>VWZG01003753.1:322788-396919 GCA_013396735.1 Grallaria varia
GCAGCCGCTCCCTCTTGTCCCCGGGGCTGCGGAGGGAGCGGCTGCGCCCCTCGGAGCATCCCCTGCTCCCGGCGCTGTCCCGCATTCCCGGCTCTGGAGCCGCTCCCGCATTCCCGGCTCTGGAGCCGCCCGTGCCCACCCGCGGGAGTCCGGGGGGAATCCGGGGGGGAGGAAACTTGTCCCCCATCCCCTCCCCTGCGAGCGTCAGGCGAGGCAGAGCGGGAAGCGCCGCGGGAATTGGCATCCCGCGGGCAGCCGAGGGATGCTGGAGGGGAAACAGGTTGTTGGGATGGCGCCGTGGGAGGAAGGGGCGGCTCCGAGCGGCAGCTCAGCCGGCGCTGGGCTCGGGGAGAGGCAGCCGGAGGTGCTGCTGTGCCGCTGAGAGGGACGGACAGCGATTCAGCGCCGACATCGCCCCTTCCCGGGAGGCTGAGCCGCTTCCCGAGCTCCTGAACTTCCAGCGGTGGCGAGCGCAGCCTGGGCTCACCCCCGGCGAGTGTCACCCCGGGCGAGTGTCACCCGCGGCGAGTGTCACCCCCGGCGAGTGTCACCCACGCCAGTCCCGGCCGGCAGGGCTCAGCCCGGTGACTCTTTCTGCCTCTCTGCTCGTGCGTGAATGGCGAACGCCAAAAAGTCCTCCTGAAGGCCTGGGAGGGCTTGGGAAGAGCCACGGTGGAGAGTTGCGGGGTTTGGGATGTACGTGGCACGCGGCGCTCCCACCTCCGCTCGGGGCACTCGTATGGCTTGAAGGTAAGAGAGACGCGTCGATGCTTTTCCGCAAGATATGTGAGTGTTGGGAGTATCCCGGTAAGGGAATACAAAAGGTGGTGGCTGCTGCGATCGCCACTGCCTAGAGATGCAAATAAAGACAGGAGAAAAAGGGAAATATTTGTCGTTGTACCAAAAGGCACATTAAGCTGTTCTCTTCTGCAACAGAACAGGTGAGAGCGAGTTTTCAGATTGAAAAAGTCAGGCTGTCTTATTTCTTGACCTAAAGCCCTCACTGCAAGCCAACAAACAGTTGTTATTGTATGCTAAAGAGGCATGTAGAGTTGCTAAGAAGCTGGGTTCATTTTTAGAAGTTTGATGCTTAACATTGCTCTCGCACAGACACAATGGAAGGAGAGTGAGAGGGAGAGCTGTAGGAGGAGGATGTGCAGATAGGATATAATGTCGGTACATTCTATTTCCCCAGGGAACCAGATCGTTCAGTCAAATTGTTTCAGGGAAAACACTGTTTTATCTTGTATGACATTCATTCTTTTTAACATCTGGTACAGCAAAACTTGTGCTCCTTCCAGTTTCCTTCTGAGCACCACTCCTGAACAAGCTTTCCCGGGCAAGGAGGGGAGATCTGTCACCTCTGCCCAAAGAAGCCCTGGAAGGAAACCTTTCAGAAATGCTTCTCTGAATGTTGCAAGTAGATTTGGTGCCAGGCTTACAGTCACCTTTGTGGCACAAAGGACATGGGAATCATTCCTCTTTTTATATTAGTATTTTTTCCATTGCCCTTCAGTTCTAAGTTTTACCCAGCCCTTTGAAAGCACCGAAAAGTGGGGCTTTAAAGCAGGGCAGTAGGTACTAGGGTGACACCGGGTCCTCATCAGGGCTGGGCGATTTTTGGTCTGAGTTGCTGTCTGGAGGTTGTTTCTACACGGTTAACACACCCTCACTTGTTAATTCTCGAGTCTCTCTCAGCCCGACTTTCCCACATGCAAAACACGGAGCCCCAGAGCTCGCCGTGTGAGGAACATGAATCACTCTTCCTCCAGCAGAGCTCACAGCAAAAAAAAGAAAAATAACTTGGTTGTTTTATAAATAACCGGCCACCAGATTATAATATAACTGGTCAAAGAGGTTACGCATGCACTGCACTGAGTGGATTGGGTGGATTTGCTTTCCTATGTGATCCATGTTTCGTGTAATTTCTGTTCTTTAAACACACAGGGGTATTAAAACTCACAACCCTGTGCCTACGGGTTTTTATCTCTGTCAAAGTGAAAGTCCATTAATTGCTTGCAGCAATCTAGAAAAAAGGAACCCCCTGACAATATTTCTGACTCCAACAAATAAGTGTAAAGAGCACTGTCCTTTTTGTTATTTTCCCCCATTTAACTTCTTTTTCCATACTGCAGGAATTCTGTTACATTCAAACCTTTCTTCTTTACTTCTGAACAGAGTTTTTCTCAAAGCGCTTTCCACTGATTTACGTACCATGTGATTGTCTTTTCCTTGCATGGAGAGTGTGTGGCATGGCAGGGAAATACACAGGAGAGAGCGAGAGAGAAATGCAGAATTCAAATCTGCAATTTCAAATTACAAAGGTGTGAGGTCGGGCCGTCTGTCACGAGTTAAGTGATTTGCCTTACGGGATGTGCCCCACAGCACAAAACACCCCCCAGAAGTGCTCCCTGCAGGCACCTGTGTGCAAATCCAGTGTGTTTGCCTGGAACTTCCATGGGCACACAGGCACTGGGATTGCAGGTGTGGGAGAAAGGACTTCAGCCTGCTCCTCCGCAGAAGTGCTTCTTTCAGGCTGCAGAGAGATGGGTGTGAACAGTCAGTGCAGGGTGTATGGTAGGCAAGGTGGATTGTACCCAGATCCAAACAGCTTCTCCCCGTGACATCTGCCTTCTGTGCCACTCTCCCACCCTGGATTTGGAGCGGACCAGTGGCCACACAGTGTCCCTCCTGTCCCCGTCGGCCACGGAAGGGCCGAGGGGAGCCGGTTCCATCCCCTTGGCACGCCAAGCCGGGGTGATTTCTCTGTGCAGTCCTCCCCCAGGGGAGGCAGAGCTGGAGGTGCCCTCAGCCTGCAGCCCTGCCTGCGTGCAGGGCTCAGGGATTGCACTCCAGCCTCCTCCAGCCCGGCTGGAGCGTGGGACACCAGCCCAGGAGGAACGCTCAGCTCCTCCTCGAAGGGCACTTGCTGCTGGCTCAGCGCCTTCCTCTCATCCTCCCTTGGGCTGTGCCACCATCAGCCAAGGCTCAAGGCACGGGGTAACAAGAGGGACAAACAAGAGGGACAAACAAGAGGGACAAACCCGCTGGGAAGTGCAGCTGGAACAGAACAGGCTCATTCTGCAGCCAGGCTGGAGGGTCTGAGCAGCAGCAAGCAGTTGAAGACCTGTGACTAAGCTGTTCCCCCTCTAGCTTGGCACGTTTGGTAGGATTCCCTGTGTGTTCTCCTCCTAAAATCCATCCCGCGTGTTAAATCAGCAAATCTCCACCCTCCCACCCTCTGTGGACTTAAACTTTGGAATTCAAAGTCAAACTCGTAGAATCACAGAATATCCTGAGCTGGAAGGGACCCACAAGGATTGTCCAGTCCAACCCCTGGCCCTGCCCAGGACACTCCAACAATCCCACCCTGTCCCCCAGAAGAAGATTCCTCCAGAAGAAAGCAGAATTTGGCATTACTTGGAAAACTTTGGACACTGTTATTTCCACTGTGTGGAACGAACTCCTAAGCCCCAAGTTCTGTTTCTGCAGAGCATTTGCTCGCTTGTCTTTAGCACCCTTGTGCTGGACTTACCTTTTTCTCACCAGTGACATTCTGGAAGAAATATTACATGCAAATTCTCTAAAACAACAACAACAACAACAATAACAAAATAACCTTTCAAAAAGTACTTCTCTTCAAATAAGGTTTTGTAGCTCTTCAGAGATGAGCAAGATGGATTTGGCTCCTGCACCTTAAATCCTTCCATAATAACTCGTTTTCAATTTCACCCTCCGTGCACAAATTCCTGGTGAGCACCGAGGGAATCTGGAGCTCAGTGTTGGCTTTCTCACCCGCCTGGAGCTGACATCCCAGTGCCAGCACATACAGGGCAGGGAGGATGTCCACAGGGACCTGTAAAGCTTCTTGCCACTGGATGTCTGGATGCAAAATGTTCCCAAACTGACCCAGGTCCAAGGAGACAGTTGGGAATTTCAATTCCAAGGGAAAGAATTCCCGCTGATCGTTAATAAATGCATAGAAACCACACTGGTGCAATGCACAGTTGGATGATGGGAGGGTATTAGCAAAAATATCATATGTATTGCTCCATTTTTACACTCTTGCCCAGGCAATGGTTTTTGGATATCACTGGGTAAAAGACACCAGGCTGCTGGTGGAACTTTGCCTGACCATTCAGGGTTATTCTTTAAAGGTTACAGGAGAAAATACAGTGGGATAAATGTTAAAACATAACAAGGTTTGGACCATATGGAGGAAAGATTTTGAAAGAATTGTCTGGCATCAAACTTCACTGTATTTAACAAATAAAAAGTTCAGTAACTCTCTTTGCTTTGGCCAACTCCTAAGGAGCAGGGACTGATCAGTTTGTGCCAGGGCACTGCTAAAGAGATTCTTTGGGAAAGGGGGAGGCAATTGTTTAAGTCCTGTCAGATGCATCATCCCTTGTGCTGTTACAAAACCAACCTATATTCCATCTGAAATGATTGCTAATAACTATTAACTCCTCTCCCAATTGTTCCTCTTCAATCATGTTTTCTCTTGCTGTCCTTCACCTGGATATTTTTAGCACTGTAATTTTATTTTATATTTTTTTTAAGATGTGACTGTGTGTTCAGTTGCTGCTTCTCTGTACATCCCTCCCAATTATCCTGGTGGGTATTTTTCTCTCAACCCCCTGGAATGGGTTTATTTCTGATTTACTCTTCCCTGTTGCTTTCCATGTGGTTATGTGGGAGGCTGCACTTTCTTTATCAAAGCAGAGAGCCATGATTAGTCCATTCAGAAAATGTAAATGCAGCCTTATGTGTTCTGTAGAGCTGGAGAAAGAGAGACTGTGAGGAGCAATAAATCAGGCAATAATAGAACACAACATCAAGCCCTGTAGGTTGGCCTGGATGAGCTCAGCGATGTCCACACTCCACATTTCTAGAGGAGCTAAATAAACCCACCGAGCCTCTGTGCTGTGCTAATCAGTCCTGCTGAACTCAGGGAAAGCTCTGCCACTGTGCAGCTCCTTTCCCGACATGTTCCAGCATTTATCCCGAATTTCAGCCTCTGTACCCTCGGCTGTTCCTGCCTGAGATGTCCCAGGATCTGCAAACACTTACCAGCTGATAAATGCAGGGATTTGATTCAGGTTGCCAACTGCAGACGCTGGGGATGGATCAGCAAAATCAGCCCCATTGAGGGTGCTCTGTGCAATCTGCAGCTTCAGAGAGACACGAAGTGTTCCCCGGCAGCTCGGGTTCTTCAATCAGCTCCCCTGAATGCTGCAGCCAGCTCAGGGCCATTACCGAAAATATTGCACCTTGCAAATTGCTCCTCTGAACTGAATCCTCTTGTGATGTCTCGGCCAATCTGGAGCTTCAGCAAATTGAGGGTCTGTTTGCAACAGGCACTCTCTGGCCCCCAGCACCTCTGAACCTGCACATTTGTATGGCAGTCGAGAAAAACGTGATTACCTACGGGATTGCTGAGGTCTGGAGTTGGATTGCCAACCTTTTTTAGCTGTTCTCTCTGGTGATCATTCCAGGCAAGAACACCTTGGAGTTACAGCCTTGTCCTTGTGCTTGGGAAGCCAGTGCTCTGCCACTTCAGAGGGGACAGGACACCTCCAGCCTGCCTGTTGTCCTCGAGACATTTACACGCAGATTTAGGAGGTGAATTTTAGTCAGTCACGTCTGAAAAGCTACAATTTTTCAACTTCAAAAGCATTAAAAATAGAAGCAACACCCCTCCTCTCCCCCTCACATAAATATATCACCGAACAGGGAGACTCACCCGTGTCCCAGCACATGAATCACTCCCCACCCCCAGGAGGTGATGGACACTCGAAAAATGGGGTTGTGACAAGGAAAACAGCAGTCCTGATCAATACTACAGGAAGACTTTAACTCTCCACCACTGAATGGCCTGGGTATGTGGGAGCTCCTGATTTGGACTTTCTGAATGGCCAAACTGACTGTAAGAATTAGGGGGTTTTCATCATCCTACTAACTAGGGAATTAAAAAGCCAACCCCGGAATCTCCATGTGAGTAGAGTCCTACAAATCCTCATTACAGGTTTATTTTCATTTGCAAAGGAGGTGCCTCAAGTTGGTTGTGATCTGTGGCTGGGCACTCTGGGCCACTGCCAGTATAACAGGTTATTAAAGCATTGCAGTTGTTATAAAGCATTACAGTTATTATTATTATTTTACAATGGCACATAAAGGTGCCAGTGAACTCTAGTTTTCCCTCATCTTTCCTCTCTAGAAAACTAGACTAAAAGAGGAGCCTTTTCCTTAATTTTTGACATTGATTGTAAAATATGCTTTTGAATTCCCAAGGATAACCCTGGAGATAAAACTGCCAGGTGGCTCTGGATCTGTTTCCAGGCTGAAGACAAGGACTGGGAGCAAATACCAGCCCGTTTGGTCACCCAAGTTTCCACCCACATGGATATATATCTGTTAATTACTCCAGGGCTTCCTCCCTACCTGCCAAAGAGGGCCGGGCACTGGAGTTCCACCTGTGGATGTTCCCAGAGGAGAGATCATTTCTGTCACTGGCATTTTACCATCCCCTCCTTCCACAGCACGAGCAAAGGCCAAATATTCCCTTCTAGAATACAAACGTGCACTTCCTTTGGAAGATGTTTTACTAATGAAAGGAGAAATGCATGTGCAATTATTCATTATGTAGGAGGATGTTTGTCTACATGTGATTTCTAGTTCTTTGTTGTCCTTTCCAAGTGTTATTTTTGTTTATCTGGAGATTTTTTTTTCCTTTTTCTCAGTGTGAAGGAAGAATCAATTAGGAAATTACAACCCTAAAAGCAAATGACAAGGAGGGATAATAATAAGATTCTTTGGGGCTGCATTTTGCAATTCAGTTTACCATTGACTTTCCCACCCACCAAACCTCAGCGTAAGAGACGCTGTTTGTAGAAACAATCAATGTACTTTGGAAAAGGAATTATAAAAACAAAATGGGCAAAGAAACAATAAAACCAAGCAATTACTAAATCTGTGCAGGAGATACTTCAATAACTGGTACAAGTCCATCAGCATTGAGTGTTCCCACAAAGATATAATTCTAAGACCTTAATGTGTCAGCTGTGACAACGCAGTGAGCACTAAGAGTGGGTCTGATTTTTGGTACGAGTGGAAAATGAAAGTTGCAGGCAACACCAGCAGGCCACGATTCCAGAACAAATGACATCTCTTACAGACAGTGCTTTGGTTTCCTTCTCCTCAGGCTGGAGAAGGGGACCTGTGCCTGCGGGATGAGCACGTACAAGAGAACATTTATTTTAGAAATACAAAGGCCTGTCCCTGCAGGAGTTTTTTCTTGGCCTTGTGTTTTGTTTCACCTTTAGCCAGTCAGGCACCTGCGTTCAGACCATGCACGTTCTGCTTTTAGTCATCTGCACCCCCTGATTTACACCGCTGATGAATTAAACAGCCCCGGGGTTTAGCCCTGCCTTAACTTCCACAATAACTCGCACCCAGCGCTAATTAAAAACATTAGTGCTCCTTGCAGTGCTCCATGGGGAAGAGTATCTGCTCCCTGCCAAAAGGGGCAGGATATTCCTGGCTTTGGGCTGGGAACTGTGAGCTGGCTCAGGGGCAGCGGAGCCTTCCCAAGGGCCTGGCTGGTCCTGCAAATAAACTCCAGCAGTGGCCATTGGGAGGGCAAAGGGCTTTATTTTTGTCTCCCAAAAGCTGTCTGTGTAGCAACACTTCACAGCAGGCTGGAGGTTGTGCTGACGGTGTAAAAGTCAAGATAAAATCAGGAAGGCAAAGCGTGTGAGTGTGTGCAGTGATCCCAGGGCAGGACAGAGCCAGGGGAAATCCTCAGACCATCCCAAACATTGAGCATTGAAGCTTTAAATAACATTTATCCTGGCCAGGGATTTGTCAGTGGTGCTACGAACAAATTGTGTAGAGTATAAGGGGACCATATATGTCTTTTTTAGGGTTTTTTGGGGGGAAGTAGAATCAGCCCAAAGGCATCAACATGAGCTGAGACCTGTGAGTCCAGTGTGTTCTTTTTAGGGTTTTTTGGGGGGCAGAATCAGCCCAAAGCCATCAATATGAGCTGAGACCTGTGAGTCCAGTCTGTTCTTAGGCTGTGATCCACACGTGGGCTGTAGTCAGACTTCAGAATGCTAATGAGTGAATTTTAATGAGGGCCTGTGGGAGAAGGTCAGCTCGGTGCCTTCTGCCCAGTGAAAACAAGCAGGGCAGATAAACCCTTAAATCACTTTTGCAGTGGCAGAACAGCCGTGAATTCCCCTGGAGAAGGAGTGGGACCAACACGTGGTGGAAGCAAAGCCCCTACATTGCCAGATTCCACCATCCAGGGGAGGACTCAACGAGCAGTGGGAGCCCCCTCTGCTCTTGGGAAGTTTGACTGGCACCAACCAAACAGTTCCGAGGGTCAGGCAGAGGAAAATACACCCCCAAAATGTACAGCCACAGCTTTTTCTCACAGCGTAGCCAGGTGGGGACCAGGATAAAACCCCTGAAATCCCTTGGCTGGTGAAGCTCCAAAAGGAGCAACCAGAACCCGATGGCCAACGCAGAAAGCTGAGGAGCTTTAACTTATTAAAAGCAAGTAAGAACACTNTAGGGTTTTTTTGGGGGCAGAATCAGCCCAAAGCCATCAATATGAGCTGAGACCTATGAGTCTAGTGTGTTCTTTTTAGGGGTTTTTTTTGGGTCAGAATCAGCCCAAAGCCATCAATTTGAGCTGAGACCTGTGAGTCTGGTCTGTTCTTTTTAGGGTTTTTTTGGGGGCAGAATCAGCCCAAAGCCATCAATATGAGCTGAGACCTGTGAGTCCAGTCTGTTCTTAGGCTGTGATCCACACGTGGGCTGTAGTCAGACTTCAGAATGCTAATGAGTGAATTTTAATGAGGGCCTGTGGGAGAAGGTCAGCTCGGTGCCTTCTGCCCAGTGAAAACAAGCAGGGCAGATAAACCCTTAAATCACTTTTGCAGTGGCAGAACAGCCGTGAATTCCCCTGGAGAAGGAGTGGGACCAACACGTGGTGGAAGCAAAGCCCCTACATTGCCAGATTCCACCATCCAGGGGAGGACTCAACGAGCAGTGGGAGCCCCCTCTGCTCTTGGGAAGTTTGACTGGCACCAACCAAACAGTTCCGAGGGTCAGGCAGAGGAAAATACACCCCCAAAATGTACAGCCACAGCTTTTTCTCACAGCGTAGCCAGGTGGGGACCAGGATAAAACCCCTGAAATCCCTTGGCTGGTGAAGCTCCAAAAGGAGCAACCAGAACCCGATGGCCAACGCAGAAAGCTGAGGAGCTTTAACTTATTAAAAGCAAGTAAGAACACTTGATTTCTTTAGCTGTTTGCAAATCTTGTCCTCAAACACTGGCTCTCCCACCCTCTCCGTGGGGGCACATCAGGGCACATCTGGGAGGCCGTGGGATGCTGGGAGCACAGGAATTGGCCCTCTGGAGCACGAGGGGACACTCGACTCCTGTGATCCCAGGGAGAGATGCGCCGGTGAGTCGGGCAGGGCATCCCGTGGGCTTGTCTGATCCCAGATGACGCTTCTTGTCACTTTGCATCCCTCGTTTAGCTCCGATGGCAGGCTGGGGGGAAGAGATGCCCGGCTCCTTGCCAGTCTGCTCCCCTGCTGCGTGTTCCAAGGGCAGAGAGTGGCTTCCCATCCCCAGGGAAAAGGGGGGTGTGAGCCAGGAGTCACAACACCAGCACCACAGGGGGACATGACTTCGGGTTTCCCAGCCTCTGGAATGTGAGTGACACCAGGAAATGGGTCCTGTTGGGGGTTCCAGTAGCTCCCTGCAAGCTCACACTCTGTAAACTTAGACTTGTTTAAAAAAGTCTTTTAAAAATGGGTCCCCTGGCATTCCCAGGTGGGTTTATTCGAAATATTGCACGTGGCTCTTGCTGTCTCTTACATCTGCTTGAACACATGTGCTGCCTCTGCTACACCAGCTGAGGGCCAAATCCATGAGAAATCATGGCAAAACTCCCAGTGGGAAGAAAATCCTGCCTAGGAGGAGTAGCTCTTCCAAGAACATGAGCTTCTGAATGAAAACGAGCAGCAGTAAATGAGATTTTCTGCAGAGGGAATTTGTGCCTCCATGGTGGGGGGAATTGAACAGAGAGGGGACACAGTGGTGGAGCAGCACTGGAATGGGAAGACAAACCGGGAAGGGATCACAAAATGCAGACAGGAAAGGCAACGAAGCGTTTTGTGTATCTGGAAGCCACTCAGGAAGGTCAGAGCGAGAAGTTCAGGCAAACACTTGTCAGGGAATGGCCACGGGGCAGAGCAGGGACTCTCCAAGTCCTTTCCAGGGCTGTGCCCACGGTAGCAGATGCTGATTCCCAGAAGCTGCTGATCCAGCACAATTCCTGCATGGCTGAACGCCCAGGCTGGGGGAGGAGATGTAAAAGGACACGTCCAGATCTAGAGGTGCCTTCTGCATCTCACATTTTGCCTGCAAAGGTGACAGGGGTGGGTGTTGGAAGCCAGGATTTAAGCTGACCAGTTGAGCTGATTTGGGTGAGGGATTAAATGATTAAAGATCATTAGGATGTGAAATTCGAGGGATGCACGGAGCCTCCTCGCCTTCCCTCTGTGGCTGCAGCCTGGAGCTCGTTCCTTCGCCACGAGGGACAGGGTGGGAATTCATTTAATGCTTCCTGGAAGGTTTAAATGCAGGGAAGGGGCACTTGGAGCGAGGGGCAGTCACGTGAGTGCTGCGCTGACTGGCACAGGGCTGTTAAAAGCAAATATTAGTCGTGTGTGCTTTGGGGCAAACTCCCACAAATGGAAGGAAAAGAGGGCAAGGGCAAGGGAAAAAGAGAACCCTCCTCTGGAACTCACCCCTTTTGGTGAACATTTTTGCAAACAAGCTCAGCGATAGGAGGGGCAGTGAAAAGAGCAGGTGTTCAGTGAGCGTTAGATGGCATAAGGGCAGGGCAAATATTTGATCACTTCAATCTGAATTATTATTATTTACTTTTAATAAAGTATGGCTGAAGGACTCGGAGCTGAAGTCTCCTTGCACGAGGTGCTGCATAAACATGGGAAGCCTCAATGGAGGGAGGGGGGAAGGTTTATTCAGCCAAGGAATTAACACGATCTGTTTCTGCAATTAAATTGTTATACACTTCAAATGCCAAGAACCAAAATGTACAGTGAACATTAAACAGATAAAGCAAATAATAATAAAAAAATCCTTAAACACTTGTCACATTTTAACCAGTACTTGAAAGTAAATATTTTGCTCAGATTTCAGCCTCTTCTGTACATAACCAAGGGGGATGGGAAGTGAAGAGATTCAACATTCTCCATTCCTCAAAAATAATACAATTAACTCTATGACTGATTAAAGGTTATTTGCAGACATTGGTGGATGATCTCAAACACAGAACAAATCCTAAAAGAATATAGATCACCAGTGTTCATGAAGCTGGGAATTTATTGGATTAGTCAGAGGCTCAGATCTAGTCAGAGAGATTTGGCATTAGGATACAGATAAAAAAATTAAGAAAAAAAATGGCTTTTGTACAGAACAGGATGTTGGCTCTATAGTAGTGCAATATTTAATAAGAACCAATATATTCTAGGCAGAAGAGCTGTCTCTGACAGTGACCATTTATATGTGAGAACGCAGAGAAGAAATAAATTCCTCCCCTTTAACCACTGAATATCAAGATGTGTCCAATATTTCTGTCTGGATGTCCAAAGTGGAAAGCACACACAGTCAGAAATTAGTCACAAACCCCCTTTCTGCCCATCCTTTCCCCCCAGCTGAGAACGGTTCAGGTGGGTTGTGCCTGGTTGAGGTGACTGTGCATTTCCAGGTGTCTCTGTTGGGAAGGGGAACAGGGACACCACGTGCTCCAAGGATGCTGTGATGTGGAACCCTTGGAAACCTGACCTGAGGGGGAAGTGCCTCTGAGTTTTCCGAAAAAGAGCATAATAAATAATAAAAATTTAGCTAAAATGTCAGAGTAGACAGTTACGTTCATCGAATCAAAGGATGGTTGGGGTTGGAAGGGATCTGAAACTCATCTTGTTCCACCTCCTGCCATGGGCAGGGCCACCTTCCAGTGGACCAGGTTGCTCCAGCCTGGCCTTGGACACTTCCAGGCATGGGGAGTCCACAACAAAGTATTATGGATTTTTAAGTTTTTTTTGCTCATTTTGACATGAGCGGTTTTAATAGGTTTGAAATCCTGATAAATCCTGAAAAACTCATTTATGACAAAACAAACAAACAAGTGAAACAACAATAAACCAACCCACGACAGCCCTTCCTTGCCAAAGTTACTGGGTTTGACTGTTTAACACATGGGAAGGAGGAAATGTTAAAACTGGAGAATTCCAAATATTTTCTGATAAATTGCATGATGAGCTGCAGGTCTTGAGTAAAGACAAGGTTTCTTTAAAAACTGAGTCTGCTTTCTATTAGCAGAAAGTTAAGCTAAATGGAATTAAAGCAGTATTTTTCCACCTCTAGGGAAGACACCCCGGAATTTTTCCCTTCCATGAGGACTTACAAAGAAACCTGGCAAGCCTTGACTGAAGGGTGAGGTTTTCAGAGGATGTGAAAGCAGGAGGAAGTTCAGCCTTCTCCAAATGGTCCAGGCTGGATTTCAGTGGGAGCAGCACACTCTGCTCTCCTTCTGCCCCTCCTGCTGGGGAATGTTCTGGTCCATCACAAGGGAGAATGGACAACTGCTCTGGGAAAAGGGAAACCTTCCTCCCTTCCCTCCCTGCAATGCCAGTTCACACTCAGGAGGTGACTCTTGGCATCCCAGGGAAGGAGAGATGATTAAAACACCCACAGCACAAGTAGAGAACTGAGAAATCAAGTGACTTCTTGAAGTCAAAAGCCTCAGAGCATCTCAGGGATCAGCCTCACCGTTCTGGGGTTACGAGGCAATGGGACCATCCATTCCCAGAGCAAGGAAAGCCTCTCTGCCTTCCAGGGCCAGGAGCTCAGGCTGCTGAGGGTGCCTGCACCCTCTGTCCCTGTGCTGCTGTTTGGCAGTGGGTGGATCACATCTCAGGGGGTGCAGAGAGCTCGGAATGGCACCATCCTCGAGCAGGAAAATGCTGCCAGCAGAAAACATTGTGGCATCAGCAAGAGAGGGTCAAGGGGGTGGCTCAGGGGGTGGCAGGGCTGTATTATCCACAAAGCCCCTCTCAACAGCTCTGCCGAGCGTGATGGGGAGGAAATTCTGGGATTGGGGGCTCTGTAACACGCTCGGGAGGGGATGTGAGAACACTCCTGGGTTAGAGGATCCAGTCAGACGTGATGCAAAAGCAAGGGAAATGCAGGGATGCTTCTGAATCAGAAGTGAGCAATAAACTGTGGCTGATGTGCCTCGCACTCGTACCTCGGACAGCAAAGGATCTGGAGGATGGGGAGCCAGGAGAAAGGCAGGAGAAGAGGAAGCTTTTTGAGAGGTTTTTGGAAGCAGCTGATGGGCAGAGCTGTTGGGATGGATACAAAGGTTGCCCGGGGTTGAAATCAGAATTCTGCCCCCTAAAAACCTCAGTCTTGTCGGGATTTTTTTCCCCCTCTAATTCTGTCCCTCCGGGTGCAGAGGTGGCTAAACCTCCTTGCTTGTGTCACCTCCTGGTTACTAGAGACTTACCACTAAGGGAACACCAGGAGTGTGGCAAGTCAAGTTCTCCCAGTTGTGCCTCCTGACAGCCACAGGGAGTGCTCAGAGCTGCCTCGGGTGTAATTACTGCCAGGCCCTCGTCAGTCATGGCTGTCACATCCCTGCTCTATTTGCATGTACAACTCAGTGCCTGGGGGAGTCAGGTTTATTTAAAGTCACCAGGACTTTGCTGGGTGAGTTCTGGATCAGCCGCTCCCCGAGTGTCAGAGGCCAGGGCAGGTGGATGGGATTTTTTCATCAGGTCAAGTCAGAATGTGATAATTTTCCTGATTCCTGACCTTTCCTCCTTCTTTACCATGTCTGCACACACTGGATGGGAAAAAGTTCTCACACTCTGCTGGTTGGGACACACCTTCCTTGCTCTCCAGGGAACCACGACCAGGAATTCACAGCCTGGATTAGCAATTCTGGGGTTACATGCAAAAAAAAAATAAATAAAAAAAATAAATAGTGAAACTACTTCAGAAGCTGCTTTTCTTTGCACAAAACTCCTGAACAGGGAAACAAAACAGCTCCTCGAACACACTTCCCACTTCTCCTTCCCTTCCACCTCCTCCCTGCTCCAAAAGAAGATGTTTTTTCCTCGATTGGAAAGTCTCTGTTGCATTCTCGGTGGGGCCCAGTAAACAGCACCAAGAAGCATCTTCAGGACAGAAAGGCTGTCAGTTTGACAGCTTTCCTATGGCCCATTGATTCCAAAATTTCAGAGGAAAATGACAGCCCTGTGCTGTGCACATTTCACTTAGACATTGATTTTTGCGAAACAGAGAAGCCTTTGGAGGAAAATCTGTCTCTGAGCACCTTTCTCACAGAGTGCCAGGCAAATAAGCTGGTGGGTACCTCTGGGTAGCAGCAATCAGCAGGAAATATCCATCAGGCAGGGACTGTGGGCAGAATCCCTTGGGCAAGGGAGGTGGAGTCTGTTCCGAGCCTAAGGAGGAAGCATCTGCCCTTGGGATGTTGTCACCCAGTGGTGCCTTTTGCTGCTGTTTCCCTCTTGGGTGCACATCGAGTTCAGCCCCAGACCAAGCAGTGGGGTTGTGTCTGAGCCCATAATAGGAAAGTCTTGGCCCCCCTGAACTCTGGATTTCATCTTAAATTCATGATGTCTGGGGCACAACCGTAGGGAATTTTACACGTTTCACGCAGAAGCCAAGGCTGGCTGCGTGTTGTGGGAGCCAGGGCCAGGTCAGCTCTGAAAGGCCACAAATCTTTAGCAAACAGAAGCCAGATGCTGCAGTGACAGGACTCCCAGGGTCTGACACTCGCTCAGGATCAGGCCGTGCGAGCATTTTGTGCCTGAGGGTGTTTGCAAGCAAAAACCTTCAAAAGGAGTGTGACACCTTTGCTATTTCTGAGAGCAAAAAGGCTGAATTAGGGAATCCCTGACCAGGCTGCTGTTCACACACAGGGTATGAGTTTGTGCTCCTTCCCTTCCCTGCCTCTGTAGGAGAGAGCAAACTCTGCTTCTTGAATACACATTTCAGATCTTGCCAGAGAGAGGAACGGGTTTGTTGCTGCCAGTTGTGAACATCCCACATTTGCCAGGGAGTTCTTGTGCTTGTTTGCCACAAATGTAATCAGATGATCAGTCAGGAGGAGCCAGGGAGAAACACCAGCATTGCAAACAAACATTTTCCAGTTTGCTCTCTGAAAAGAACTGGGAGTTGACAGCAGAGGAGGGAAAACCTCTGGCTCTGCACTCAGAGCCTCTCTCCTGGCTCCCTTCTCCCTGCAATTTCCAGCAGCCAGGCACCAGATTCCCTCCAGCTGCTGAAAGACATCTGGAAAGCTCTGAGGATGCAGGATGGGGATGCAGGATGGGAATACAGGATGGGGATGCTCTGGGGATGCTGGATGGGGATGCAGGATGGGGAGGCAGGATGGGGATGCTCTGGGGATGCAGGATGGGGATGCAGGATGGGGATGCAGGATGGGGATGCAGGATGGGGATGCTCTGGGGATGCTGGATGGGGATGCTGGGTGGGATGGGGATGCAGGATGCTGGATGGGGATGCAGGATGGGGATGCTCTGGGGATGCTCTGGGGATGCAGGATGGGGATGCAGGGTGGGAATACAGGATGGGGATGCAGGATGGGGATGCAGGGTGGGAATACAGGATGGGGATGCAGGATGCTGCTGCCTTCCTGTCAGCAAACACGAAGCTGTGACCTTTCTGCTCAGTCCTGCCCTTGACCTCTCAGCAAATCCATATCTGGATTAGCTCAGCCACACTAAAAATCTGCGGGGACTCTGTGTGGGAATTAGAGTGGCTTTACTGCAGTTAATTCACAAAGGAACTTGTTCCATTTTGGACCCTGCCCACATCCCCATCCAGACTCAGCTGAAACAGAGACTCAGGGACAGTGAACCTCAACAAGGACAGGGCAGAGCCTGGGGCCATTTGTACTTTTTCTTGCATTGTGACCCTCTCCCTCTGCCTCCACAGGAAAATGCAGACACCTGGGCAAACACAGGGAAAAGCATTTGTTTTTTGAGTTGGCTCTTTAAGTGCTTCTTTCTTCTCTGCTGTCAGCACTAAAATGAAAAGTGCTCCACAAAGCAGGACTGAGAGACTCACAAGACACCCTAATGGCCACCAAAATGCTTCCAAACATGCCAGTTCTGTGTCTGCAGAAAATTAAGATTTTTTTTTTTAAGGACTGAAAACTCAAACCCTCAAAAGTAACAGAGTTGTCTGTGTAATTGTAGTTTGGGCCATAAAGATACGTGCTGGATACAGCCTGTAATTGCATGATCACACATTTTTAGGTTTTAGGGTTTGGTGTTTTAGTTTCCCTATTTCATGCAAAATATTCTGAACTTTTTTTGTTTCATTTTCCCTGAATTAAAACTTTTTTCCCCTAAAAATAGAAGCAACAAAACTTTTAATTTCTACAGCGTTCAAACGTGATACAAGAGTTGAGCTGTAAATGGTTCCTCCAACTCCACCACTGAGTTGTACCAGCCTGGAAAAGGGCTGGCATTGCTGTTCCCTCACTCTTGTCTCTGGTCTTTCTTCCTTGAAGAATAATTCTGGTTCGAGACCTGCAGTCAGAGCTCAGGAGGAGCCAGAAGAGGCACCAGGGGCTGATCCTGCACATATCAAACCATTCCACTCCTTTTGTACTTAAAGATACTTTTCCATCTTCCTGCTTCCCTTTTTTTCCCCATCCTGCATTTTCTGCATGTTTCTCGAGATAGTTTTGCATTATCAAAGGGCAACAGGAGAAGAGAAAAAACTGTTGCTGTATTTAGCATTGATTTTTCCCCTTCACTCTGAGTCACAGAAGCTAACATTTAATTAATTTCTGACACTTTGACAGCTCCTAAGAAGACATTTGTAGAGCTATCAAGTGCCGCTGATAGCACTGTCAGACAGACACTTTTTGAATTATCAGCTATTAAGGACCCATATGCAACAAATTTCCAAGGATTATTATACAAATTGTTCTCTGAATGAGAAAAGCACACAAAAGCTCAGTGAAACATAAAGAAACCATTGTTCCCAGGTGAATTTGATATTTGCAAATGTTTTGCTATTTTGATCACTTACGTGGTTTAATAAATCGAATTCACTTTGTCTTTTATTAAGAAAATTAAGTGGCCTGGGTTTGGGGTGGCTGAGAACATGGCCAGGTTCTCCTGTCAGAGTGGTCTTGAGGGAGATACAGCTTGAGAAACATGGGATACTTGAACCTTAGGAAGGGCTGAGCAGGGAATGAGGTCATAGAATCATTTAGGTTGGAAAAGACCTCCAAGACCATCAAGTCCAATAGTCAGCCCAGCACCACCCACGGTCACCGCTAATCCATGTCCCCAAGTGCCACATCCACATGTTTTTTGATCTCTTCCAAGGCTGGTGACTCCACTGGGCAGCCTGTTCCAATGCTTTACAGCCCTTCCTGTGAAGAAACATTCCCTAATATCTAGTTTAAACCTCTCCTGGTGCAAATCGAGGCCGTGTTGTCTCATCCTGTCACTTGTTCCCTTCTTCTCCCAGGGGTCTCCCCTTCTTGGAGAGAAGGGACCTTCAAGACCTCTCCAACCAGAAACCCCAAACCCAAAGTATCCAATATCTACAGTTTCTTTGGAACAGCTCCTGTCTTTACTCTGCTGGTGCTGACGTGGCAGGGGCAGCCCAGCCCAGCCCTGCCTGCCAAACTGCTACTGTCAAGTCCCATTATTGTCACTATTTGGGTGTGAAGGTTTTAAATTTATTTATTTCACTGCTGGAGGAAAAAAAGAAGGAAAAGCAAAGGGAAATAAAAAATGCAACACAGCCCCCAGAGCCCCATGGAAAATAAACAAAGGGGTCAAGGCACGTCTGCCCTGAACTGTGCACTCCTAACAGGGAGCAGGGAATGGCAGGGGAGCCAGGACAAGGATCCCGGACACTCTGCCTGGGTGGGTGTGACATGGAGCAAGTGACATCTCAGAGAGTCACAGAATGTGCAGAGCTGGAAGGACCTGAAGGACCAACAGCCCAGCTCCTGGCCCTGCCCAGGACCAGCCCAAGAGTCCCCCCCTGTGCCCCAGAGGATCATCCAAACCCTCCCGGAGCTCTGGCAGCCTGGGCAGTGCCCACCACCCTCTGGGGGAAGAGCCTTGTCCTGAGATCCCACCTGACCCTGCCCTGACACAGCTCCAGCCATCCCCTGGGTGCTGTCCCTGGTCCCCCCAGAGCAGAGACCAGTGCCTGCCCCTGCTCTTCCTCTCACAAGGGAGTTGTACCTGCATTGAAGTCTCCCCTGAGTCCCAAACCTGATTCTGCAGCCACCTTCTCATCACTGCAGCCCTTCAGAAACAGGGGTTTGATTGCTGTGTTTTGGGTTTTCTTGATTGCTGTGTTTTGGGTTTTCTTGATTGCTGTGTTTTGGGTTTTCTTGATTGCTATGTTTTGGGTTTTATTGGTTGCTGGGCTCAATGACACTCATGCAGCCCATCCAGCTCAGAGTATTTGATGTGGTTTTCATTTTTAATTTCCATGCTGACCTCTGCCTGCCTTCCCAACTTCTGCACGCCAGGGCGGAGCTGGAGCCCACCACTCTGTCCCCCATGGATCCCCTCAACCTCTCCTGGTCCGACGGCGACAGGAACTGGAGCAGGGCCCTGAACACGTCGCAGGTGGAGCAGAAGCCCCAGTACAACTACTACGCCATGCTGCTCACCCTCCTCATCTTCGTCATCGTCTTCGGCAACGTGCTGGTGTGCATGGCCGTGTCCCGGGAGCGCTCCCTGCAGACCACCACCAACTACCTGATCGTCAGCCTGGCCGTGGCCGACCTGCTGCTGGCCACCCTGGTGATGCCCTGGGTGGTCTACCTGGAGGTAGGGAGGGCAGGGTTCTCTGGGGAGGGAAGGGGGAGTCTGGAAAACAGTTCTTGTTCAACCTCCGGGATTTCCCGAGTGTTTCTCGTTGCCAGATTTTTCCAGGAGGTGGATGCGAAAGCAGATGGCAAATTGCACTGCTGTGCAGAGGGATAAATTACAGTCCAATTGCACCATAATTCAGGGGAGGTTTAGCTTAGACATCAGGAAGAAATTCTTTACAGAGTGATGGGACAGGGGAAGGGGCTGCCCAGGGAGGTGGTGGAGTCGCCGTCCCTGGAGGGGTTTGAGAAGATACACTCAGTGCCATGGTCTAGCAGACAAGGTGGTGTTGGGTCATGGGTTGGACTCGATGATCTCAGAGGTCTTTCCCAACCTGGTTGGTTCTGGGATTCTGTGATAAATGTGGCCTTTAAACAGAGGGCTCGGCAGCGAAAGGACCCCTATTTTTGTTTTCCAAAACTACACAAGGATGACTCTGCAGCTACACCGTGGGTGTCACACTGAGCCACCTCGAATGTGCTGAGCTGGAAGGGACCCACAAGGATCATCAAGTCCATCAATCAAAAAAAAAAAAAAAGGCACTCAAACCCCCATTTCTGAAGGGCTGCAGTGATGAGAAGGCTATGGCAGAAGTAGAGCATAAATCCAGAGCTTTTATGCCACAATATATGAGAGAAAATCCCAAGGGAGGTTCTGTTAACCCTGCTGCCTTTGGCACATGAGTTTGGTACAAAACTATATTGAGTTTACAGTTAATTTTCAGGCACTCCTTTCTGAGGGACGATGATAGCACAGAGAGGGGAAGAAGCCACTCCCAGTGAGCCCATTAAGTGCTAATGCAAAGCAAAACAAACCCTGTGACATGACATAGGCTGTCCGGAAAGCACAATACTAATTATCACTCGAGTTAATTATTGTTTTCATGGCACTTAAAAAATGTAAAGCACAGTGCATCTGCTAAAGATTATTAACATGACCACAGGCTGGTTCTGAGTGCAGTCAATGCCTCTGGGGCTGGTTATGCCCTTCTATTCTATTCTATTCTATTCTATTCTATTCTATTCTATTCTATTCTATTCTATTCTATTCTATTCTATTCTATTCTATTCTATTCTATTCTATTCTATTCTATTCTATTCTATTCCTCTGTTGCCACAACCCATTTTAACCCATTTAACCCATTTAAGTAGGACAATTTTTTTCAGGCTTTGTGTCACAAGCTCAGGCAAAATCTAGTATCAGAATGAAATACTTAAAAAAAACCCCAACCCCAAACAGATCTTCTACCTCCCAGCTGCTGAGGTTTCTCCTACATAAATGAAAGCACCAAGAGAAACTGATTTTGCAGGGGTTTATATCTGGCTGGAAACCTTTGCCTTTGGGCAAATGCTCATCAAAGTTACTGATGTAACTGTCTCTTAAGTGCTTTTTTAATCACTGAGTATTCATCTGTCACTCAGGCTTCAATGCAGTCATTCTCCCTTCTTTATGCTGCCTATGGTTATGTATATCAGAGCAGAAATAACTGAAGAATAGGTATCTTATTCATTCTATTTTCAAATGCAGTAGGACTCTATTTTTATTAGAGGGAAATATACTTTTTTCATCACATGTCAAACACAGCAGTCCGAATAATTGCTATTAAACTTAATTGGCAAAGTTCAGTTTCAACAGCAAGAGAAGTGAAGAGAAAAAGGCTACTGGTGACTGGGAGCATTATCATTAGTTCTTTGTCTTTAGCACATCATGTAGAGTGTTAAAGAATTTTCACTCTGGATTAAATTCATTTTGTTCACCCAAAAAAAAAGGCGAGGAATGTCTACCCTGATCTTAAACCGAGAAATGAAGGAAAGCTCCTGCTTGTCTACTGTTGACTTTTGCTGGGTATAATTACAAAAAAATGTCTAATGAAGAGCTGTAAGTACAATTAGAGGCGCTTGGAATTAATATTAATGTAATTGCCTCCTCCTTCCACTTTGAAATGCTTCAGAGACCTGTTTAAGCCCTGCATGGCTCCTTCTGACTTTGAGGAGAGTCCCTGATGGCACTGGAATGTGGGCCCAGGTTTGTGTTTGCTGCTTGGGCTGCCCAAACCAGTGCAGAGTTACGGGGTGGAATCAGGGAGCATGAAATCACAGCAGCCCTTGGGAGAGCTTTGGGTGGAGCAGAGAATTGCCTTTGAACCAGCAGAACTACCCACGAGCACCTCTAACTTCGTGCAAAGCTCTCCCTTTAGACCCTCCCAACAGCACAGGGAATTCTGTACCCACCTCCCTCTCTCTTTGCAGGTGGTTGGTGAGTGGAGGTTCAGTCGGATCCACTGTGATATCTTTGTGACCCTGGATGTCATGATGTGCACTGCCAGCATCCTCAACCTCTGTGCCATCAGCATAGACAGGTGAGGGCTCTGTGCCACCAAGACCCAGGGGAGCAAGTCACAGCCACCCTTATGTGGTCTAATTTCACCTGTGACTCAGAGGCTGGAAAACGGGGAGAGTGAGTGTTGTGGATGTCTTTGGAGGGGCAATTTAGGGGATCTCAGTGAGCTCTGAGCAGGGATTCCATCAAAAGATGTAGGAACACGTCTGTGTGTGTTTCCACGGGTTTGGTCCTTCTGCTTATATTCTGGAATGGTGGAAGAGGCATCAGGGGGAAGGAAGAGGCATCAGGGGGAAGGAAGAGCCATCAGGGGGAAGGAAGAGGCATCAGGGGGAAGGAAGAGGCATCAGGGGGAAGGAAGAGGCATCAGGGGGAAGGAAGAGCCATCAGGGGGAAGGAAGAGGCATCAGGGGGAAGGCAGCAGTGGTGAGTGGAAGGGATGTGCTGAGCTGAGCCCAGCCCAGGCTCCTGCCTCGCAGCCCAGGGGCTGCACACCCCTCGTGACGTGGGCAATCTGCCTTGCCTGGCTCTGCCCTGCTGGAGCAGCTCCCAGCCACAGCGGCGGGCGCAGGTGCCACTCTGCCAGGCTGGCAGGGTGACAGCAGGCTGGCAGGGTGACAGCAGGCTGGCCGGGTGTCTCCCCACGCAGGTACACAGCCGTGGCCATGCCCATGCTCTACAACACCCGCTACAGCTCCAAGCGCAGGGTCACCCTCATGATTGCTGTGGTCTGGGTGCTCTCCTTTGCCATCTCCTGCCCGCTCCTCTTCGGACTCAACAACACAGGTGAGTGTTTTGCCACCTCCAGCTGCCCACTGGCACCGTCACTGGGTCCCCTGGCAACCCTCTGTTGCCTGCCAGGAGTGAACAGGGGGCTTGGGGTTTAGGTGTATTGGGATGTATCTGCCGTGGTTAAGGTGTTCTCTTGCCAATGCCACCCTATTTGTCAGCTGCTTCTGGGTCTGTTTTGTCTCCTGCTGTTCCACACCAGAGTTTTAGACCCATCAGAGCTGAGGTTATGTGGAAGTTTACACAACACCAGTGAGTGTTGCCTTAACATTTGTCCACCACAAATTCAAAATCCCTCTTATATTAAAACATGCGAAAGAGGGAAGTCATGGGATAAAACCTTCACTGAGACAGGAGAGGAGAGGACTGGCAGTTCAGCCAGCAGTTTCAAGGGAAGCCTGGATTGGATGCAGCAAGGGATCAGTGGGCTGCAAGGCAAGCAATAACCGGGGACATAGGGATGATGTGAGTCCTACAACCCAAGGGGAGCTGCAGTTCTGGTGCCACTTCCATCTGACAAGGTGGTACCTCCCTAGAATCCGAGCCCCTCCCTGCCTGGGTATCCGATGGGATGCGGGCACAGAGCAGTGGGGAGACCCTGAACCCCTTTGCCTTCCAGACGCCAACGAGTGCATCATTGCCAACCCTGCCTTCGTGGTGTACTCCTCCATCGTGTCCTTCTACGTGCCCTTCATCGTCACGCTGCTGGTGTACGTGCAGATCTACATGGTGCTCCGGCGCCGCAGGAAGCGCGTCACCACCAAGCGCAGCAGCCACGTGCTGGACTCGGACACGCAGGCCCCCCTGAAGGTATCTGCACCCCTGCCCACCTCTCAGCACTCTGCACATCCTTCCCCCTCCCTGCTCCGCTCCCCAGGGCGCTCCCTCCTCTCCCCAGTTGTCCCCAGCTGGACTAGGTGACAAGCTGGGTGGCCAAGGGGATGCTGTGTGCCATGCCAGTCTGCAGTGCCAGCTGCACACTCTGGACTCCCAGGTGCTTTTCGGGCTTCCCTGGATCTCAGGGGGTGTTCCAGCAGCAGATCTGCACCAGCAGCTGCTGCGTTAACCAGAGGGCACCTCCTCTGGCTCGGCTGAGTTTGGGCTGGGGTACCCAAGAATACATATTGGCAGGGCTGCTGCTGGAGGGAAGAATCACAGAATCAAGGACTGGTTTGGGTTGGAAGGGTTCTGAAAGCTCATGGACTTCCAACCCCCTGCCACAGGCTCAGTTTGCTCAGAGCTCCATCCAACCTGGCCTTGGACACTTCCAGGGATGGGGCAGCCACAGCTGCTCTGGGCAACCTGTGCCAGTGCCTGCCCAGCCTCACAGGGAAGAATTTCATCATCTTATCCAGTCTGAACCTGCCCTCCTTCAGTTTAAGGCCAATCCCCCATGTCCTGTCACTCCATTCCCTTGAGAAAAGCCCCTCTCCAGGTTTCTCGTAGCCCCCCTTCAGGTGCTTTAAGGCCTCCCCAGGGTTCAGTGGAAATGGTTTGTGTGGTTGGGGTGTGAACCACAGCACTGGCACCGACCCCACTGGAGGGAAACAGCCTCTCAGGGCAGGAGATGTGCGAGTGGAGCCCAGCGGAGCGTCCAACAGCTCAGTCCAAGCGCTGCCCTGGCAGCACGTGCCCAACAGCCAGGGGGAATGTGCAGCCCCAGGGGCACCACCTCCAAACTGTGCTGCCTCAGGGACACCACCACGTCAAGGAGAGGAGCCAGGGATAGACAAACACCAGCAGGTCTTTGAGGCAGTCTTCCTTTGGCGAGAAGCCCAAGGGTTAGTCACCTCCATCACTGCTTCTCCAGTGTAGTTTCCCATTCTCTTCACACTGACTGGTTTCTGCCTCATGCCCTATGTTTGTATTTCCACGTGCCTCCCTTACCAGCTTCCCTTCCCAGTTCCTCTGTGCCTGTGTAACCTCTGAGCTGGTGCTTGCCCCTTAGGACAAATGCACTCATCCAGAAGACGTCAAGCTCTGCACAGTTATTGTGAAGTCCAATGGGAGCTTCCAAGTTAATAAGCGCAAAGTGGTGAGTGTTAAAGAGAAGTGGTAGCTTTTCAGAGCATTTAGCCTTCCCCCTCTCACCCCTCAGGACGCACAATTAATTTATGCAGGGTGGGAGAAAAATAAACTAAGAACAAAGGTTACCATTCAATCTCACAATTTAAATATTCTTCCCATTCCTTAGAGTGAAGCAGGGGGTTTAAGAGGATAGAGTTCAAAAAGCCAGACTAATCTCACTGAAAGATCAGCTCTAAAAGCCATGGCATTTGAACATTTTGTGTCTTTGATTTCCTTCTCCTCTCTGTTTTTTAAATCTCAGACTACACTGGCTGTGTTGGGTTTTTCTTGTTGGTTTAATTTTTATTTATTTGCATTCTGAAAACCTAAATAAAATCTATGGGGAGCGGAGACAGCGTCTCTCTCATTTCTGAGCCTCTTTGTGCCATCAAGGAGAACCCTCCAGTGAAGTTCTGTCAATCCCATCCACCCAAAATATCTTTATCTGTAAACATTTCACAGCCCTTTTTCCAAGCATCATGTAGGGAGGGAGAAGAGGGATTGACTGTTCTCCAGCATCATCCAGCTTCACTCTGTAAGGAATGCTCATTGCTCATCTCGGTATATTTATCTGTCTTTGTGTTGTGGACATTTGATTCTTGTCCAGGAGGCAGAGAGTCACATGGAAGAGATGGAAATGGAGATGGTGTCCAGCACCAGCCCCCCCGAGAAAACCACCTTCAAACCCGCAGCACCCAGTAACCACCAGCTGGTCGTGCCAGTTACGTCTAATCGGGGCAACAACTCCACCCTGCAGACATCCCTGAACAGCCCTGGCAGGCTGGAGAAGAATGGACATGCCAAAGAAACACACCACACAGCCAAGGTCTTCGAGATCCACTCCCTGCCCAATGGCAAGACGAGGAACTTCCTCAAGGCTGTGACCAGGAGGAAACTGTCCCAGCAGAAGGAGAAAAAGGCCACCCAGATGCTGGCCATCGTACTCGGTGAGTGCCTGCCCTGGCTGCCCTTGGTGCTCCTGCAGAAACCCAACACCTGCCCAGGACTAGGGCAGCCAGGCAGGATGTCCATCATGGATTTTCCATAAATTTAATTTCACTTGATACGTAGGCAAGAGGCTGCCCAGGGGAGGGGTCCCTCCTTGCCAGCCGTGGGCAGCTGGCAGTGCCCTACAAAGGGCTCATAAAGCTGCCCCTCTGTGGGTTGTCAGGGCACAAAAGGCAGCACAGCTCAGCGAGGAGCTGGCACCTCAGAGGCCAGAGCTTCTGGTGTATCTGCTCTGATGATGTGAGCAGAGAAGTTCCTTAGTACCTGGATAGAATATAGGCTGAGGCTTCACACGCAAACAGAAGGCTCATTCCTCAGGGAAATATGTTTCCTTTATGCCCAAAAGAGCCTTCCTGTTCTCGGGCTCAAAATCTGTCCAGCTTTCAGCAATCAAACTGTGTCTCTCTCTCCTTTGCCCCCCTTAGGTGTTTTCATCATCTGCTGGCTCCCGTTCTTCATCACCCACATCCTCAACATGCACTGCGATTGCAACGTGCCCCCGGCCATCTACAGCGCCTTTACATGGCTGGGCTATGTCAACAGTGCTGTCAACCCGATTATCTACACCACCTTCAACGTCGAGTTTCGCAAGGCTTTCATGAAGATCCTCCACTGCTAAAAGTCAAAAGGAAGCCGCCGCAATTTTTTTTTTGTAAGAACGAGAGAGGAGGGGAAATAAATAAATAAATAAAGCAACCACCGCCATTCACGCACAGAAGGGGCAGCTGTGGAGGGGTCTCGTGTGCTGGAGTGTGACAGCAGTGCCATGCCCACACCTCGGCGGGGACGGAGGGGGGAGGTTCTCCCATCCCTCGGGGTCACCTTTGGAGGCTGGGACAGCAGTCCCCAAGGGCACTTCTCAGAGCTGCCCTCACACTGTGCTTAAGGCAGGAGCGAAAACCGAGGCACGCTCGCTTGATTGTTGCCTGTGGCCACCCAGCATTGGGCACAGACAGTCATGGAGCCACGTGGAGGTGGCGGTGGGTCACTCAACTCTCACCAAAGACAAGACCATCTTTTCTGCTTCGCCGCAGGAGCCAGAGACAGGCAGAGCTTGCGGGAGCTCCGCGCAGCAGCTTTGCCTTCGCCTAGAGCTGACTTACCCAGTGTTAAACTGCTGAAGCCTTCACAGAAAGAACACACCACAAACCAACACTTTAAGAGGTCCCCAGGAGGGTCAAGAAGGTTCTGCCACCCAGAGACCCAACCCTGCAGCAATGTGGGCCTACAAGCCATGGGCAGAAGGAAGAAAGGGGGCATCAGTCTCACATCCGACCACTGCATCGGTGTAAATACGAATCAACAGGATGAATGGAACAGGAGCCCAAGCCAAAAAATAAAGAGATGGGGAAAGAAACTCGAGAAGTGGCAGCTTGTCTTGCATGGTGTACATCCAACAGGACTCCCCCTGTCTCTCATCGGCAGCGATTTCTGCCCACCAGCATCTCATCTCCAGCCCCTCACCAGGAGGTCCAAGCCCGGGGAGGAGCGGTGGCGTGGTGAATGTAGAAACCCAGGACAGGGTGCCAGGGGAGGCACCTGCAGCCCTGGCTGCCTCAGGTGGGAGCTTCAACCAGTCAGCCAAGATGGGTCTGGTTCCTCTCACCTAGATGGGCAGCCAAGGACCACCTCGGGTCTGATTTGCCTAAGGCTCTCTGTAGAGAGTGCAGAATAATATTGTGCCTAATTTAAATTACCAGTGAATTAGATAAAACTGTGTGTTTGGGAAAGAGCCAGAATAAAAACCCCAAGAAAGCCCTTACCTGGACCAGCTCCTGTGTCCATGTTGGACTTTGGAAAGCTCTGGATGTTCCCAGCATCCCTTACCCTCTGATATCTATTTTTCCATGGATTATAAGAATTGAAGACCCATAACAGCATAATTCCACCACGCTGAATCTGGCATTGCCAAATCCACACCGTACTTACTAATCGTGCTCAGTTCACAGTATCTTTCGCAATATCTCTGTAAATAAAACATAGCAAGATGAATAAAATGACATGGAAATAGGTCTGGCTAGAAATTCCTGTAGGCTCTGGAGCAGCAGATGATTTCAATAGCCATATGCAGAGGCAGACTCCCTACCTGCTGTTTTCTGAAGATGCTAAAACACCATCCAGAGAGCAATATAGTCCCTTTTCTCTCTATGCAGTTTGAGGAATAATCACGTAGTTTCTGCTTCAGAGTAGACGAAGTTCCACTGCCAAGGGTTTCTTTAATTGCCTGATTTCCCTGTGCTGCTCACAAAGCATTTCCCTGAGCTGGTAGGATGTGTTCCAGCTCTCTGTCAGGAAGAGATTGTGCCAAGCAGCTCTAACACATAATCTCAGCTGTTTTCTGAAATTGAAACAGCAGGCCCACCTTAATCCAAAGGGTTTCCATCCTAAACCTGGTATTCCTGGAAGAGGCTGATAGCCAGTGTTTTTAATACTGAGCCCACAAACTTGTGTAACATTTGGCTCCTCGAGGTCTGTTCATGGCTAAAAGCTGGAAACACTGACTCAGGAGTTCTCAGGCACACACTGGTTGTTCATTTCCCCCCCAGTTTTAACCAAGCAAGTTCACTCAGTGGTGGGAATCAGCTCACACTGGCACCATTTACAAAATTCATAGAATGACACAAAGCCAGTAGGATTTTGGGTAGAAAACCAGTAACAAGTTACTGGTCAATTTTCCGACATATTTACGAGGAGAAAGATGCATTTGACTGGGTGAATTAACAGGTGGGGAGCTGAATCAAAATAGAAAATAGTATGTATATAGAAAGAAAAAAAAGATTTAAAGCATTTGGAAGTTGCCATAGGTGATATTTGCCCTGCACTAAAACATGGTGGGAGCCCTCAGAATAAGGAATGTGAAAAATACCTTTGTGCCATAATTTTACTTTGTGTTCAGTGTTAACCCAGGATAAATCATCATCTCCAATACTGTGCACCTTGTTCCAAAATTCAGTTTCTGAATCCAGATATAGCTCAACTCACCTGAACCCCTACATGGAAAACTCTTCCCAAACGTCATGGAGGGAAAAAAGGCTGCTGAAAAATGGCCAACGTTCTTCATGTGCTTGGGCAAAAAAAGCCAGGTGTCATTTCCTAGAGCTTAAGTATTCGTGAGGAATTACCTGCAGCACATCCTTCATTCCAACGACATTCCAAGCCACTCATTCCCAACCCTCCAGGCTCAAAGATGCCTTGTGGGAATATCCATATCCTCACTGCCCTCGGAATGGTGGCAGGGCCATGTCTGCTCATCTCTGCAGCAGGTTTTCCTCTCCCGTCCGCACTTACAGCCGACCAACTAAAGCACTTTCCACCCATGACTGGAGCCTTCATAACTCTTTTTGAGAGTGGACCATCACCCTCTGGCTCTACAGAGAAGAAACCAACGCCAAGAGCAAGGACAGGCTTTGCCAGCTGCTTGCAGAGCACCTGCCACGAGGACAGCCAGCCCGTGGCAGGGATGGAAGATGCTCGGGAAGAATCATGAGAAGAAATCAGCTGCATCATGAAGGACCCTCAGAGCTGGTCCTGGCAAATACAGACCTCACTTCCACTCTTCCACTGCTTTCCCAAAGGCTCCTGATGGCAGCACATGCTGGCGATGGTCAGGGCACCGATCTGGTTTTTTAAAACACATTCATGAGAAGATTTCATTTCTTTGTTCCTTGAGAACTCCAGACCCTATTTTGCGATTCATGATTTATAACTGAAGCTTTAGTTCTGCTTATTGAGTCTTCCCCTTCCTGCTTTTCCTCCCGGTGATTTTTTTCCCAGCTTGCTGAAGCCCGGGGGGGTTCTCTTGGCACCCCCAAACAGGTTTGAATTAAAAGCCAGTGAATTCTGCCTGCACTGTGTTTGCTGCTTGCCTGCTTGCTCCCACTACACGATGCTGTTTATCCTCCTGACTGAAGACTAAATGAACTACAGTAGGTCTAACCAGCTTATTGAACCCTGCTGGGAAATAAAATAAAAATATTAATAATAATAATAATAATAAAAAAAAAAGGAAAACAGGAAAAATAAAGCCACTACCTCCGTGGTGAAAGTCTGCAGTGCAAACACGGCTCCCCAAGGAGTCAGGAATGTACAAATGCCCGTCACAGGTATGTGTGACACCAACAAATGTCTTCATGCAGCACTGTAATTAAACAGAGACTTGCACAAGCCCCCCTGGCGTTGCACGATTGCTTTGTTCTGTCTGACACCAGCAGTGTGAGGGGGCAGAGCTCAGGGGCACACAGGGACAGACACAAACAGGAAAATCCACCTTCACGTGAGATCTTGGCTTTCTTTTACTCACTTTTCAGAATAGTTGCATTTTTCCTCTTTCTCCCCTTCTCCCAGTCCATCCTTAAGAACGTCAGTGTTTGTCCAGCCTGAAGCTGCAAGGATCAGACCTGGGGAAGGAAGGATGCAGAGAGATCCAGGCAGAAGGAAAATGGTCTAAAATTCCTCCATGTCTTTTGCCTTCCAGACAAAAGTGGGCTGGGGAGGATTGGAGGAGGAGGAAGGGATGGAAAGCAGAGAAATGCCCAGCCAGGAACTGGTACTCGTGNCGGGGGGGTTCTCTTGGCACCCCCAAACAGGTTTGAATTAAAAGCCAGTGAATTCTGCCTGCACTGTGTTTGCTGCTTGCCTGCTTGCTCCCACTACACGATGCTGTTTATCCTCCTGACTGAAGACTAAATGAACTACAGTAGGTCTAACCAGCTTATTGAACCCTGCTGGGAAATAAAATAAAAATATTAATAATAATAATAATAATAAAAAAAAAAGGAAAACCGGAAAAATAAAGCCACTACCTCCGTGGTGAAAGTCTGCAGTGCAAACACGGCTCCCCAAGGAGTCAGGAATGTACAAATGCCCGTCACAGGTATGTGTGACACCAACAAATGTCTTCATGCAGCACTGTAATTAAACAGAGACTTGCACAAGCCCCCCTGGCGTTGCACGATTGCTTTGTTCTGTCTGACACCAGCAGTGTGAGGGGGCAGAGCTCAGGGGCACACAGGGACAGACACAAACAGGAAAATCCACCTTCACGTGAGATCTTGGCTTTCTTTTACTCACTTTTCAGAATAGTTGCATTTTTCCTCTTTCTCCCCTTATCCCAGTCCATCCTTAAGAACGTCAGTGTTTGTCCAGCCTGAAGCTGCAAGGATCAGACCTGGGGAAGGAAGGATGCAGAGAGATCCAGGCAGAAGGAAAATGGTCTAAAATTCCTCCATGTCTTTTGCCTTCCAGACAAAAGTGGGCTGGGGAGGATTGGAGGAGGAGGAAGGGATGGAAAGCAGAGAAATGCCCAGCCAGGAACTGGTACTCGTGGCATCACACCAGCTGCCTGTCTCTGCTCCTGGGCACTGCTCGCTCACGGCTGGTCCATGGCAGGTGTAAGGTGGGCACTGGAGGCCACTGCTTGGACAGGAGTTCATGTGCCCCAAAATGTAACTATGGCTTTGCCTTGGCTGACATAGGAATTCCCAGCAGTGGAAATTTTTATTTTTATATTTATATTTATGTTGCACTTGCTGTGGCCCTGTTTTCTCAAGCTATCCACTGAAAAGTTTGGTGTTTATGCAGGTGAACTCCAGCCAGGCTTAGTCAGTACTTTTGTCTAAAGATTGTTTTCTTTATGTAAAAGAGAAGGAGAAAACAAAAAAGGAATATCCTTCCCACTCCTAAGAAAGTAAATGAACTATTTCCAAGAAGTAACAAACTAAAATTTCGGTTTAATGGCATGTTGGATACCAAAGGGTTTAGTCTACCTGTTTTCAGCCAACACAGGGCAAAGATAATCCCTGCCCTGAAGTCCTCAGTTTATACAGAAACCAGAATCTCCAGAGCTGCGGAGTTCAAATGAGGCTTAATTCTCCTTGTTGGGTGATCCAACTCCATGCCAGCGTGACTGGGGGAAAATTCGGGGCTCAGATCACCCCCTCCCCTCCCCAACACGACAGAATAAATGACATTCTGGGATGAAGCAGGACACACCCCAGGTTGTTTTCAGCCTGTCTGGGCTCAGCCTGGCAGGATCAAAGGCAGTTCCTATGACTTCACCCTCACAGCCAGATTTTATTTCTGAGGCTGGGGACTACAAAATGCCATTCTCACCACCCAAAAGAGATAAAACAGGATGATCTGTCCATCTCCTGGGGCATTTGAGTGAGTCTTACACCTTCAGGTCAGGCCTGACAGATCCGGGGATGTGCTTTGTTCTGCACATCCAGCAAAAAAAATACCAAAAAAAAAAAAGGTAAAACCAGTTACACTTGTTAAATCAACTCCCTCTCTTTAATCAAAGCTTCTTTTAATAATCTAAACTGCTCCCCCAAGTCTTTGACGATACCAGACTGTCTGCTGCCTAAACAGCTTTTGACTCATAAATAACAACTTTCTCCACCAAAGAAAGAGCAATGGATGGTGGACTAAGCATAATTAAGGTACAATGAATAATTAACAGACCTAGATATGCCTTTAAAGAGACTTAAAGCAGCAAAGCAAAACCCAGGCCCTTTAAATGAGGAAAAACATTTTACATCCCCCCCCTCAAGCTGCCACGCTGGGCCCGTGGAAAAACAAAAAAAAAAGAGAAAAAAAAAGTGGGATAATAAAAGCCAGGGAATGATGAAATGTGGGATAATGAAAGCACATTTATCCAGGCTTGGCATCGCCTCCCTGCTGCACGTAATCAGCTGCATCCGTGGCTCTGATGAGATGGGGAGGGGACATCACTGCCAGCTCAGCTGCAGGACCTTGTGCCAGGCTCGGGGAAGGGCAGCGAGGGGCAGCACAGGGGGCTGTGAAAAGCCACCCCTGCGGGGGCTGCGGTGCCAGGGCAGTGGGGAACGCGGCACAGCGTGGTGGGCATTGGCAGCAAGGAAAGCAAACCGGCCACGAAGGCACAGGGAGCGGATGGAAATGGGCTCTGCAGGGGCACCGTGGGGTTCAGCTGCTGCCACTGCACTGCAGAGTCTCCTCAGCACGGAACCTGTGAGATCCTGACCCAGGATTTGGTGGGGAGAGGAACCTCTGAGATCCTGACCCAGGATTTGGTGGGGAGAGGAACCTGTGAGATCCTGACCCAAAATTTGGTGGGGAGAGGAACCTGTGAGATCCTGACCCAGGATTTGGTGGGGAGAGGAACCTGTGAGATCCTGACCCAGGATTTGGTGGGGAGAGGAACCTGTGAGATCCTGACCCAGGATTTGGTGGGGAGAGGTCCCCATGAAATCCTTACCCAGGCTTTGGTGGTAGGAGGTTCTCATGAAATCCTGACCCAGGCTTTGGTGGGGAGAGATACCTGTGAAATCCTGACCCAGGCTTTAGTGGCAGGAGGTCCCCATGAAATCCTGACCCAGGCTTTGGTGGGGAGAAACACCTGTGAGATCCTGACCCAGGCTTTGGTGGTAGGAGGTCCCCGTGAGATCCTGACTCTGTGCTGGTTTCCCTCTCCAGCCATCCCTGTGCCCACCCCAGGAGCCTTGTGCCCCCTTGTGCCCCCTCCATCACCTCCCATTTCACAGAACCCCAGGCAGGTTTGGGTGGGAAGGGACCTCAAAGATCATCCTGTTCCAACCCCCTGCCCTGTGTAAGGGACACCTCCAGCAGCAGCATCTTTCTGGCTTTGGTCCCTCCCCAGCACACCCATCCCTGCTGGAAGGGCTGCCCTGAGCCCCTCTGGGGACAGTGCCATGTGCCAGCTCAGCCTGGGGCTGGGCACAGGAGCCACACACCTGGAGCCCGAGAGACCTGGGACAGGGAAAACCTTGAGGATATTCAGGATGGCCAGTTCCTGAGCACAGCCTGTCACGCTGCTTCTCACAATAAAAAGGGACAGGGAGCCACATCAACCTGTGCCTGTGAGCTCAGTGGATCCCTGTCCAGATCCTTCCCCCCGTGGCTGATATTGTGGGCTTTTAACAGTGACCACTGCACATGGGGCAAAAAATAAATCAGTAGAACTGCAGCATCCCCGTGGTTATCTCTGCCTCCTGTCTGTGTCCACCCATGGTGTAACTGCAAATAAACCCCTCTCAGCTGTGTGCAGAGCAGACACAAAGGGCATCAAACATCACCTGGGAGGAAATCAGGCCATAACTCACACTTTGTAACTGAATTAAATGTTTCACAACAGCCACTGTTGATATTTATTTAATAATGCAGCCGTGAAGCAGGTTTTTTTTTTTTTTATTTACACCGTGGGGAAAGGCAAGAAAAGTCTAAATTAACACAAGCCAGAAATCTAATCTTGCCTCCAAATGGTAACAGCAGAGAGTCTGTGCAGCTCTCGTGAGTGTGAGTTCAGAGAGCTCTGTCAAATCACCAGCTGGAAAATGTACAAAGCTTTCAGAGGAAAACCCCGGAGCTGAAAATGTGATTGAAGGAGACAGGTTATGAGCTGAGAGCTCGTCTGCGTGAAGAAATGGCCAGTCAGTGCCAGTCTAAACAAATATGTACATCTCCCAGCACACCTCCCTCCCTCTGGGAGCTTCAGTCAAAGGGAAAAGCGACTTTGATCCGGCGTTATTCTTCAAGTTTGCTAGGGGAAAAAACCAACTAGCAAGGTGGCAAAGCAGCTGCTGTGAAGGGGCTTGGCATGAGGGTGACTCTGCTCACAGCAGGGATGCTCTGAAGGTGACAGAAATGTGGTGCCACGTGCTCTGGGGAGGGGGTTAAAACCACACTGCTGTGCCCCTGTCTGGCCTGGATCAAGAGGTGGTTTAATGACACACGGAGCTGGTATCAAAGGGCTGAGTTGCCTCCCTCTGGGCCCTGGGTTGGGCACAGATAATGGTCCAGGATGCGAGGGTTTGACCCGCAAACACGACTGGTGAGTCTGGAGGTGGGTGTTGGAATCAAAGCCCCGTGAGCAGAGACACCCGGGGAGATGCTGCTGCCTCCGGAGCACTGCACGCCCACCCCGCGCCCTGCTTTTGCTATGAATGGCAGCACCAGAGCAGAGGAACGGGGAAACAGCCCCTGCCACACATCAGGGCTGGAGTCGGGATGCGAAAGTCACAGCAAATTAACCCGGGGATGTGGATTTATAACTGAATTATTGTGGCTCGCAATTTACTGTGCTCCAGGAATGGAGTTTGTGTGTTCTCGGGCGGTGGTGGATGCTCGGGGCCACATTCCTCCATCACGGTGACATTCTCTTGCCTGCCTGGCAGGTGAGATTCTGCAGGGGGTGATTCCCTGGGGCTCAGGTAGGGCTTGGTGACCTGTTCAGCCGAGGGCATCTGCCTTTGTGTCTGAGCCCACCCCGCAAAGGTGACACTCGGCCCCGTGGCCGCTCTCGGGGTGTCCTGTAAGGGACGTGTCTGATCCCCCCTTGGGATAAACAAGCCCTAAATCGCTCCCGAGATGAAACCAGAATCACTGGGGAAGATCCCAGAGCGAAACGCTGGGAACTGGGATGTGATTCAGAGGCATCAGGGAAAGCGCCAGTGAATTCCACCTTGCTCCTAATTCCGAAAGGCAGAGGGGAGTTCTCCAGGAGGGAGCCTGATGGGGATGCTCCTCCTCACCCCGCTGAGTGCAGCGAGGGAACAGACCCCGAAACCCAAAAGCCTTGGGGAAGAGCTGCCACCCCGCAGTGACAAACCCCACCAAAGGGGTCCCAGCGGTGGGACAGGGTCCCCCCATCCCGGGGCGCTCTTCCCTGTGTTAAAGTGGGGAGCAGAAGTGGATTTACAGAGTTAACTCGGGGGCAGAAAAGCTGTTTTTGCAGCTGGACTCGACCCCCCAGCTCTCTAATTGCACCCACTCCCAAAGTCCCAAATCCACGCCTACATTTGAGGCATCATAAAGCAGATTTGAAATTTCCCCCTCTTCCTACAAACACAGGCAGGCCAAAGAGTTTTCCAGCTTTTGGGCGAATTCCACCTTTCCTCTGGTTTTGTCTCTCTCTTTCATGGTGGTTGTTGTTGTTAATTATCTCCCCTGTTACTTTTTCAACCTGTCTGGGTGGGTTCGTGTCCTGTGATATTTTCCTGCACTCCCTGGAGTCCACCAGGGATGAGCCACAAACCAAACCCAACCGTGCTCAGCCAACAGGAGCAACAAATTGGGCAGCAAATTGACCTGCTCAGCCCTCCTGGGAGGAATCGGGCTGGGTGTTAGACAGCTATTCAAGCTAAATAAAGGCAGGTCACTCTGAGCAAAACCTTTTGGCAGGCTGGAGTCTTTCCCAAAAGGGGAAAATTAATTCCCTGAACTCTTTCTAAGGGTTTTTCCCCCCACTGTTTGCAGCAGACTCAAAGTTTGTCCAAAGAATAGCAATAAAATCTTCATGGTGATAAGAAGACTCCTCTCTCTGCCGTGTTAAGAAATAAGCTTGTGCTGAAGAGCAGTAAAAGTGCCGTGGAATGAGTCCAGAGATGCCCCAAACTTCAATTCTGTCGCAGCTAAACCCTCATAACGTTTCTTTTTTTTCCAAAGTAATGGCCTTGTACCACAGCAGCAAACAAAGGCTCATTTTCTCCTTTATTGCAGCTAATTACTGCACCTCTTGATTGCTGACCCTGGCCTAGTCCTCTCCGTAATTGCTCCAGCTGGAGATGGAACATTTAATGGGATATTTTCTTACTAGCAAGGTCGGTGGGATTTATATTTTTTTTTTTTTATTCAGGAGCACAGTTGAGTTGCCACTTGTCTCCAGGATGGAGAATTCTGTGGGTTTTCTACTGGATGATTTTGATCTTTTATCTTCTTGATTTTTCATTTTTCAAACCAGATTTTTTTAATAAAAATATAGAAATGAAGCACTCATTAAATAACTGCCGATCCCTTATAGTTTCGTGTTGGTTGTATGAACCCCAAAATGCCTCTGGAAACTGAATTATACTGACACAACTCAGTATATCACAAAAGGGTGATTGTATTCTAGAGAGCAAAAAAAGGTTGAGGGTGTTTATTCCAGGAGTTCCCACATGTCCCCCTTAATAAGTGGCATTGGACAGAAGGGAGTTGGGATAAATCAGAGTTAACTCTTCACCCTGATCTCTGGTGGAAATCCACCTGACTTCAGCCTAAATACAGGTTAAATCATCCAATGGTTGCACATTTACAGGGTTGGGACCCAAAGGAGCCCCAAATTGGCACAGTGAGTGTCTGAACCACAGGACCTCCTCACCAGGCTGTGCCCAAGAACTCCTTGGGGCTGCCACCCCGCAAATACTGCCAGGCTTTAAAACCCATCAGCACTGGGGTTTGGGTTGGGTTTCTTTTTTTTTTAATTTTTTTTCTTCTAAAATAAAGAGAACAAGGCCAGTAGCAAATTGCAGAAGGGTTTCATGCTGTGCCCCTGAGCCAGAAGAAAGGAAAGCAGCAGCTGATGAAAGGATCAAAAGATGTTAAACTTGCTGGGGATGAAATGCCTGGTAGGAGGAAACAGCAAGTGCTCCTTGATGCCCAGTCAGGCACCTTTTCCCCATCACTCTAATGGAAGTTGAGCTCACACCTGCGTGCAGGGAGAGAACTGGGTGGGGAAACTGCTTTTTGAAGCCATACGTGGCTTTGTTTCAAAGGCAGAGGATTAAAATACTCCCTAAAGCTGGGGAGTAGCACAGGTAAGTGCTGGATAGTCTGGGAAGAGAGCAGCCAGAGCAGGATTAATTATGTCAGGCCATGAAAAGGCTGGGGAGGGAGTCAGGAATGTCTCACACTGACGTCTGATACAGTACAGAGCCTACAACCACCTCCTTGGAATAAAAAGAAACACAGAGAATTCACTATTTCTTCTTACATTAAAATCACTCCCTCCTACATTCACATCATTGCTGTCAGAAACATCTTGATTTTCCACACCTAAGGGGCTATGGAAAAAAACAAGCATTTCTGCTAAAAATAAACTTTTTTTTTTTTCCTCAAGCTGTATTTATTCAGATCAATTTTCCTCTAAAGTGTAGGATTATTTTAATTTTAATTTCGTCACATACCTACATAATTGCAGCACTGCCAAACAAACAAATTTGCAGGAGCAATGCAAAACATAGATGTAAACTGATTTCATTTTACTGTGAACGCTTCCCCACAGCAGAGCTCAAGTTTTCAAGCATCTCTCAGACCAAAGCTCCCAAAGCAGCCATAAATGCAAGGAATATCCCACTCTTTTGCCTTTTCCCCTCTCCTGTGACCCAGAACACTCACAAACAGGAGCCACAGTGCTGTTATCTTCATGCCATGGGCAATGAAACCATCCTGAGTGCCAGCGCCAGGCAGGCAGAACCAGGACTGGATCATCTGCCCCAGCTCCACAACTGGGACCAGTTTCAGAGCATTAAATTGCAGCATTGCCCTGATTAATGAGAGCTGGATAAGCCACCTCAGACCCCTGTGAGAGAGATCAGGGTGGTTTCTGAGAGCCACTGGGGACCTCAGCATTTAGTCTTCAATTAGTGCCTTCTCTCAATTCCTTGGGCACCATCTTAATGCAAAAAGCTGTGATTATCCCTCCTCTCCTGCACTTCAGCTGATGAGTGAGGAGAGCACTGGCAGCAGGACAGTCCCTTCAAAGCACTGAAGGGATGGGGTGGCATTAACCTGGAATTTCTTCTCTCTCTGTGCTGCATCCATTTAAATACTCTCCACTAGTGATTTTTTTTTCCTTCCTTGCTTTATTTGATTCTTGTTACAAAAATGAGATGTCAGAAATCTGACACGTTGCTGTACCGTATGTTTGGTGTCCATTTCCAGCAGCAGGTGAGAATCTCATGATTCAATTCCCACCTGTGCCAGGGTCATTTTGCACCAGTTTTCTTTGTAGGAAAACATGGAATAAAAGCAATAAAATCTGTGGAGACATGTATATATGCTGTGCACAGCTTCAGCATTGCCCATATGAATAGGGACTACGTGTATCCCTTTCCATCCCTGCCCAGCAAGTATTAAACAGGAAAGCATTGCCTAAAGCCAGTATGACCAAGCCAAAACATTCTACAAGCTTGGTCAGACCCTGGAAAATAACTTGTCAGCTTCCTTCTGCAGCTTCATTTTTCTTTTACTCTTTACTGTTCATGCTTAGAAACTCCCATTTTAAAAAGGACAGTATTTTCCTGTAATCACCAGGGGACAGGACAAGGTGCTTTGAGGAGTAGCACCTGACATTGGGAAACTCAAGTCACAAACGCCAGAGCTGATGAATTCACAAATCTGTCCTTACTGGAACGAGCCTGGGTCTGGAAATCTTCGCATCAGTCACCAGAGTCCTGCTGCCCGGTTTGCTCATCCCCGAGTCCTTGCCTTGGAGCAGAGTGATGATGTTCTCCCTCTGGTGCCTGATTGCCAGCTGGAGGGCCGTGCAGCCCGTGATGTCCTCCACGTCCAGCAGAGCTCCTGCCTTGATCAGGGTCTTGACGATGGCCATGTTGCCCTTGAGCACCGCCAGGTGCAGGGGCGTCCAGCCCACCTTGTTGCTGGCGTTGACGTCCGCGCCGCACTCCAGGAGGTTGATGACGGTGAGGAAGGAGCCCCTGAGGACGGCGAAGTGCAGGGGGGCCCAGCCCGACTTCTCGGGGCTGTTGGGGTCTGCGCCGCCCCTCAGGAGCTCGCACACCACGGGCTCGTCGCCGTAGCGGGTGGCCAAGTGCAAGGGCGTCCAGTCCATGCCGCCCTTGGCGTCGAGCCGGGCGCGGCTGCGCCGCAGCAGCCGGATGATCTCCACGTGGCCCTTGAAGGAAGCCAAGTGCAGGGGCGTCCAGCCTTTGTCCGTCCTCAGCTCCACGTTGGCGCCGTGCTTGATGAGCTTCTCGCAGATGAGGTACTTGCCCCTCACCACGGCCAGGTGCAGGGCGCTGTAGTGGTTCTGGTCCAGGCCGTTCACCGAGGTCCCATTCTTCAGCAGGTAGTGCACCACCCGGAACTTGCCCCTCTCCACAGCCACGTGCAGTGGGGTCCTGTGGTTCTTCTGCTTCTTCTCCAGGTCGGCGCCTTGGCTGGCGAGCAGCTTCACCAGGCTGACGTGGCCGAAGCAGGCTGCCACGTGCAGGGCGGTTTTGCCGTCCACCTCCTGGGTGTTGGAGTCAGCCTGGCGGGACAGCAGCACCCGCGCCACGTTCTCGAAGTTGTTCTGCGCCGCCAGGTGCAGGGGGGTCCACCCATCGTGCTCCTGGGCGTCCACCCGCGCCTGGTGGTCCAGCAGGAGCCGGACGATCCTGTCGTCCCCGTTCTGGGCGGCGAAGTGGAGGGGTGTCCATCCGTCCTCGTCGGGCGTGTTGGGGTCGGCGCCGTGGTCGATGAGGATGGAGCAGATCTCCGGCAGCCTCTTCTGGACAGCCATGATCAGTGGGGTGTAGCCACAGAGCACCTGGCTGTTGACGTCGGCTTTGCAGCTCAGGAGGAACCTCACCTTCTGCGCGTTGCCCTGGATCACCATGAGGTGCAGCAAGGTGAGCCCGTTCTCGTGCACCCTGCAGATCTCCTCGGACAGGATCTCCTCCGGGCTTTCAGCCTCCCCGTAGGGGGGTGGGAGATGGACCTCCTGCTGGTCCATTTCTAATGGCAGGGAGGCAAAAGAGGAGAAAAGGAGTAAAACCGAGTGAAATAACAGGAATAAGAGGATGTGACTCTTCTTAGAATGAAATGAAGTCATTTTAGAGATAGGGGATATCAAATGAGGCCAGAGCACTTCTGTGCAGTCTCTCAGAGAGCAGTGGGACATTTGGCCTCGCCCTCATGGGCTCTGTATCTGCTCTTTCCTCTAGAGTTCATTTGCCTTCACTGAAAATATCACCCACATGGACAACTTGCTGAGCCACATCCTCCTACCAAAAAATGTCTGTAGGCCTCCCTATCTTTGTTTTTCAATTGTTAAGCAAGTCTCCTACTTACCACCACTCCTGCTGTCTCGGGGGAAGGTGAACTCCTCTTTGTCACTCTCATTTTCAGGAAGGGAAGAAAGAAAAGCCGTAAGGCAATGTTGCTCAATTGCATTCGGTAATGTTTGCACACAGTTCTTGGATACTGCTCTTGAGTTTTGTACTGTAATTCAAGTTTTATCATTTTTAATTGTCCATTATCATTGTATTATCATTTTCATCCAATCCTGTGATTGCACCCAAAACTCAGTTGAGCAAATCAAGACACAAACAGGGATGTGGGAGCCTGAGAGTGATCCATGAATATCAATGAGCTGTTCCTCCTCTTACTCATTTGCTCCCCAATGCATATATTCTGCTTCCTTACTGCATCAGGTGCCTGTGGCAGCATCACAAAGTCATTTCCTTTGTTGTTTAGGGACCCTCAACCCCCTCCCCTCTTCAACCCTCTGTGCTCAGGCTTCTTGTTTCCTGCTGACTGCACGGCTTGGCAAAACCTCTAAATAAATACCAACAGGTCTCAACCTCTATTTTGCTCTTCAAGGCCCAGTTCCACTACAAGAGTTGGGATAAAACTGACCATCCAGAAGCCTGATTTTTTTTTCCTTGGCCAGAAAAACACAGGGATTTAAAACTGGTGTGTTTTTTTTTCCCCTGATTTTCTTTAAAAGTTGTTCAAACTTAAATGCCCCCAGTTCTGTGGAGCTGAAAAAGGGTGATTTGAGCATAAATACCAGAGCCATGAGCAGAACCCCCCTGGATTCTGTGTCTGATTGAGCTTCTTTTAATGACAGAGGCCAACATGATTAAATCCTTTCATCTGAACAGGCCCAAAGAAGGCTCTTCCTCTCAGACTATCACTTAACACACTGGCTAGCTCATAAATTTATTTGAATGTTTTCATCCCCATAAGTGAATTACAGATGCACAACCTGTGCAAACACACCACTCAAAGGTGCTGAAGTGCCTTTGAGTGAGGAGACACGAGAAAGGAAATATTCCCAAGGGGAGGCAAGCACAGGCAGAGGACTCAGCAGAATTTCCAGAGTGGCAGAGGAAAGTTCTCCTCACCTGCTGGTGCCCAGAGATGGCAGGTCTGTGGGACATCTTCCTGACCAGGCGCTCATTCTCTGGATCCACCACCAGGCTCTGTATCAGTGCCAGCAGCATGTCTGTCTCCACGGGGATATCTGCCAGGGCAGGGCACTGTTAGCTCTGCAGGGGCTCAGATCCCAGCCAGGACACGAGTCTTCCACATGGGAAGAAAGGGGGACAAGGACACAGAGGATGCTTGGCAGCACGTGGGTACTGAGCAGTTAAACCTCAGAGTCACACACAAGCTTGTCAATGCCCTGCCACTGCTTTTTGGGGATGTCCATAGCACAGTCCCACCTGAAAAGCTCGGCCTCTGCTTGGGGTCCTGGTGCCAGCACCTCTTCATCAGGTCCACCATCTGCTGGCACTCCCCGGGCCACTCGTCGCTGATGAGCTCCAGCCCCGGCCTCTTGCCCGCTGCCACCTTGACTATGATGGCCATCATGTTGGCTCCTGGAAAAGGGCAGCACACCCACTGGGCTTTGCCTCTGTGAGGGCAGCTGGAACGAGCATTTCCCCAGCGCAGGGCATGGAAAAAGGGCCCGTGTTTACCTGCATAGGGTTTCTTCTGCATGAGCACCTCCCAGATGACGATTCCGAAGCTGCAGGCAAGGGGAGATGGTGAGAAATCACTCCCATGTGTACATAAAATGCACTCGTTGCTTTTATCTTCTTGAGAAATGGGAAAATTAAGGAAGAAGGTCTTCAGGAGGGAAGGATTACACCCCCCAGACCAGCAGGGTCAGGTCTTACAACTCCATCTCATACATCTCTGATGCCTCAGCGAAGGGGTCAGTGCAGTGAATTAAGGACTTAGAGCCTTTCCTGTGAAACTTGGGCTCTCAGTGCCTTTTTCCCACTTTATTCTCAATGGGTTTTAGAGCCTTTGACCACTGCAAGTTCATGTGACATGGAAATCCTCCTTTGCTTCTGGCCTTTGGTTCCTGTTTGGTGTAGAGGCCAAGGAGCTGAGGAATTTCCAGACATTCATATGCAGCTTGTGTAAATATGCTGCAAAGCTCTTTTGCCCCAGAGGAAAAAAAGTCACGTTGAAATCTCTCCTCCACCTGTTACTGACCAAAATGAAGCTGAACGCCGAAGCAGACAAGCAATATTACAGTTGTTTTCAAAGCAAAATGGATCTAAGCAGCCACTGCTGTGAACGAGCAGACACTGCGTGTTCTGGGCTCTAATCTGACTCATTTTTATAATAACTTCCAGCAACCAAACAGGGCGTGATGGCACCTGAGGCAACACAGTCAGCAGCTCTCACGGGGTGGGTGCTGCTGGTAAGAGATGATGATTACCCATAGAAAATCCCCCTCCCTCTCAGTCTCCACCACTGAGATGCCCATCACTCCCAGCCTGTCCCACATACCATAAACCAGAATTTAAACAAATTGAGGCCATGTTCCAGTGCCTCTTGCTGTGTGGCAGAGCTCAGTGCCAGCCCTGTGGGCCCTCTGGCAGCCCTTACCTGTACACGTCGTACTTGATTCCCGGGGGTTTGCTGTTCTGCAGGAACATTTCGGGGGGGATGTAGCTCAACGTGCCCCTCAAGGCAGAGCTTTCAATGTATTGCATCCGGCTGGACTGCTCCATCCATTTGGACAGCCCGAAGTCTGAGATCTGCAAGCAGGAGAAAGGAGAGCCTTTCCCATGAATGCTCACACCTCGCCCTCCTCCTGTTGGCTGGGACATTCCCCCTTCCTTCAGCATCAGGAAACTTCATAAAGCCCTGACAAACTCCACCCAGTCCTTGTCACTGGGTCCAGCACAGCAGCATTTCCTCCTAAGCTGGAGCCTTAAATTCCCAGTTCTGGCACAGATGGGTCTGTATGACCTCAAGATTATCAAGGTGATTTGTTTACCAGTTGCTTCTTATAAGCCTCACTGGTCAACCTGCCATGGGGTGTTCCTGAAGAACTTGATATACCAGGGTTCTGGACTTAGTTGGCAAAAAAATAACCTTTCTTTTCTTGGAGAAAGAACCCATCCCTTCAAACACAGCACCAAGGTCTTACCTTGACGTGCATATTCCCATCCAGGAGAATGTTCCCTGGTTTGAGGTCCAAGTGCAGCAAAGGAGGTGTCATGCTGTGCAGGAAGTTCATAGCCAAGCCCATCTCGTGGATAACCCGGAATTTGAGCTGCCATGACATTTTGTGGGTGGGAAGGATTTTCTCCAAGGACCCTCTCGCCATGTATTCCATCACGATCCCCAAAGGGCTGTTGCAGACCCCGTAGATGGTGACAATGTGCTGGAATTTGATTTTTTCCATCTTGGTTGCCTCTTCCATTAGACAGTTCATACTGGTCCTGGGAAAATGAAAATGAAAACTAAAATAGAGAGTGGAACCAAGACATTAAATCAGTTGCTTCACAGGCTCAGTAACTGGGCAGCAGCTCAGTGATACCCAGCCCTTCCGAGCAGCCCTGCCTGCCCCAAATTCATCCCAATGTGCCCCTTGAACTGATGATGCAGCCACATCAGGGCGTGGAACTGGACGATCTCCACGGTCCCTTCCAACCCCAGCCATTCAGGGATCCTGTGGAATTCCCAAGGGATGTTCCATCCATGATGTCAGGAGCAGGCACAGCTCAGTGAACCCCACGGTGTCCCCAGGCCATGCCTTGGCCATGCCTGTGCCTCCACCTCTGCCTGCAGCCTCCTGTCCCTGGGCACAGTCAATGTGGTCCCAGAGGGACTCCAGACACTCCCATTTCTCACTGCCAGCTCTGGCAGACCTGTTGTTTCACCGAAGGCAGACCTGTTGTTTCACCAAAGCTTTGCATTTCCCAACCTGTTCAGCGGGTTGGGGTGCCCGGAGCGCTCTGAGAGCAGCCAAGCAGCAAAGGGCCAAGAGTGCCTCTAAAAAGCACACCCTGGGAATGAATCTGAGCTTCCAACAATGCCAGGCCAGGCCACTGATAGGTCTGAAATGGTCCAGCCAAGTGAATTCTGCCAGACTTCCTCTAGCAGGCTCCCCACGGTGAAATGTATTGAGGAATCTCAGGTACTTTTTTACAATTGACAAATGCAGGAGTCAAACTGATTCATTTGACTCTCTTCCCCCNNNNAAAATGAGAACAAAATGCAAGTGTAATATCTGCAGAGCATAAGCAGTGCAAACTGAGGACAGACACTGCTCAGGAACCACCTCAGTTGTCAGGAACACAAAATCGTAGCAGGGTGGGATTTTTAGCCAGGCAGGATCCTTCCAACTTGAGTGGAATAAAATTTTAAATTAAACTGCTCCATCAGCTCCATTGTTCTTCCATCGGTTCTGCCTGTATTATACATGTCAGCAGCAGTGGTTGTGACTACCTGGTTTTGCTCCATCCCCAGCCCCAGGGTGGGTCAGCAGAAGAGTCTCTGCAGGTGAGAGACAAAGTGAAGGTGCAGGTGCCCCAGTGAGAGGAAAGGGCATGTCTGGAGGCTCTGGCAAGGGAGGGAGCAGAGCTTGATGAGCCCACCAAAACCAGCTGTAAACTCTCTGTCCCTCAGCTTTAAACCCCATGTGTTTAATGACTAATTTAGTTTAATAAATACACATCAGTCCCAGTGTCCAGTGAAAGCTGCAGAAGAGTAATCAGGCTGTTCTTACCCACATGCCCACATTTAAGGTGCCTTTCAGCCTCAGCTTCCAACACGGACTGTTCTCATTAACCCCGTTCCTCACGTTCCTTTCCCCCTTGCACATCCACACCCGAGGCAGGAAAAGGGGCAGAATTCCAGACCCCCCACTCCCTCTGGGCACCAAAAACTTGCCTTCCCTCGGAGTTTTTGCACCAAAACCAGCTCGGATGGCCAGTGGGAGCTGCTGAGCCAGAGGAGGGCACCCGGTTACCTGTCCATGCCGGAGTCCTGCAGCAGGTACGGGGAGCATTTCACGGCATAAAGTGTCCTCCACCTCCTGTGCTTCACCTGGTACACGTGGCCAAAGCCTCCACTGGCCACTTTCACCCAGTCGTCCTCAAAATCCTCCTTGTTGAAGACAGTGAGGCTGCCCAGGGGCCGCTCCCCCTCCGAAGCCATGGCAGGAGGGGCAGCCTGGCTCTGCCTCCTGCCCTTCTGCTGTGCTGGGGCAATGAAGGAGCTCCTGCTGCTCCTGGGGAGCCGGGGAGTTACCCCAGGTGAGCCTTTACCTGCTGCCAGGGGGTGTCACCTGATGACAGGGGGTGTTACCTGATGACAGGGGGTGTTACCTGTTGCCAGGGGGTGTTCTCTGCTACTAGGAGGTGTTCCCTGGTGCCAGGAGGTGTTACGTGCTACCAGGGGGTGTTACCTGCTGCCAGGAGGTGTTACCAGATGCCAGAAGGTGTTCCCTGCTACCAGAAGGTGTTACCTGCTGCCAGGAGGTGTTACCAGATGCCAGGAGGTGTTCTCTGCTACCAGGAGGTGTTACCAGATGCCAGGAGGTGTTACCAGATGCCAGAAGGTGTACCATGCTGCCAGGAGGTGTTACCTGATGCCAGAAGGTGTTCCCTGGTGCCAGGAGGTGTTCCCTGCTACCAGGGGGTGTTACCAGATGCCAGGAGGTGTTACCTGGGGCCACAAGGTGTTCTCTGCTACCGGGAGGTGTTCCCTGGTGCCAGGAGGTGTTACCTGGTGCCAGGGGGTGTTCTCTGCTACCAGGGTTGTTCTCTGCTACCAGGGGGTGTTCTCTGCTACCAGGAGGTGATACCTGGTGCCAGGAGGTGTTCTCTGCTGCCAGGGGGTGTTCTCTGCTACCAGGAGGTGTTACCTGGTGCCAGGAGGTGGATCCTGAGCATCACTCTCAGTTTAATATGCAGAGATGCTGCATGACTTAATCCCAGGGTTAAGTCTGCTTTTCCATAAAGCTGCCCTGCTCTCCGGGATCCAGGGAATGCAAGATGGAAAATGGTGGAAAAACCAACAATCCTTTGGCAACTGCAGCGTGCTGAGGGTTGGGATTCCTCACCTGGAGCATCAGCACACACCGGGGGGAAAGCCAGGCAGGAAAGCCAGGCAGGGGAGGGAGGGAAGGCAGAAATCCATGAGGCTCCTGTGCACCACCGAGCTGGATAAAGGAGGGAAAAACACTCCCTGAAGGCAAGAACAGAGAAAAGCCCCGAACCAGAGTGCAGCAAACACGAGTTCATGGGCCAGAGAAAATACTACAGCAGAAATACAAGAACTGGGGTGATGCTGAGCGGTTCCCTCGGGCATAAAACCTGCTGTGGGGCGCCCATAAGGGGGCTTTGGAGGAACAAAAGATCCTGGTGTGGGCAGGTCCAGCACCCCGTGTGAGCCCCAGGACCAGCACACACGGCCTTGGCTGTCCCAGGGGTTTGGTGGCACTGCTCTGGCTCTCGTGCATCCAGCTCGGCAATGACTGAGCTCTCCCTGTAGGTAAGTCAGTGCCAAATTCAACACGGTGCTGATTTCCTCAGCCCTACTGCAATAAAGATAATAATTAGTATTTCTGCAGGGTAGTTGTCTAGTCGCCATTGAGTTTGATCTGGAATTTTTGGCTGTATCAGATCTTGAAGAAATTCTCAGAGGGAGGCAGAGCCAGGTGAAGGGTGAGCTGTTTTCCTATTCCCTTTACACGAGGTGCTCTGGCAGTGCCCCCTTGGTCCCTGTGAGGCTTTAGGGAAAAAAGGAGAAGGTAAAAAGCCAGCCAGGCTCTGCAGCCTTTTAGGGAGAAAAAATCCCCACTGGAATGTGATTGTTACCAATTCCCTGCCCCTCCTTAAGAGCTGCCCAGCAGGTGTGATGCTCCTGGTGCAGGTTCTGCCCTGGTCGCTTCCACTCCGACCTGCTGGCACTCACCTGCCAGCACAATTTCGGAGCTGAGGACACACGAAGGGGCTCCACTCCCTCATGTTCAGGCACAGGCAAGACAAACACTTACTGCAATGCTCGATTTTATTAGAGAGAGCTGAGGAGAAGGTGGGGGAGTGGGGGGACACCATCCGTGGCTGCAGAGTGGCAGCAGCCGCTGCCTCCCTCCCTCCCTGCCAGCCCTTCCAGGTGTGTCATTCCTGGGCAGGCAGCTCAGGCACCTTCCAGAGGCACTTTAATGGCATGAAAATAAACAAGCGAGGCAGTCAGGCTGATCATTTACCCCGTGGCCCCAAAGACAGGCAGATCCCTTCCCAGAGGTGCCTTTCTGGAGGTTTTTAAACTGAGATTGGACGTGGCACTGGGTGCCATGATCTAGTAAACAGACTGGAGTTGGACCGAGGGTTGGACTTGATGATCTCTGAGGTCTTTTCCAACCCAATCAATTCTATGATTCTATGATTCTATGATTCTCTTGCCTCGCAGCTCCTTCCACACCCCAGGGATGCCTCTTCCTTCTTCTCCACCAGCAGCAGCTGCTTCGGAGGCAGCATGAGGCTGCGGACAGCATGGAAAAGCCTCTGTTCCTCCAGGAGAGAGGGATGTGGGGCTGGACCCCCAACCAACCCCCAGCTGCCCTCCCACACCCACCCCCCCATACCCTAAAACTGCCCCCAGGAAATCTGTGAAAGGACAGACCTGTTTGTGTCCCCCGTCCTACTGATGCCTTTCCCCAGCGTATCCCAACAGATTCCAGGAACAGTCTGGTGCTGGAGCTTTCCACCAGCATCTGCTGCAGCTGTTCCTGCCCTCCCAGTGGTACCAGTGCTGGTGGCAGGGCTGACAGAGCCCATCGGGGTCTGACCGACCCTCCCTCACTCCAGACTCACCAGGAGATTCCCAAATTCTTGGAGGCAGGTTGATCTGGGTGCAAGTGTGAGCCACTCAGGTGTCTTTGCTCTGGCAGGGGCCCCTTTCCCACCTGCGTTCTGGCAGCAACAGCGAAGAAACTGGAGCCAGAAGCTGAATGTGCAGAGTTCTTGTTCTGTTCTCTCACATTCAGCCTTAAGGACAAACCCTTTGGCATTCCTAACTTTCTCCCACGATATGGAATTTACCGACAGGCAGTTGGTGGAAACTTGTCAGAGAAAACAGTAACTCGAGTAAAGCAAAAGGAGGAAAGGACTGGGCTCCTGAGAGATGAGAAAAGCTGTGAAGCCTAGGGGCTGGATCTCTGGAGCCTTTGGGTGCTGTCACATTCCCAATATCATCATTTTTCCCGCGGTCTCCCTGACGGTGGGCTCTGGTTTACAGGGGTTTATTTCCCTTGCTCTTCTGCACCCTGCCTTCCCCATTCACAGTGCGTGCTGGTGCTGCACCTGCTGCAGCTCAGGCTCTGCTCTCCCTCGCAGCTGGGCCACTACAATTCCTTCTCTACCCTGCAGTTTGTGGACTTGCCGGCGCAGAGGGAAAGGAAGGCAGGAGGGACGTGCCCAGAGGAGCAGAGGGGGGATGTCCCTCTTGCTCCCTGGGGCAGCAGGAGCTCTACGAAAGCAATACAGCGTGCAAAGCAGACCCTGTCGCTCCCCTGGTGGCTGTGGTGGGGACGTGGGAGCTGCAGGACCAGGCAGCTGCTCCAGGGTCACAGCCCGTGGGCTCCTCCGAAGGGTGGGTAGTGGATGGGTTTGGTTTTCTGCCTGTGGTGCAGCCAAAGGCTTAGGAAAGCAGTGCCCAGGACAGCAAAGCCGGTGAGCGAGCCCAGCAGGATGGGCAGCAGCATGGCAGAGCCAGGACCTGGAGAACACAGAGGTAACCAGTGAACAGAGTGAAGAGAGGGAGGGAGGAGAAAGGGAGGGCTGAACTCCCACCCATATTCACAGCGTGCCAAGCAGGTATGAAAATTTCTTTATGACCTTTTCCATAAGATGCCAGCAGTAAATGCTCTTTGCATGAGCAACTAAAGGCACAAGAAATTAGGGATTGTGCTGATGGATTTAAGAAATCGCTCATGTTCATGATGTACCAGGTTCAGTGTCACTTTTTGCTGCTGTATTTCACCTATGAACACTCCTGACTTAAGACCAACCTCATTCTGCACCAAATGTTCCTAAGGTAGATTTTTGTCCAGTGACCCATGGATGGTGTTCCCTTGCAAAAAACAAACAAACAAAAAAAGGCTCCTTTGCTCCTTAATTCTAAAAGCTCCAAGGTAACAGAATAAAACATTTAAAAGACACCTTGAGTCCTCCCATCTCATCTCATCTTAAACACAGGCACTGCAGGGAAGATTTAGTAAATATCTCTCACAATTGCTTTGATGACATTCCTCATCCTCAAGTCAACATGTTTCACCAAAATATCACAACATGCAGGAAAAATCTTTACAGCTGGAGGACATTCTGCCTCACTTTCCTCCCCTTTCCTCCTTCTAAAGTTTCATTTCATCCCGAGGATGCATTTGGCTGTGTCTCCTGACTCTCAAAGCCTGTCAGATCTGATGCTGATTAACCATCATGTTTGGGATTTAGGAAGGTCAGAACCAAAGGTGAGGAGTTGCTGGGATATGATTTAGTCATACCAGACGGCTGCCAAGAAAGTTGTTCAAACTATTGCTTTTCTTGCAGCAGGAAAAGCTGAACAAAACCTTCCCAAGAGAGAGAGACAGAGAAGACAGAGCAGGAGACACACCTTCCACAGGTTTATACAGAAACCTGTCCTTCATCCTCCAGACTGGACCCAGGGAAACCAGGTTGTGCAGGTCTCCATAGCTGTTCCTGTCACTGGGCTGGAGAATTGGCTCCACACTTTCCAAGCAGTCCTGGGAAAGACATGGAAAACTTCTGAAAGGGTGTTGGTGGCACCTGAACAGAATTTCCTGCCCCAGGAGCCCACAGGAGGCACTGATCTCCTCAGATCCCATCTTTTCCAGGTCTGTTGTCATTCCAAAAGGTGAGTAGCTAATCCCTGGACCAGCACACATGTAAATCTCTATTCCCTGACTCCTTTTCCCTAGGGATTACCAACTATTGCTACCACTTAATATCATTAACTGCTTTTCCAGGCTTGAACGAAGGGATTGACTGGGAATGGGGTGACCTTGTTGTGGTGACTTTGGAAGCACCAGATCTTCCCTCAGTCCTGCCAGAACGGGCCCACCCCACGTACCTGTTCACATCCAGCTTTTCCATGCAGACAGACATTCAGCTGGCAGTGCAGGTAGGCCACGGAGTGGTTCAGCATCTGGAACAGCTGGATGGTGAAGCTGGCAGCTCTGGACCTGCTGCTTTGCAGCAGCTGGATGTGCCTGCACTCAAATGGCAGCCTGGCAGGAGCAAATGGCAAAGAGTTTCAAATTCCAGCTCTCCTTGACTAAAGGAAGGGAAGAGTGGGATCTGCTGACAGGGGTCTGCACAAGCTCTGAGCCACATACCCAACAAAACCCCCCCCAAGGCCAGCACTGCAGGCTGTACCTGCCCTGCCTGGAGCCCAAGAGCAAGTGAATTGTTTCCTGGAGCTTGATTTTGGCACAACCAGTAGAATGGCTGCAGTGGTGTGACAGTCACTCCCTGACCCACTTCTGACACACATTTCACATTTTACAAACATCAGCTAATGAATCCTCTCCATTTCCCTGGGCTCAGGAGAGGCCAGGAGGGAGTTGGTCATTTTGCAATAACCACCAAAAAGAAAAATTCTCTTCCCGAAGCAGCCATTGAAGAAAGTGGATAAAGAATGACATTTAAGACAATGCAACTAAGCTGTGAGATGCTGATGGAGAAATGGGGGCCCCGTGGAGCAGCCTGGCTCCCATCCCTGCACTGCTCTGCTCCCGGGATGTGCCATCCCTAGCAGGAGGATGCTGTGCACTGACACCTGTCACAGCACATGTGGGCAACTGGGATGGTTTATTTACATAAATCAAAGGGAGAATTATTTTGCCCTGAGGGCTCTTTGCCTTATCAAGCCCTTGGTATTAATTACAAGAGAGCTGAGGCAGCAGAGCAACGAGAGTTGTCGCTGCTTGGGGCTGACACCAAAGAGCTCATCGTGCAGCCACAGGACACAGGGGAGGGTTCCCCAAGGGTGCCAGGTGAGGTGGAGCCCATCCCACCCCCGGGGGCTCGTGCCCACCTATGGAACAGGCAGCACTGGGCACCGGGGGCTGCAGGGCTGGCAGAGGGGGTCACGCAGCAGGAGCGGATCTGCACCAGGGGCTGCTCCAGGGGCTGCTCCAGGGACTGGCTGCCGTTGCCCTGCAGGGCCACCAAGGCCAGGAAGGTGTCTTGGGAAGGTGCTGGAGAGCCGTGGGGCTCGGGGCTGCTCTCAGGGCTCAGGCTCAGCTGCACCGTGTAGTTGCCGGAGCCGCAGGCGTCGTCGCTCACCACGGCCAGGCTGCAGGGGAAGAGGGGACAAAGGGGGACAAGGTGAGGCCAGGGATGAAACAGCACCAGGGTGGGTTCCCTTGGGGACACCAAACAAGGGGCCTGAAGGAAATGAAGGACACGCAGCCCCTGGTGTGGTCAGAGCGATGATGGGACGGACACCTCCTGCCTCTCCGGGCAGCCCTCATTGGAACTGGGGGGAACTGGGAAGGGTTTCACTGGGTGGGAATATCCACCTTCTCTGCACGTGATCACCTGAGCACTATCAACTGTTCTCACTTGCATTGTTTTTGGGGACTGAGGCAGAGTCAAAGGCTACTGTGAAAAAGAAAACTGGGTCTGAAGGACAGTATCAATATCCAAAATGTGAAAAGACCCTTTTTCATTTTCTTTTACTTTATGTGATATCAGTGCTGAACGAATTAGGTGTTTTTAAAGCCACAATACAGCACACTCATGTGACTGAGGCAATGGAGCAATTTGGATATTCCTGGAATCCCAGAATGGTCTGGGTTGGAAGGGACCTCAAAGCCCATCTCGTTCCCCCCCCTGCCATGGGCAGGGACACCTCCCACTGTCCCAGGTTGCTCCAAGCCTTGTCCAACCTGGCCTTGGACACTTCCAGGGATGGGGCACCCAGTTTCTCTGGGCAACCCTCACAGGGAAAAAATTTTTCCTAATATTTCCATCTAAACCTACTCTCTCTCAGTGTAAAGCCTTCCCACTTGTCCTGTCGCTCCAGGCCCTTTTAAATATTGTCCCGCTGTGCTCAAATCAGGGCATTAATTACCCGTTGAGGACAGTGACATCTGAGTGCAGCCCCCTCCTCTGGTGTGGCTCGTTCGGGGCACTGGGCTGGGAATCCAGCAGGGTCACAACAGTCACCAGGCCTTCATCTGCTCCGTCTGTCACCTCCCTTGTCCTGCCCATCTCCTCTGCCTCCGTGTTCCACGACAGCCCCTGGGATGAGTCCGTGCCCACGACACCCAGCAAGGAAGCCCCCTGGGCTGTGAGTGCCACCAGGCTGCCGGCAGGACTCGAGGGGCTCTCCGGGGTTGGGAAGGGCTGGATTAGGTCTCTGGTTGGGAGCATCCCAGCATCACTGGCAGCTGCTTTGTGGGAGCCAGCTGACTGATCGGTGACCTTCGTCACCAGCCTCTTGGCAGAGACTGCAGGTGCTGCTGTCGTGGGTGGCCCAGTGGCACTCAGGGCGCTGCCAGGGCTGGAATGACCAGCCTGCTCTTCCCTGGGATCCTCCAGGGATCCCTTCTCCAAGGGGTGTCTGGGTGATGCGGACACGGGTGCCTGGTGGCTGCTGGGGGCTGTGTCTCCCCTGGCTTTGCCCGCTGCTGGCGAGGTGCCCTCCGTGGCAGGCGTGGGCAGCACCGCCTGGGGCTGGCGTTGGGTGGCTGCTGTTGGCAGGGGCAGCACCTTCCTGCTGGTGGGGGCCGTGGTGGTGTGGCCATGCCTGGCCGCAGGGAGAGCGGGCACTGCCAGCTGGGGGGGTTGGGGCTGTGCCCCCCGAGCACTGACGGGTCCTGGGGACACGGAGGCCAAACCCAGCTCCTTGCCAGGAGCTGCCGTGGGGGGCTGGTGTGTCCGTGTGTCAGATGGGATGGAGAGAGACACGCTCGCTCCCAGGGATGTCCCAGGTCCGGCTTCTCCTGCCCTTGTGCTGATTTCTGTCGGCTTCGTGGTCTCTCCCACACTGGCCTGTGGGGCAGCAGGAGCGTGGTGGGCTTGCTCATGTTTCAGGGCTGCCAGCAGGGGAACGTGGGTGGGTGGGCTGGGATACACCCTTGGAGGGGTCACTGCAGCCACAAGTGGCCCAGAAACTCTTGTTTTCGTCTGTCCCTCTGTTGGCAGGGCAGTCTGCCCTGGGGCTGCCCTCGGGCTCCCTGTTGTTCCAAAGGGCACCACGGGAGTGAATTCCAGGTGTCGAGTGGGACCTGGTTGGACAGCAGTGGTGTGGGTTTGTGCTGCTGCAGCAGGCACAGGGACTCCTCCCGGACCAGCCGTGCTGCCCAGGGCAGCACCTCTGGGCTCCTTCCCAGCTGGCAGCACTGAGGAAGCTGAGGATGTGCTGGGTACCACTGGTGACAGCAGCAGTGTTGTCCCTGGGAGCCTTTGGGGTGTGACCTGCAGAGCTTTGGTGCCTGTGACCACCTTTGGTGGTGTTCTGGTGGTTCCAGCTGAGCGTGAGGTCAAACACCCCGTGCAGGGAGCAGGGGCAGAGCTGGGGGTGGGCGCTGAGCCTTGCCCATGGGGGGCACCTTGGTGGGTCCCACTGTGCTGAACACGACCTGCAGCCCCTGTGCTGGTGGGCAGAGGCTGGGCTGGCACTGGGAGGTCCCCGAGTCCCTTTGCTGGCAGTAAGGGAGTTACAGAACGTGGCTTTTCGGTGGTGAAAAAAGCTCTGGGGGGAGTGTGGGGGCTCTGCCGTGTGGGCACCGCTGATGGTGGCACAGGGGAGGTGCCAGGCTCTGCCAACACCCTGCTCAGGACAAGCAAATCAGTGCCCTTGGGCTCCTGGGAAGGGGCAGCAGGGATCTGCATCTCCTCTGGCACCCTGCGCAGGGGCAGAGCCTGAGCTGTGCTGCTCATCCCCACCCCTGGGTGCAGCAGAGGACCTGGTGCTGAGGTGACAGCTCGGAACAAGCCCATGAGGGCTGTGTAATTAGGATTAGCTGGCTGAGAAGTTAATGTTCTTCTCTCTACTTGCTGGTTGGACACAGTGGGCAGAGTAGTTTCGGATTTAGCGGTGGGATGAGAGGAACAAGTTTTGACATGGCTGCTCTCAGGGGGCCCCACACTGGTGACCAGGGGGGCAGTTTTGGGGTCACCTTCACCCTGAGGAAAGGGGGACTCTGCTCTCTCTGTGGGCAGCAGGATAAACACAGGCCTAACCAGAACCACGCTGGAAGGACTCAGATGTTGTAAGTTCACCAGGTCCAGCACTGAGGAATTCGATGCTGCCAGGATTTGCTGAATGGAAACCAGACCCCCAACACTGGTATTTGGGAACTTCATGGGCAGAGGGGACTCCTGCATGGGCTGAAGGCATATCATGCCATCAGTGCTCTTAAACAGAAAGGACAGGTATGGGGCTGGTGGCAGCAGGGCGAGGGGGTCACCTCCGACACTGCTGAGGTTCCTGGTGGCTGCATCAAGGGACACCCTGAACTGCTGTACCAGAGCCTGTGCCAGGGGTGCTGGGACCTCAGCAGGGGCACTGGACACCCCTGGGGCAGGGTGGGCTGTGCTTGGGCTGGACTGGCTTCCCCCTGCGTGGGGTGGGGGCACTGCTGAAGCAGAAGCTGCCGGGCTCTGGTGGCTCTGGGAGGCTGGAGGGGCAAAGCTGGGAGAGGGAACTGTCTGGTTCCTGTAGTCACGGGGTGCAGAGGGGCTGGGCACTGGGCTGGCTGGTGGAGAACCAGTTTCACCCATCTGTTGTGGGGGACTTTTCCTTCTCCTGGAGTCTTCCACTGTGCTCAGCTGCAGCACCACAGCAGAGGCTCCCTGAGATACAGGGAGTGCAGAAACACCCTGAACCCGAGACCCAGAGCCTGGAGATGTGGAAGAAGTTGGTGATGTGTGAAGTCTTCTCCCAGCAGAGGTGGGGATGCCCATGGGCTGCAATCCAGCACGAGTAGGGAAAGATGCACTTGGTGGCTGAAGCCCTTCATGAACAGAATCCCAAGGCTGAAGGTCTGCATTCCCAAAGGGAAATATTCCTGGAGAAGGTGCAGATGTGACTTCTTTTAGCTCTTTGGTAGTTTGGAAAAGTTTTAATGTGGAAATCTCTGATGGGCTTAACGAGGATGGAGCAGCAGAAGTCTGTGGGGTCTCAGGGGATAGAGATTTCCCAGGGTTTCTTGTCATCATCCCACGATCAGGATCTCTTTGCACAGCTACAACTGTGACTTCTTGAGAGCTCCTGTTGGTTTCCTGGGAAGCGTGTTTAGTGCAGTTGAGAGCCCTGTACAAAGCCAGGGGCTGTTGTCCTCCAGTTGTGCTAAGGGGCCCTTGAAATGGAGATGGAATTAATCCAGCAGGAACTGGGGATTCCAGCCATAATGAAGAAGAACTTACATGACCTGGTGGGAGTGTTGGGTGTCCAGAACCATTTGTCACAGCTGCTGTTGAATTTCTGCCTTTGCTGGCTGTTGTTTCTTGCTGCAGGGACAAAACAGAAGAAAACTGAACTGCCCTGGCACGTGTTGTTCTAGAAGAGACTCCACCCAGGTCCCCTGGCTTTGGTGGGACTGTGGGAGTTGTAACTCCAGCATCCACCCCCTGAGCCTTCTTCAGGTGTGCAGGTGTCACACGTGCTGTGCTGCCAGGCTGGGCTTGCCCATTTGTGTCCTTTGGCCTTTTGCTGGTGGGAGGGATTCCTGTGGACAACCAGCCCAGCCCTGCACCTCCAGGAGCAATCTGAACTCCGCTGGGAAAGGGGGATGCTGCTGTTTCTTTTCCTGGAGGCTGAAAAGGGACTGTCGAAGGCCATGTCACCTCCATCTGCTTGAGAACAGAGAGGGAAGGGACAGCTGTGAGCTCAGGAGAGTCCTGCTGTGTCCCTGCACTGGGAAGGGGCTGGGGCAGCCCAGCACCAGTGCTGGGGGGGCTGAGACCAGCCCCAGGAGTATCTCCTGGTTTTCTTTGGAGCGACCTGTCTGGCTGCTGCAGAGCTGTGCTGGCCTGTGGTCCTTGTGTGGAGACAGCGATGCTCAAGCTCCCCGAGAGCTTGCTGGGCACAGTGTGTCCATCGTGGAGCTTGGAAGCTGCTGTTTCTGCATGCAGGGGCTCAGAGCCCTCCAGGCTCCCAGCCAGGTGCCCAGGTAGGTGCCCAGGTAGGTGCCCAGGCAGGTGCCCAGGCAGGTGCCCAGGCAGGTGTCCAGGCAGGTGCCCAGGCAGGTGCCCAGGTAGGTGCCCAGGTAGGTGCCCAGGCAGGTGTCCAGGCAGGTGCCCAGGTAGGTGCCCAGGCAGGTGCCCAGGCAGGTGCCCAGGCAGGTGCCCAGGCAGCAGAGCTGTTCTGTTGGCAGCGCTCTCTGTGCGAGCAGGGATGGAGGCAGCTGCTGTCCCCTTGGTGGGATCGGCTGTGGGGCTCTGGAAAGGGAAGGTCACCTCCTCCAAGTCATCCTCTGTGACAGGAAACCCCTCGCTGGGCACTGGGCTGCTCTCAGCCCTGCGCTGAGCCTCTCCAGGAAAGCTCAGGGCCAACATTTCACCGGCACCACGTTCACTCCTGGAGGCTCCTGAAGAACAGAAAACAAGCCTTTGGCCCATTCAGCGGTCCAAGAACCTCACAGAGTCTGCAGATCACAGAATATTCTGAGTTGGAAGGGACACACAAGGATTAACTTTTAAGCAAATCGATCACAGTGGGGTGGAAGGTGCAAGCCTGGCATTAATTAGCACCAGGCTCTGATCAGCTGAGCTCGTCTCAGACACAGGGACCCAGCACTTCCCAACAGGGCAGTCGCTGCCTCTGCCCAGAGCCATGGGCGAGGGAGGACGGGCAGCCCTGGCACTGCCATCCCCACACCCAACCTCTCCCTCTGCTGCCAAAGCTCAGCATCACCTGAAGGACCCAGAGCATTACCCAGCCAGAGGGGAACCCTGTCCCTTCACTGCCCCACGGTCTCAATGGCAGGTGGAGGGAAACCCTCATGCTGACCCAGGACAGGCTGGGAGCTCCAAGGGCAAAGCAAGGCTAAGACAGAGCTGAGTGAGCTCACCCACCTGGCCCTCCTGTACCACTCTCCCTCCCCCAGTACCCCAGTCCTGTGAGGAGTTTCCCGATCCACAGGACAAAGCTGGTTCTTTTGTCGCAAACAGAACGCAGTGACTTCAAACTTCTCTCATCAAAAGCAGACACTTTGCCATTTAAAAAGGCAGACCCATGGTTTAAAAGGTTATTTTTTTTAACCACACATTTTACTTTTTTTCCCCTTCACATCAGAAGTTTTGACATTCCCAAGTACACTTTCCAAAACATCAATTAAAATATTACTGTACTCTCCGAAAACTTTTCACATTTTCCCTTAATCACCTGCCAGGAAACAGACTGATCCAAAAGCTATAAAGCGATTATGCTTGTGAGTGTTATGCATTTAAATGGTGCTTTTTTGACAAAGGCAAAGCAGAGGTTTAGCAGTTTCCCTTCAGATTGACTCCCTGGGGTTGGCATCCAGGTGTAATGCCTTAAGGAAAGATCCCAATGTCTCTGTGGGCATTTGGAGAACCAGCACAGCCAGCAGTGAGCAGGGTAAGCTGATACAAAGGAACCCAAAAAGCTGATTTATTGCTAAAAAAGGGATGGAAGTTAACAGGTGATGTTAAATCTATAAAACACTGTGAACTGTGGTTTTGTACAAACCACTGACACTCCCGTGGCTTAACCCCAACTCAGCAGAGCAACACAAGTGACCTGTCTAGAAAGTCAAGCCATTAGTGAACTGAGGTCTTGTATAACTAAAGTGGTGTCAACATCCACAAACACACCTTGCAGGGGAGCAAGGTAATTTAAAGGAACAGAACAAAACCCACAAAGAGAATAAAATTCTTAATTAGGTGGAGAACTCTTTGCCACCCCCTCCAGGTTTGTCTCTCCTGAAGAGAACAGTGTGCCTGAGGACTTCAGCCTGCTCTCCCCAGCCAAGATCATTCGGGTGGGCTCCCAGGGATGCTCGTGGGCACACAGCAAGGGCTGGGTCCCTGCCCTGGGTGACAGCAGCCCCGGGAGCTCCTTGGAGCAGCATCCCAGGCTCATCCCTGATTTCCTGCTGTCAGAAATGCTCAGCAGGACAGCTGTTCCCAAGGGAGCTGCAGCACAATGTGTCACTGGAGCAGAGGGGAGCCTGGCCTTACCTGTGGTGTCTGAAAAAGGGGATTCTGAACAAGGTTTCACCAGTTTGACCCTCACTGCTGCTTTGGAACTAATCTGGGAAAAGGGACTTCTTGCTTTGCTTTCCCCAGCCTAAAGAGAAAAATCTGTACTTTGTTGACTGGCCTGTCTGTGAGCTCAGGTGAACAGCACAGGAATGTCCTGACTGGGACCATTCAGAACCCCCCAGCTGAGCCCACTGAGCCCAAATCTTGGGCTGTACAGAGAGAATAAGCTGCTCCTTCATCTCAGAGTTGGCACAATATTGAGCATCGTTGCTGTGCTTGCTGATAACAGAGGAAAAGAGGCAGAAAACCAGCAATTGAGATTAGAACAAAACACATCACTCACCACAGAAATCCAGCAGTCCAGCTGCAATCAGAAGGAAGACGGGGAGTCTTTCCTGCATCTCGTGAAGCAGCTCCTGAGTCATCCCAAGAAAATACATCCCGACAGGAAGCAGCTCCCTGAGGAGTCTCTACTGCCTCCCAGCAATGGGCATTTGCTGCTTGCTCTGGAAGGGCAGAGTATTGGGTTACTTTATAAGAGCTTAGGCCAGACAGCAACCAATAACCTGCTCCAAAAAAACCCAACCCGACCTGCACCAATTGGAATCAATTGATTTTTAACAAAAGCAGAGTGTGTGTTCACGTGTGCCTTCCATCCAAAGATGGCATGAAAAGTGACTGTAAACAGGAGGGGCTGCTTGTGCAAGGCAGCTCTGGCCCCGGGGAAGGAGTTCAAACACTACCTGGGGTGCTGTGGGAAGGATGGGAAGGGGCTTGGATGCATCCAGGGGTGTGGGTGTTTGGCTCTGCGAGCCCAGCAGATGGACATGGTCTCCCTGGGACCTTCCAGGCACGGCGAGGCTCCAGAGAAGGTATCCAGCTGCTGGTCCTTCCTTCCCCAGGTCTACAAGCGTGTGTGCTCAGTTCAGGAGCCACAGAGAAAAGCCACCACGCATGGAGGAGGTGACAGGGACCAAGCCCAGCTGGCTCAGAGCAGCCTGACAGTTTAGGGAGGGGTGAATGAGACCACCCAGGGAAAGAACAAGCCCAGAATTTAAACTTTCACAACAGCCAAAGAAGAGCCCAGAGGCTCCTTGGGCTCAGCCACAGCTTTTACCTGCAGCCAAAAAGCCCCAGAGCCCGTGCAAATGTTCCCCCGAGGACAGAGGCAGGACACAGCGGGCATCTCTCAGCGCCTGGCACCCGCACAAACACCCAGGGCGAGCCAAACACCCGGAGCCAGGCTGGGGGCAAAGCAGAGAACAGCATCACACAGCCCTGGCAGCACCAACCAGGGCACAGGAGAGATAAAGCAGCACAATGACAGGAGGGCAAAGCGCCGCGAGGGACAGCGAGGACAAGGGACCATTCTCCATCCTCCAGCAGAGCGAGGCAGTGCAGCCTGCTCTCTGCTGACAGACACCAGTGCCAGTGCCAGCCGTGCCACTCACCTCCACGTGGCAACCAAGGGCAGGTCACCTCGGCTTTTTCCCCCCCTCTGAAAGTTGTCCGGGGAGTTTTGGCATTGGTACAGCACCTGACACGCAGCGCCCTAATCTCAGGCAGTGCCTCTCCCCCAAACCTGCCCACAGCCATTTCCCACCCAAACCAAGGCACTGACCACCCTCCAAAAGCCCTGCTGTTTGTGCTTAGCTCCACTGAACCCACACGCAGGGCTTGTTACAGGTTCCTCTAGGCAGGGTGTAGCTTAATGACGGGATCTTAAAAAAAGAAAAGGCAGATTATTAAATTGAGATTATCAATTATATGCTTTTCACTGCGAGGGGAGAAAAACCAGGTGCAAGAGAATTTCCTTCTCTTCAAGGGGGAAGATGAATCAGCTGCTATTTTGAAAAGGAGATGATATATAATTTGTCAGCCACTGCTCTGAAGGGACAAGATTGCACCCAGAATAGACACCCACAGGTGTCATGGAGGGAAGCTGAAGAGCCATTTCAAAGCCAAACATGACTGGCCTGTGCTTCTTCATATACATGTAATATATTCTTTTGTTTCCTGTGTTCAAAACCAAGGCAAAAAAAAAAAAGTATTTATGACCATTTGTTACATTGATATCATTTATTAAAGCAAAGACAGCTCGATGCAAGCTGTTATTTTAGTTGGCAGCCTAGATAATAAACTAACTTCTTTCTCCTGCTACTGATATTTTTCCAGTGTCTTCTATGTAGGAGCTTCAAAAAGGGACTGAAAAGCTGAGATGCTCTGAGTTAGTTTTATTAAAGAACACTCAACAAAAAGTGATATTAAAAGCACGTTTGGAAGGCCTCTCCAAGGGTTCAGCTGCTGTGCACGTATTTCATAGAGGAGTTCAGGATGGCCAGGCCATTGAGTTTCCTCAGCTGATGGAGATGCCTGAAAAGACAACAAAAAGGTTGCTGGGGAATGAACAGTGACTGCCAGGGGAAGTTTTAATCTTTCACTGCTCTGCCATACCCCTGCCCAACCTTGCAAGGATGTTTAGTGCCACATTCAATAAATTCCTCCCAAAGCAGCAGGAGAAACAGTTTCTACATTACTATTTCCCTCAGAAAGCAAAATAAATAATACTTCCCAATTCTTCAACTAGATGGCATTTCAGATGAACCAAACTCAGAAAATCAGCTGTTTCCCTTCTGTATCTCCGGTGTGTTACACAAATCTCACAGCAGACACCTGATTGCTCATTTGGGATCTCCAGGAGGAGCAAGGCAGGTAAATTTTGGGACCTCAGCATTATCCCTCGCTTTCTGCAGTGGTTCAGGATGCACATGGACAACCTGAACTCAGTTCCTCTGGCTGGAATTTGGGGGGGGGCCAAGAGCCAGCTGTGAGCCTGGCATACCCCTGGGGGCAGCAGCAGATATTCCTTGCTGCCATCTATACTTTTATTTTGCTCTCATCACTGCTCTGACCTCTCCAGATTTTTAACACCACTCCTGTTCTTCCAGCACAGGCAAATGAACTCCTTGAAGCACCTGAGGACAGAGAACTAACACCCTAAAGCAGGATTTTGGGGAGAGGCCCACCAGTGGGAATTCCACTTGGCAGAAGGGTATTTATTATAAATTAACCACCCGTAATTAATCATCCCCTTGCTCTGTGGATGTAATTGACTCACACTGGTTGGTTTTTCACGGATTCCCACCCAACCCCAACCAAGTGGTGCAGAAGGGGGAGGTTTGGGCAGTACCTTGGCTCAGCAATGCAGAGCTTCCCCAGGGCAATGGCTGCGTTCTCCTGCACAGAGGTCCTGGCAGCATCACCCCCGGCGAGCCTCAGCAGCAGCAGCACCACGTTGGAACCCAGCAGGGATGTCCCTGCCCCGGGGACACCGAGGCACTGGCCGAGGCAGAAAGCAGCATTTCCCACCACCAGCTCCTCCTCTGACTCCAGGAGCCTCCGCAGCACAGCAAACCCTGCAGGGGGAGAGGCTGGCTGTGCAGAGAACACCCAGAGCTGCTCAAGGAGCACTGGCATCGCCTCCTGCCTTCCATGAACTCCCAGCAGGTGAGTTTTGTGTCAGGCATCTCTCTGGAAAACCTCGGGGAGCGAGGGAATTCCACGGCCAGGCTCAAGGATGCTGCCTCAGCTCCACCTGCCCGGGTGCTTCCTCGCAAAGGGAAGGAGCTGGCATTGGATGTGCCACCTTTGCAGCTTCACCCCCACCTTCCTGGCAGGGCAGGCACTTGGAGAGCCCAGTTCAGTGTCTGAAGACAGAAATGCTGCAGTGGAAAGAAGGGCTGAGAAAAAGGGAACATGGCAAAGCTTTCTGTGTGTCAGGGCAGCTCTGGAACCCACTGCCCAGCAGAGGATGTTCTGTCCTGCAGGCAGAGCTGGGCAGCTCTTGCTGACATCTGTGAGCAGCAGCAGCAACACCTCAGGCCCGCAGAGTGTAGAAACATTGAGACCACTGCCTACCTAAAATACAGCCATGAAGTTTCCTCGGGGATTTACAGAAATTTGCCTTGTTTGTTTGGGTTTTTCCCCCCCCCCACGGTCCTTCTTCCAGATCACATCCCACCTTCGATGCTGCAATTACATCTCCTGAAAAGACACTGCTGCTCCACACGGCAGCAGTGGCTGGGGCAGAAGCTGAGTTAAGCAGCCCAGAAATGCAATTTAATGTCATGGGATTGATTCCAATGTCTGGGTTGGCAAACAGAGCTGACAAAAAGAAGCAATAGTGGCTTCTGACAGGATTAAAACCCAGAGCTTTGGTGGGAAGAACGAGCGTGAAGTGTTCTTGCTAATTTGAGGGAATGAAAGCTCCATCTGCAGATGACAGAGAAACTCATCTGGGCTGTACAAAGGGAAGATGATGCTCTGAGAGGCTTTTAATGAGTGGAAATCCTTGGGGTTCAAGTTGAACTACACACGCTGACAGTTTCGTGACAGGTTCCACCATTTAGAGAAAATTTAAGTGTTCTTTGTTGTAGTCACATTAGCATTAATTGAAGCTGGATTTTAAAGCAATCTAAGCAGTGTTATACCACATGACTACAGCAAATATACTCTAAAATAGCCTGACACCTGGCCTGGTATCATCACTCCGTCTCTATATCCCTTTTGTCTTAATAGCAGCCCAAATATCCCCATGGAGGACACTGTAAATCAGCCTCAGCCTCTGCAAATCAGAAGTTCCTCATTGTAGCCACCAACTTCATGAAACACAACCCAATTCAGCTACAGTTTACAAACACTTTTTTTTTTCAAAATACAAACACTTTTTTCAAAATACAAACACTTTTTTTCAAAATACAAACACTTCTGGCCCCGGCAAAGCCCATCAAGCCACGTCACCAGAGTAAATTGCAGTTTCTCTAAATCAGGCTCATTATCTGCGTGTGATTTCCAGGCACACACAGGACCGAGGCTCATCAGACACTATTTCAGGAGGTAAAACAGCACATGACTCGGAAAATGTGGCTGAATTCTTGCAAGAGCAAAAGCCAGGGCTCAGTTCCATCCTGGAGGGAAAGGGGGGAACTGGGGGAGGTTCCAGCTCTCCATTCAGCCACTAATTAGTGGAGTTGCCACTTACCCTTGTCTGCCTTCACCAGCTCTTCCTGAGCTTGCCTGTTACTCTTGGTGCAGATGCCAAGGGTCTTTATGCCATAACTGGCTGTGAGTTGCCCTCCAGCCTAATGGGATTAAAGAACAGCAACAAACAGTTCATCCCCACCTTGCTCAAGGTTTCAGGATGGAGATACTCAGGAATTCCTTCTTCCTGAGCCCAAATACCAAATTAAAACCTTTAGAGAGCAAATATCTCAAGATGAACACAGGCTGGAAATGACACAAACCCCATCAACTTCCTGCCAGCAACAAACAAACAAAATCATCTGAATCTCTGGAGCCCAAATCTTTTCAAACTTTAACTCTGATGTTTGCAGGAGGCCAGAGCCAACCTTAGGGCCAAGGGGTTTCTCCAGGCTAACTTGATCTGCAAAATCCACCTCAGCCACATTCTGCCAGACAGAGACACCCAACAAAACAGCCCAGCCTTCAAACTGGCCCCCTGGCTCAAAATTAAACCTGGCAGCACAATGGATAAACAGGGATGCAGGCACATCCTCCTACCCCCAGGGAAAGGAGGCCAAACACAGGGGCACCTGTGGTTTGCTTAAGGGAAAATACCTGCAGAAATAAAGAGAATTTAACTTACTTTCAAGAATTTGATCATTTTCTTCACCACTCCTCCTTTCACTGCTTCTTCCACTGCTGAGGAAGATGCTGGCAGGACTCTGCTCAGCACTCCAATGGCTCTCTGAATTGGGGGAAAAAAAAGAGAGAGTAGCAACAAGATGATGTTTATTTGCCCAGGAGACTTCAAATGATTTTGTTTGGCAGAAAAAATCCAAAGTAATTAAAATGCTAAAAGGAGAAATTTACAGAAATGAGGAGAATCACAGACTCACAGAATCTAATTAAGAACATCTTAGGGATGTGGCTTTTTTTTTGTGCCAGGCAGAGGTTTGCTCTGGTGGGTCAGGTCAGCTAAAAGCATGTTTTGTGGTTGACTTACTGTGACAATCCTCCCATCCTGGTGGCTGAGCAGAGCCAGGCACCTGCCACTGACATCCACAGCAAAGTGCTGGAACAACAGAGTGACAAACTCACTTGCTGGGAAGGTTTAGAGCAGAAATGGGGTCACAGACTAGGAATCCACCACAAGGAATCCAGTGGAGATTGGGACATCCCCCCCAGGGAGTTACTGAACTTAGGAAATTCTTCCTTCTTGAGGGAATCCTGAGTTTTGAATGCTTTTGAAATGTGCCCAGTGTCTCAGAGTATTACCCAATTGGGGAGTGATTCCAAACAAAACATTTATACCACTATGGGAACACACCACATGTACTTAAAATGCTTTTTTCTCTTAACTGTGTATATATAAAAAAGTGGTGGTTGATCAATTTTTTCACTTTTCAGCTTACTTAAATTGTGAGCTACTCTTAATAATAACCTGAAATACTACTCCTTTTTTTTTTTTTCTCAATTCCCAGATCTTGCATACCTGGATGATCCCATTGGATTCAAGCAGCAAGTTCATCATCAGGCCCAGGACTGCAAAGACACACTCCTGGTAGCTGGGGGTGCTGCCATCAAGGCCATCATCCTGTGTGCCATGGAAAGGAGGGGAACAGTCAGTTCAGAGGGTCAGAATGTGCCTTCTCAGCCTTCTGTGGGAGCACCAGTGTCTCCAGATGCCCAATGGACTTGGAAGGAGGATAAAAGCCCTGTGAAAACCAGAGCTAGTGGTGCCTTTTCAACAGGGATTTGTTCTGGTGTTTGTTCCACTCTGGCATCTAAAGCTGCACCCCCCAAATTTCTGGTTGTTGGGCAGTTAACAAGATCCTTTCCCACCCTCTGAATTCTTTAGTTTCTGGGGACTGAGTTCATACCACAACCTGCCCCTGCAAGGGACAATTTCAAGGGGCCACTCCCTCCCCTCCACCCACCCATCCATCCCCAACTCCTGCGAGCCAAGAGCTGCTCTGAGACCCCAGGATGTGAAATATCTCAGTCAAGGGTGCAAAGCTTTGCCAAACACACTTTTCCTTTACCAGCAGCTCCAGGCAGCCCTGCCAGCACTCCCTGCTCTCAGCCATCCTCCCTCGAATCCCTGGCTCTGCACACAGGCTCCCCATGGTGCCAATGGCACGGGCCAGGGCTGCCTGGTTCACCAGCCTGGCAGAGGTCTGGAAACACAAGAGTGGGAGGCAAAATTCAGAGCAGATGACAAAGAAACCACAAACACGTGCTCCTGTCCCTCTGGCAATGGGAAAAGTGGCTCTGGAATCTCTTAAATCCCAACTGCCCAAAGTCTGCAAATCACCCTGGGCTTCACAATGAACCTCCTGAAGGCGCTTCGGGAGCCCTGGGGGGAAAAGGGATGGCTGGATTGTGTGTTCCCAAACCTCAGGCTGTGAACATTTCCCACAGCCACTCACTCAGGGCCCAGAACAGAACAGCTGCTGCAGCTGGAATTCCAGGCAGGAATGTTCAGAAAGGAAGAGCACCAAACAGTGGGAAAACTGTGTCGTTATTGTCTTGGTGCCCATCTGGAGAAGTGGCAGTATTTGACTTCCCAGCTGTCATTCTGCAACACAACCAGCCTTGCCATCACCTTCCCGAGGACAGGTTTCTCTACCAATACAAATTCAGTTTGCTGTTTAAATAAAGCATACCCAGGAAAGGGATCTGAACCACTAAACATCTTTACCTTGGGACATAATGTCATCTCCTCCCCATGATCTCTCAGGTCAGAAAGAAACAGGAAATATCACTATCCAAGATGCAGAAAAAGTCACCATCCAGTTGGTGACAGTGGATTAAAGTCACAGGAAAAAGAGCATCACACAAGCTGAAGGTGGACTCCTGGCCTGACAGATTCCATGTGGGAATCTGCAGCCCAGTCCCAGGCTTTTACTGAATATTACACTAGGGATCACAAACCAGGATTTTATAAGCCTATAGAAATACTCAGTAATTGCTGAAGTTCCATCCCAGGCTGGGCAGTCACAGGACAAGTTACACAAACAAAAAGAAATAGAGAAATAAATCTTTCATACCAGCAACTGGGCGAATAAAGGTAAAACACTTGTGGAAAGCAGGACCCGACACTGGGCTTTGAACCTGTTGGGGATAAAGAAACACTTAAAGCTTTAGAACAAAAATCATAGATAAAGGCAACACAAGAGAAAGACAATAAACATCAGTCAGCAATGTATCCTCACAGCAAGGACCAGCTGCCTCTGTCACTGGCTCATTAGTACGTCTCAAAGTACAACTTTATAAAAAAGAACAAGAAATTTAAATTACCTTTCCTCTCCAATTAAATCAGACAGTATGTTCATGGCACTGCCAGCCCTGGCATCACTGCACTTGACAAATGCCATCAAAATCTCCAGCCATCTGCTATTAAAACAAAAAAAACCACAAAAAATGGTGTCAGCTTTGGTTTAATTATTAAATATCAAAATTCTACTTTTTCAGGCTCCTGGCATTTCAAGCCACAGTTACATCTGCCTTTTTTAAGCATCCTCTCAGATGTGGCTCATTTCTTTAACTTTCCATCCCAAGGAAAAAAGCCTCTGGATTAATGTTGTATAGAATAAGGTGAGGTGTGTGCAGTTGTTAAAGAACCTTTTGTGCTCATCCATCATTACTTCAAACCACGTAGTGCAAAGCAGCAAATTAAAATCCCTCCTCCAGTTAACTCTGGGAGGAAACAGCAGGACGAGAGGATAAAGGTAATGGAACTGTGTTTCTGTCTCCCCTCAGTGAGTCATGGCAACATTAAATAGCCATAAATACCAGTTATTAAATGAGGAGAGACCCTCAGCTGGGAACAGGAGTCACCAGAGACAAGAGTGGGAGCTCCTGAGTGCTGGGCAAACACTGCCCTGTCTAAAAAAGGTACCTGTGCCCCAAAGTGACACAAACACCCCCAGGAACAAACTCTTCCTACTGTAGACACAAACTGTACTAAAGTTTCACCTCACACCCCTAACCTTTAACCTGCTGTCCCCAGGGGTCACTGTGGCCTGTCCTCTCCCCAGGTGCTGGTGCAGTGACAATGTCACCCGGGCACCAGGGACACTTCCCTGAGCTACCCTGGTGTTCCTCACCTGCTCAGGTCCCGGTGCCTGACCAGCAGTTTCCTCCCACTGTCACACTCTGAGTAAAGAGAAATCAGTGCCAGTGTCTCCCTCTGGAGCCCCAGCGTGCCCGAGGAGAGCAGCTCTGGCAGCTGGGCACTCACATCAGGCTGAGTCAGCAGGAGACGCTGATTCTCCTCTGCAATAAAAGGAGAACATGTAAGAGCAATGTCACAGTGGCACCCTCTTTATTCTGATTTTTTCCCTTTGCAGCATGAACGTTTTGTTTGGCTTCAGCTGAATCCCACAAGCCAGCACAGGCACCAAGCATTCTGTATTTCCCTCTGTGGCACCTGCAGCCCTTCACCACCCGCCCCAGCCCATTTCTCACCCACGTGGGTATCCCTAAAAACAGGGGCAAGGGCCACCTGCCCAAGGACTACTGGCTGTTAATGCTAAAGGGATTCCCCTCTAACGGCTCTTCCACAAAACTATGCTTCCTGCAGCTATAACTGCCTAGAAAAAGACAAAAATATACAAGTGATATTATCTTAAGAGCAGCAATAATCAAGGGGAATTTACTTCCCACCCTTTGGGCAGATTTAAAATGCTCGGAAACAGAGAGGAAATCTCCTTCCAGGATGCACAGGGCTGCCAAAACCGTGCCTGGCTGCATCCAACACCTGCATGGGACCTGTAAAACTGGGTTTACAATCAGCCCTGGGTCAGTGATGTCCATGCCAAGCCCAGCCTCAGCCCCAGCAATGCCTTTTTAAATGCACATTCCTGTTGATTCCAGGGCTTTACCATTCCCAGCACACACAGCCTGCCACAGGAGGAGAAGAGAGACACACAGCTCCACTTCAGCAGGGGTTTTTCTCTCTGCACAGAAGGCCCTAAATCAGAAATGTCACCTTGTAAAGAAGAGCAAAGGACAGACCAAACCACTGGCTCTCTGGGTGGGGAACAGCAAAGCCCCTCTGAGACGAGGATGTGCCACAAGAACACTTGAACTCATCAGCTCTAAACCCCTCTCTGGCTCAGCAATTTTAGGATTATTCAATTTGTTTTCCAGAGGACCTTCCCTGGGACCACGTTTATGATCACCCAGACCCTGCCTGAGCACTAAACAGCACCAGGAAGGGGATAAATTCAGCTCTGCCCTGAGACAACCATGAATATCCAGGGCATAAAAAACCCTGAACAGATCTGGAAGTGCTTCACCTCTCAAGTCTGTTTCCAGCCACCACCCAAAACACTGACAAGCCCCAAAGAAGTCCCTGTGCTGCAGGTCCCCAGGGATGCTCCTCTCCCTTAATCACAGAGGGTCCCACAGGTTGCAAAAGCCCAAATATTTACTGATGGCAATTCACAGCACCAGGGAGTCCAGCCAGGGATATTTAAAGTAACTAAGTGCTTTCAGCTGTTCTTTTATATTAAGTTTTTTTCACAAGCCTGCTCTCACTGTGAGAGATAGGATAACTGTCCACAGAGAGGAGACAGAAGCAGAAATTAATTATTCCTCCTCCCTGCATCCAAGAGAGCACTGTTTGTGTAAGAGTCAGACATAAGTCACTCCATTCAGACATCACAATCTGTTATTACATTCCCTTTCGATCATTTCATCTGCATTTCAAGAGGTGATTGTGTTTCTTGAGAGCAGGATTTTCATTTCCTCCTGCTGGAACCCCCCACTGTTCCCCTCTGCAGAGCTCTCACCCTCGAACAGCCTCGTTGTCTCCGAGGATACTGAAGCCATTGTTGGTTCTAAATAACGTTTGCTCAGTGCCTGAAAAATCCAGAGATAAAGCAGATGAGCTCTGTGACCCACCTGCCTGCTGGGGCAGTCAGGGCAGACTCCTGTTCTCCTCTGCTAAAAGAAAAGGTCACTGGATCAACAGCTCTGGGGGAAGAACATCATTAAAACAGGGGGAAAACTCCCAGGACAAACGAATTAGGAGCAGCTTCGAAGGTAAAGACGCTGTAATTCAGGCCAGGAGCTGTACAGAACAATTGACTTCAAGTTAAAGGCTCCCCAGGAAGGCTGAAACACCAAACTGGCTTTGCAAATCAAGTCTGTTTTAACAGAGAATTATAAATATTTCTAAACAAATGAAACAGCTCTCAAGGGACCCAAATCCCTCAGAAGTCTCTACAACACCAGTATAGTTCTAAAAAAGTGATGTAAATATCTACTGGCCATACTGAAACGTTGCCAACTTTATGTTTGAAATCTAGGAATAGTTATCCTGTTCCTTTAAACACTCATCCCTTGGATTACAACTCCCAGGACAAACAACCTTTGCACCAAATACTCACAATCTTTCACGACTTCTGCCAAAATCCTGATGCCTCCTGTGTAGAACAGGATATCCTGGCCAGGGGTACCAAGTCTCTGCAGCAGCTCTTTTATGGCCAGGGCAGCAACATTTCCAGCCTCAACTTCCTTCATGGCTCTCTCTTCATCCTTCACCCTCCTCTGCTCCGAGTTCACCTCGTTCACACAGCCTTGGAGGTCAGAAGCAAACAAGGCATGGCAGGTGAAAGGTTTGATATAGCCAAGTCTCCAGGGAAAATGAAGTTGAGCCCCTGGCAGAGAGAGAGCTCTGCCTTCTGCTCACACCTGCCCAGGTGACCCACAGCCCAAAGAAACCAGCAGCAACAAAAGCTGCCTGCACAGACCCATCCCAGCTCCTCCAAAGCAAAGCAGTGGCCTCTGTTGAGCTCCACCTTCATCAGAAAACAAGGGATGACAGCGTGAAAAATGTCTATTTCTCACCTCTAAACAGGCTTTCCTTTTGGGGATCAATTTGGAGGATCTTCTCATAGCACTGCCTGGACTGAACAGAGAAAAGAAAGGGGCTCTCAGGGGAAGATAAAAAGGGGAAGATGATAAAATGATAACTAAGAGCAGTCCTGTTTAAGCTCTAAGGTTTTTGGGCCATGGTACTTAATAAACATGAGAAATAAAACTTACAGAGACACCCAAGTCCAAACTTTCCTAATTCAAAGCATAAGTTGTTCACTATTCCCAGTCCCCACATTCACCAGCTACTTCAAATTAAAAGCAGAATTCCCAGTAAAACCCAGGAGTGTACTAGTGGGAACAAAGCCCCAGCATTCCAGTGACAAAGCAGAAAATGAGGCACAGCATCAAACTTTCCCCCTCTCACCCACAACATCCCATGAAAACCAGAACAAAAGGTGCTCCCATGGCCACAGGATTTACCTCAGCGTAGTGCTTAAGAGCCAGGTGAGCCTTCCCCATCAGAAAATAGGCTTTAATACATTTTTCATTGCACTGTGTAAAAAAAAAAAAAAATATTACATATAATTAATTAGATATTTTTATCCCTTTGGTATTTTTTCCAGCCTTCTGACTAACAGTTATATGTGCCCAAATGAACTGTAGGCAAAGAAGAAGGCATTCATATCTTCTGTGAGAAGTTTCTATGCTGAATTATTACCTCCAGGGACCAACCCTCCTCCCCTTTACAAGGAGCACAGGCTTTGCTTTAAGGTGCAAAGCAAGGTTTCCAAAACATGATCTTTTCCAGTTCAGTTGTGTATCAAAATACTGATTTATTTCAATGATGCTGTCAGTATTATTTATATTATAATAATACATATCATTATTACTTAGGTATTTTCCAACTTAACCATTTTATGATTCTATGTTAATAATCTCTTAATTGTGTTCTAGGCATGGGCACCACTGATGGAACACAACTGAATGTGGATTCAGCTCTTTGGCATTTTATATAATCTTCGTATTTACTTTTTATGAGCTTCAAGAGACCCCTTTTGGAAGGCTGGGCAAAGCATTGTGTGCCTGTGTGTGCAGTTAAGAGCTTATTATCACCCCAAACTTATTAATTAAATGCTCTTAAGAGCCAAAAAAGCTTCTGCATATGGGGAGCAGTGAAATATTAAGTGGTTTATGCTGTTCAGATTAACTCAGGATGCAGGAATCCGTGCACATTCCCTCATATCCATCAGCCAGTTGTCTCCATATCCTCAGTTACACACAAACCCAATCCTGGAATTACCTTTAATGCCCATTCACAGTCACCAATGGCTTTTTCATACTCCTGGATCTTCAGGTAGGCCTGAAATAAACCCAAAAAAAGGCCAGGCAGAATAATTAGAAGCCTTCAAACAACTTCTGTTAACTGTTTTACAAACACCAGCTAATTAAAAAGAATAAAATTAGGTTGCTGGTTTGCCTGGCCATTGATTTTAGAGGATCATTACCAGCTGGTTCTTAACTTGTCTGCCATCTCCTTGGAGTTTGTAATTTAGAATAAATTCAAGGAAACAAAATTCAACACACACACACAGATTTTGCAAGGCAAATAGAGAATGCAAAGCAAACGATACATTCCACAGTGATATAAGTGATCCCTAAAAGAGAATTAATTAAAAAAAAATCAGTATATTTAAATGAAACAAAGAATTAGGATGATTTTTCCCCCACAGGGGCAGGGGGGGGTCACCTGTGCCCCATCTCAGAGCCCTGAGCAATGGGGTTACAGAAGGATCCTTTTGGGTTCTGTCCCAGTGTCCCACTGACCTGTGCCCTGTTCGTGTACAGCTCCTGCTTGTCCCGCAGCGTCTCCAGCCCCTCCGTGTACCTCTGGATGGCCCTGGCAAAGTCCCCTCTCCTGAAGGCATCGTTCCCCTTCTCCTTCAGAGCTGTGGACAACACAGCCCGTCAGAACAACCCTTCTGAATCCCCCAGATGGTGACCAAGGACACAGAGTTGGGACAACCACGAGAATTCCAGCCCAGCCCCACCAGCCGCTGTTTGAGAGGGACTTGGGAGCTCTCAGGGCTCAAATTGCTCTCTGAGAGGGGAAATGAGTGTTTGCCTTTGCCCAGCCCAGCTCTGAGATGCCCAGACTCGCTCCCCCCATCCCAAACCCTTACAAAAACAGGGATAACAGGGAGAAGAACAGCCCGAACCCTGGTGGAACCAGCTCGTCCCTGCTGGGACCCAACTGGGGGGCTCAGGCACCCAAAGCAGGGACTCCCCCAGGCCCTACCGAGTCATTTCCAAAGGAATTACCCCAAAATCCTTCCGGCAATTACCATTTGCCAGCTGCTCCTTCCTCTTCCTCTGCTTAGCCCGTTCCTTTGCGTCCTTTTCCAACATTGCCAGGAAAGCATCTTGGAGCCAGGGGAGTTTGGGGGTATTTTAGTCAGGGGGGAAATAAAAAACAAGGAGAGAAATCTTCATTAAAATCAAGCTATGGATGAGAAAATCAAATGTTTTCTGGGGTCTTTCTGAGTCATTTTTCAATAAAAAAAGATACGAAAGGGACATTTCAGCAATTAGAGTGGAATGCGAATGACAAGCTATCACAGATAATGATGATGCCACCACACCTGCCCTGCTGTAGCTCATCTCTGGAAATAAACATGTTTCCTTTTAAATTCAGAATATAAAGTTTTTAGGTGAGTAACTACACCGACCTATGAAAAATACAGACATGCTGGTAAAACCCTTCAGCGTGTTCCTACTCCTGACTGAACTTTGATTCAAACTTTATTATCAATTTTATGAATATTACTTGTTGATTTATTATAAAATTTATGTATTTTATTATTAATTTATTTAAAATTAGATTTAAACTGGTTTTACTTAAAATTTTGATATTTTCAGTAGAAAATTCAGCTCTGCTAACACTGGTTGAAGGGATGTTCCAGAGCACAGTGAGCACTGTCCTACCTGCATTCTCTGCCTCTGCTGTGCCCTAAAAAAAAAAGAAGAGAAACACAGCATAGGGTTGTTAACAATTTCTGACATCACCAGAAAGCTTCTGTTTGTGTCTTTAACAAGGCAAGTCCCCAAAATCCAAACCCCACTGCAGGAATCAAAACCAAATTAACAAAGGGACTGGGGTGTCTTCAACTAGTTTTGCTCAAGCTCCTGAAATTTGGGCATCTCAGTGCAGGTAAAAGCTGTAAATTTTGGCACTTCAGTGCTGGTAAAAGCTGTAAATTTTGGCAAATCACTGCCTGCATCCAACTTGGATAAATCCAAGAGAAATACTCTGTGCTATCAACAACCTCAACACAAAGGCAACCTGCCATCAAGTGCCTCCCAACGAGGTAACTACTGAAATGAAATAAATAAATGAATGAAACAAATGAAACCATATTCAGCTGATAATTGTAGGTCTGGTTTAAAACTCCTTTTCCCGAGCACGGGATGTGATTTGGGGCTGTTTCAAAGAGCTGAACCCGCCATGGGTGTGATTTCAGAGGAGCAGCCCTTACAGGGGGCCGGGTGTTGATGGCTGTTCTGTCCACCGTGGTCCTGGGTCCCTCCTCTCCGCTGGGCCCTCCATCCCTCAGCTTTTCCTCTGCCTCTGCAATGGCTTTTTCCTTGACAGCCGAGTCCGGGGAGTTCAGGCCTTGCAGCAAATTGGCTAAAAAGAAGGTGGAAAATCAATATATTCCCCCAGGACTCCGAGTGTTCCCGCCGGGAACGGGAGCTCAGATGGCACCTCAGAAGACCAGCATGGCCCTTATTATGGAATTACAGACTAGTCTGGGTTGGGAGGGACCTTAAGGGTCATTCCAGGGACACTTTCCATGGACCAGGATGCTCCAAGCCCCATCCAGCCTGGCCTGGGGCAGCTTTATAAACACAAACATTTACAAACTCAATTTCATGTCACTTTCCGCAGCAACATAAAAACAAAGAACCCACTTTATTTATAAATATATAAATATATATATGGAAGAAAGCAGCTGTCAGCATCCCCAATGCATCCCCACACCCGGGCCCATGG
>VWZG01003753.1:396943-440807 GCA_013396735.1 Grallaria varia
CATGGAGAGACCCCTAAATCCATGGGAAGACCCCTGAACCCATGGGCAGACCCTTGAATCCATTGGAGAGACCCCTAAATCCATGGGGAGACCCCCGAGCTCACAGGGACAGCCCGCACAAACCAAACCCAAGCGGGGATTTCCCACTTTTCCATTAATTATTTCCCACTTTTCCATTAATTTCCCACTTTTCCATTAATTATTTCCCACTTTTCCATTAATTTCCCACTTTTCCTCCCCGCCCTCCCTCTCCCACTGTTGTCGCTTCCCCCGCCCGGAGCGGGCCGGGGATGCTCGTCCCCCGCGGGACACTCACTGACATCGTCCACGCGGCGGAGGAAGCGCTGGAAATCCGCCTCGGTGTCCTCGTCGCGAAGCATGGCCGGGGGGTTCAGAGGGGACAGAGGGGGACACGGGAGGGGACACGAAAGGGACACCGAGAGCGCCCCGGCGGGACCGGGACTCGAACCGGCGGCGTTGCCGGGGAGACGCACCCGGTGACGCGGCACGCGCGGGAGGGGCATTGTGGGCGTGGTCATGCAAAGTAGAAGGCGGGGTTATGCAAATCACGCGTGCTATTTCGCGGGAAACCGGCAGGTCCCGCCCGCGGGCTGCGGATTGATGGCATTAGGGAATAACGGGATCATTTCACTTGGAAAAGCCCTCCAGGATGACTCAGTGGGGCCGTCCTGGATCACCCAGCCCACCCTGTGACCCACCACCGCCTTGTCCCCGAGTGCCACGTCCAGGCGTTCCTTGGGCGCCCCAAACCTGCCCCACGCGGCGCCTTCCGATGTTTGAGAGCCCCTTTCCCACGGAGAAATGGGGAATTTGTTATTAATGACAATCGCCCCGTCAGGAGACGCTCCAGCGCCGCGTTTCCAGAGGCGGCAGTCATGGAAGCTGCCGGCCGCCAAAGGGAGCCCGAGCATCGCTGAATCTCCGGGAGATTCCCATTCCAGGCGCATCCTCCTCACCCGGGAGGGGACACGGACACCGAGAGCCGACCTGGCAGCGGCAGCAGCGCCCGAGGACGGGGCTCTGCGGGGTCTCGCGGCTGTGGAATTAGAAATGCGGCTCCAGCTCAGCTGCCGCTGCTCCCCTTTGCCAGCGCCGCCGCCGGGAGCAGGGATGCTGCGTGCCGAGGGGATGCGGAGCGACCCCATTCCACAGGCAGCACAGCCCCTGCGACCCCATTCCACAGGCAGCACAGCCCCTGCGACCCCATTCCACAGGCAGCACAGCCCCTGCGACCCCATTCCACAGGCAGCACAGCCCCTGCGACCCCATTCCACAGCCAGCACAGCCCCTGCGACCCCATTCCACAGGCAGCACAGCCCCTGCGACCCCATTCCACAGGCAGCACAGCCCCTGCCCCTTCCGCCCACCCGCTGCCGCAAACATCCCTTAAACCCCCTTTTCCCCCCAAATACACCACACACCTCCCTCCTCTCGCTGCCATAGGCTCCGCCGTCTTTTCCCATCCCAAAGGTGGCTTTTTCCCACCCCTCTAATGAGGCTCAGAAATCTGGGGTTTCTTGGTTATCCCCAAAAATCGGGTGCAGCAAATCCGCCCAGGTGAGACACCCCTGTACTGAGCTGCAGCCAGGTCTCTGATCCCATAAAAATGCACTTAAAATGATGCCCTGGAGCACACACATGATATTCATGATTTATACCTGATTACAAGCCAGTTAATTATGTCTAGAAAGAACAAGAAAAAGCTGTTTGTAGCACAAACATCTCCACTCATCTCCCTTTATGCCCCCCGCCCAGCCCTTATTAGCCCAGATTACTAATTACTTACCCTAAATTCAGTCCACACTGGGGTAAAAGGAGCCACACTCAGCCAAGGTGACTTTGCCAGTCGGGTGCCACTGCCTTAACAGAGGGAGAGACGAGTTAAAAATGAAAATTTTAATTAAAAAGGCAGATCTGGAGCTTGAAAACATGGCTGAAGGAATGCAAAGGTCTAGTAAGGAATTTCTCAGTAGTTTGTCACTGAGCACCACCACAGCTCCAGGGGAAGAAAAATCACTTTTCACATGAGGACACGTGCTCTGCAGTGACAGTAAATGAGGCTCCAGGCCCTTCTGTTGCCTCTGGGAGAAAAGGGGGAAATACCTGAGCTCCTGAAGGTTCAGATGGTGCAGCAGAAATGGAGGCAAACCCAGGGAAGAGATTCCAAGCAGCTGGCACGATGCGGAGCAGACACTGGTGGGATTCAGGGAAGCAGCTGCTAAAGCCAGGAATGCAAAAAGGCAAGCCCTGAGCCCTCCCTTCAAACACAACCCGGGACTTTGTCAGATTAATGTTCCCCCCCACCCTTGAAAGTAATTGGCATTTTTATATCAAAGTTAAGTACTGATGGGGGGGGAAAAAAAGGTATTTTTTCAGTCAAATGGAAAATTCTGTGTGAAATTAAACTCAGAATTTGTGAAAATATTCTTAAGAAACAAAACCAGCCATCCCACCCCTTGCAACTCCCAGACTGGAAAAATTAAACTTGGGCCTTTGGAAGGGTTTTGGTTAAAATTTAGGGGAAAAAAAGTAGGATAACGACTCTAGGTGGAATTAATTCATTAAATTAGATTCAACCCACACTAATCAAGTTGAGGCATCCAACTCAGGATGAGTTAAGGAGGACTTTGAAACCCAAAGCTCACTCACATTTGCCACAGCCAGGCAACAGGGAAGTGCCATTTTTTGGGGGGTGGAGCAGAAAAAAGCTGTCCCTGTGTCACTGTAGCCACGAAGCTACATTTGTGTTTGTTATCGCAATGAAATAAATAAATAAAAACAGTGTGACAGCGAAACAAACTTTAAAACACTGTTTGGGACACTGAGGAGGTGGGAGAAGCCCGGCAGTGGGACGTGGCAGAGCAGCTAAAGAAGGGCAGACTGTAGGCAGCAGCTTTTTTTTTTTTTTTTAGTTTTTATTTGAACACAGTATTCTGACAGAATGCAAAGTCAAAATCCTCAGTTAGTATCAGTATTTACACCAGTGAGAATGGGAATAAAGGTGGAATCGATGTTTCACTTGGTAAAAAGATTTTTTGGTTTTTTTTCTCTTTTTTAACAAGATAGAAGGCCCCCAAAAGTCGGGAATGCTGGGGAAGGATGGCAATGGAGGGGCTGAGAACAACTATCAAAACAGCCTAAGTGTGAAGAACGTGGGGTTTGAAGGCTCCATAGAAAAGTGTGAAAATAAAACTCCACTCTCAAAGCCGAAGGGCGGGATTGCACTGGCGTCACCTTCACGCATGTGTGGCACAATGTCACCGCTCCTGGGGACACAGGTGTGGGTGGGCACAGACCCCGACACGCACAGCACCCACGGGTGGGCTGCGCCCTCCCCAGGGTGCAAATCACAGCAGCAAAGGCTCGGCTGCCTCGGAAACGGGGAACTTCTGAGCTCCAATAAATTCGCTGCAAGGATCGGGAGGAGACATGCGAGCGTTGGGAAGGAGCTGGTGGACACTCCCTGGGGTCGCTCCATCCATGGTTGGGGTTGGGAGGGACCCCAAAGCTCACCCAGTCGTTGGGCTGGTCAGTCACCTGGGCATTGGGCTGGGCACCTTTGACAACAAAAAATGCCAATCGAGGTGTGAGTGTCCCCCAGTTGTCACCCGGCGGGTGCCGATGGTTGGCACCGGGCAGGTTTCTGGGCGCTGCTGTTTGGGGGTGTAACACACAGGGGACAAAACCAGCCCAAACTCTGCAGGAATAAGACAAACTGAGCTCACCCAGGGGAAGGGAGGTGCCCAGTGATGCCCCAAAGCTGCCCAGAAGCAGACAGACTGCAGCTTTCACGCTGCATCTGATGGCTGGATTTCTTAGGAAATAAAATCAATCCCAAGGACTGCGAGCCAAACTTTCCCCTGGTTACACCCACACTGCTGTGACAGGTCATGCCAGGGTGGGACTCGACACAGGGCTTTGGGGAGAGGCCCCAATCCTGCCCCCAGATCCCACCAGGATGGCTCCTGCACGGAGTGTCTTGTGCCTGCACTCCCAGCCATCCCCCACGTGCATCCCAGGAGCTGAGGAAAAAATGCAAAAAACCCCACACTTAGCAAAATGACAAGACCATTATTTCCCACAGTTGGAAGTGATGTGATGCTGCTGGAACAGACTGCTTTACTTCCAAGGACACACGGATGGACCTGAGCCACCTGCAGTCTACAAACCCCTCTCATCCTCCTGCTCCTCACCACAGAACGGATGCCAGACTCAGTTCGGGTTGGTTGTCTCATTTAAAGGCTTCTGTTCTTTGTAAGAGTTGTTCTCTTTCCATTCTTTTTTTAAAATTTTATTATTTTATTCCTGAATATTTTTTTTCTTCAAATCTGAACTAGCGCTACACCTTCCACATCCAAACTATGTTGAAGCTTTTATTATTTCAATACTATGACAAAAAACACGGTTCACACTAAAATAGTCACGCACCCACAGTGCACAAGCTTGCAGATCTAAAGTAGAATAAAAAAACAAAAGAAAAAAAAAACAAAGAAAAAAAAAGGGGGGAAGAAAAACCCCAAAACCCCAACAGAAGGAACATCTCTATACAATGGGCTGGTCTCTCCCTACACACCTCTGCCTTCCTTCTGCTCAACCCTCCTTTTCAGCCCCAGATCTCGGTGTTGCTCCATGACTCCCAAAGAGAAATGCCACCCATCAGCCGCCCCCTCCACGACATAACACACGTGCTGCATCACCCCCTGTTGCCAGCTCCTCAGACACGATGCCAAGTGGCCCCCTTGGCATCCCTGGCACAGATTTCCAAGCACTTGCTCCTGATTTCGTGTTTTTGGTTCAGCAGGGCACGGACTCGGCACACGCAGGGGGATGGATGGGCCACCACAGGGTGGGTCCTACAGGGATCAGCTGGTGCAGCTCCACCAGCAGCAGGACCTGCAGGAGGGGTCTGGCACCTTCCCAGCACCTTTGGGCCAAAAAAACAACACTGCTTTTAAATCTGCTTTCCAGGGCCAAAGGATTCACTGCAACTGGGATTCCCTGCCAGCACGAGGAGGACCTGATGTAGTCAAACATCTGAGGCCAGACCAGCCCAAACTGTACAATCTCCCTTCTGCTCCTCGAAGCTCCGGGAGGGTTCCACGAAGGAAAGGGGAGAATGTCCTAAAAAAGCAGAGATGATATTTCTCTTATGCAGTCAGGCCCAGGTCCAGCAAGGGACTTAAACTAAATTTAAGAAGAGAAGGACTTTCTCCAGCAATTCCCTCATGCCAAGCAGAGCCTGTGTTTAAGTGGATTGCTGGATAAAGACCTTGACTGGTGACAAGTGGTTTGAATGTCCCCCACCCCCCCAAAAAAAAATCCCAAACCAAACCCCAGCATCACTTTTCTTCTTACTCCAGTAAGAAATAATAATAATAATAATAACAATAATAATAATAATAACAATAATTAAGAAAAGATAAAGGGGAAACAACTACTGTAAACATCCATGTTTGAAAATGTCTCCCTTTGCAAAGCAAGCATGCTGCTAACCCTAGTGTCTAGAGACTGGACTGACTTCCAAACAAAAGAAAAAGGCAGCTATTTTACACATCCATTTTAACACAACAAAAGTTAAAAAAATATTTGTCAATTGTAAACACTGGAAAGAACAAAAGTTGGCAAAAAAAAAAGAACATAAAATGGAAAGAAATGTAGAGTCTGAATACTGCAAATTGAAATACATCCCCCGAAGCTGCAATTTTGGCATTCTTCCTAAAAAATAGGCAATAATAAACCCCAAATAAATGTCTAACGTGGCAAACAGAATTCAGTCACAAAGGGCTTGAGACACTTTGCATACTGAACAAATACAAGGTGAACAGAAATTATAACTTATTTATGAGGCTTTACATATTTCAAACTCGACTGAAAAGTATAAAAATAAATTGTGGACTTTGTTCTTTAAGTACCAGCTGTGCCCAGCAGCACAGTGGTTATATCTGCTATACTAACAAAGGAAACAACAGGGTCTCTTTGATTTTTTTTTTGTCTTTTTTTTTTTTTCTTTTTGTCTAGGACTAGTTGATTCTGAGCTTCCCAACCACACTGCAAACGGTATTGCAACTTTTGCTTCTCTGAATATACACAGGGTCAGCCAAGCCCTGATTTGGTTACGGGTTTAACCCTGTTTTTAACATGTATTACTTTTTAAAAGCAAGTGCACAACGAATAGATCATTTCTAGAAATCTTTAAAAGAAGAGGAAAAAAAAAAAGAAGAAAAAAAGCAAAACAAAAAGAGAAGAAAATAAAAGAAAAAGAGACATTCCCCCCTCCCCCCATTTATGTATTTTTTTTTTTTTTTGTTTTTTTTTTTTTTTTTGTTTTTTTTTTTTTTTTTGTTTTTTTTTTTTTTTTTGTTTTTTTTTTTTTTTTTGTTTTTTTTTTTTTTTTTGTTTTTTTTTTTTTTTTTGTTTTTTTTTTTTTTTTTGTTTTTTTTTTTTTTTTTGTTTTTTTTTTTTTTTTCTTTTTGTCTAGGACTAGTTGATTCTGAGCTTCCCAACCACACTGCAAACGGTATTGCAACTTTTGCTTCTCTGAATATACACAGGGTCAGCCAAGCCCTGATTTGGTTACGGGTTTAACCCTGTTTTTAACATGTATTACTTTTTAAAAGCAAGTGCACAACGAATAGATCATTTCTAGAAATCTTTAAAAGAAGAGGAAAAAAAAAAAGGAAGAAAAAAAGCAAAACAAAAAGAGAAGAAAATAAAAGAAAAAGAGACATTCCCCCCTCCCCCCATTTACGTATTTTCTGTTTTGTTTGTTTTTTTGTTTTTAAAAAAAGGCAACAGACACTAGAGGGATGAGATGGGTGTGTGGGCTGTGATTTCGATGCTCTGTCGTTGTCTCTCCCGGTGCTGATCATGCTTTGCTCTCGTTCTCATTTGTTTGTGTGGCTTCGTTGGGGACCGTCTTCACTTCTGCCGGAGGGGTCTTCCTGTCTGTCACCTGCACCTCGGATTTGTCTTCTACTGGGATTTTCCTGGGGAACAATCACCAAAATGGCACAGTTTAGAGGCACAGAAACACAGGCTGGTGCTGAGTTAGCGACAAGAATATCTTTTCTGGAACCAACACATGGCTTTGGTGGAGCAAAACAAGCACTTCTTGATGCAGAAATGAGTAAAACCAAACTCATCCCCCACCCACCCCCAGCTTCTTTTTGCTCCAGATTCATCTTTGTTTGCTCCTCCTGCCCTGGGCTAACACATGGCAGGACAGGGGCTCAGCCGGAGGAGCTTAAGGAGCGTCGAGGTGAGCAAGAAGGAGCCCCAGGGAATCTCACACAGCTGCAAAGGAAGCAATGTGGCTTCCCCACCCGATCGCCCTGGTCAAACAGGCTGGTTTCAGCAGAAAACCTTGTTTTCCTACAGGAAGCCAGTCCCAGAATTTCCCAGCGTGTTGCAGGAGGGCCAACACGGCCAACGGGAATTTTGCCAAACAGCTTTTCCCAAGTGTGAGGGAGGTGACAGCAGGTGACAGCCCAAAGCACCACGGCAGGAGTGTTGTGGTCCAACACCTGCAGCACAGCTGGACTCCCTCCCCGGCCACCCAGGTGAGGTGCTCCTGCTGTTCTCTCTCCTGCCAAACACGAGGTGCAGACTCATCTCAACTGACAGTGCTCCATCCTCTCCAGATGGCACAAGGCTCTCCAAAGGGCCCTGGGGTTGTCCTGCCTATAGGGACATGCTGAGGCTCTCTGGATAAATCAGCTGGGTCAAAAGGAGACCTGGAACAGCTGATGGAGACTCATCCCTAACCCAACACTCCGCCAAGTCACCCTGACCCCACTGCTCCCCTCTCTCAGCCAGGACTGCATTGCCTCATCCTTCTGTCGGGTTAGGGACAACTCCAGAGGTTCCCTGCCTTCCCAGTTCCACGTGGCACTGGTTCCTGCCCAGCCTCACACAAAGTCCTGAATTTCCACTGATCTGTCACAAGATGGAATTTGGGTGGCTGTGCTCACTGACCTGCAGGAGCTCAGCCCCTCTGAGGAAAGCTCTTCCTTTGCACAAAACTCAACTACTTCTGCCCTCTTCCATAAAAGAATAACCCACGACAGACAAAGCTGCATAAAAGCCTGAAGAGCAAACAAATTCACAACAAATTCCCAGGTTTCTTTTCTCTGCTTCCCTGGCACTGCTTTCCTGCTGGACCTTTCAAGCCAAGCCCTGTTGGTTCAGTGGCGAGTTAGTGGGCTCAGGAAACAATGAGATTAGTTAAGAGGACACCCAACAAGGACACAGCACGAGCACCAGGGCACAAGAGACACAGCACACAACCAACACAAGAGTAAAGGCAGCCGTACTCGGTCTTTGCAGGTGCAGCAGGTACAGAGCTGTCTGCAGTGGAAGGAGCAGGCTCATGGGCTTGCCCACCAGCCACGCTGGCGGGAGCAGTGCCAAGAGCTGCAAAAACATCCTTTGCAAGATCAATGTCTGGTGTCTTGAAGGCCCCTTCGTCCATTTTAAAGTCCTCGTTCTGGGAGGGGTTCGTGGTGCTGCCCGAAGCAGCCTCGCTCTTCACGTTGCTCGGGTTCTTGGGCGTCTCCGTGGGGCTCTTCACTGTGCTGGGCTGCACAGGCTCCTTCTCGGGGCTCTTGGTGCCAGACACCTCCTGCTTGGGCTCCGATGGAGCCGGAGGGCTCGTGAGGTTGGCAGGGCTGGGGGCAGCCGGCTTGTTGGCCGCCGGCGCCGCTTTGGAGACGTCGGGCGCGGCGCTGGGGCTGAGCACCGCGCCCTGCCCGGACAGCACGCTCGGAGACACACTACCAGCGGCCAGAGTAGAGCTCGGGGTGTCACTGAGGTCAACAAGAGGGGCCACTTTGGGGGCAGAGGAGGGTGGTGGCGACGACACCGAGGCGGCCGCTGCCCCCTTGGCCGGGGTGGCCTGGCCGGGTGACACGGAGTTTGAGTCGGGGGCGGCCGCGGCCGGAGGGGCAATGCTGGAGGTCAGCGTGGTGGTCTCGCTGGTGGGGCTGTTCTGAGCGGTGGCAAAGGTTTCAGTGATAGTGTCAGAGTTAGTGGTGCCCGTGGTGACAGAAGGCAGCATGTCCTCCACGGTGGCCGCGCTGTCGGCGGGGTGCCTGCGAGGGGGACAGGGGCAGAAGAGAAATAGAGACAATGAAGGCCCCAAATGACAGCGGGGAAAGCGGGGCAGAGAGGGAGAGGATGAGGAGGTGGTGCAGCACCAGCTGGGCACGACACACAAACACACACACAACATGGAAAGGGACTCAGAGGAGCAGAGACGTGCAAAGGGAGCAAGGGATGAGTGAGGATAAACAGGAAAAGAAAGCGAAGAGGATGACCTGCAGGAATGGCTTGTTCACGTGGATTTTTGGTTAAAGGCCTGAGGCAAACTGGAACCTCTCCACTTGCAGAGACTCTCCTCTCTCAGCCTAACTTTGCTCTTCCTTCCCCCTGAGCTCACAAGGACGTTTTCTGCCAACCCCCTGAGCCTCCAGCCCTGTGCCATCTGTCACCACGACACAGTCCCAGTGCAGGACCCCCTCACCTCAGCTCCGTCCTTCTGCCTGCAGGTTGGTCTGAAGGCCTGCAGGGCCCTCACCACGCCACACAGAACACATTTATTTTTCTCACACACGTGTGATGCAGACTCAGGCTCCAGTTCAGCTCCCTGACGTAACCAAAGCTCACAGGTAGCTCTCGGCCCTCTCTCGGAACGCTCAGCCTTGCTCTGCCTCCTCCACACGGAGCCCAGCTACCCTGCTGCTCTCACAGGGCTTGTCCAGGCTCTCATCCAGCACTGCTGGGCAGAGCTCACGCAGCTCTCGGTGCCAGCCGGGGCTGACTCTGCTCTGCATCCTCTGCAGTGGGCCTGGCCAGGCGTTTGATCTCCACACCGGGCAGGGCTGGCACACACAGGCCTTTCAGGACACACTGCTCCGTTCCACTGCTGGGAACAGGAGGCACTGGGATCTTGAGAGCAGCCACTTCCTCACTGGCACGTCCTGAACGGAACACAGAGATTTTACCTTTCTTCCTCTCTTCCTGCCCTATAACTGTGCTCGTGAGAGACCAGGGATTAGGGCAGCTGAGGGCACCGCAGTGCCCCTGTGCTAGGACTGGCTAATGCCAACATACTCTGGCTCTGTCAGCGGGGTGGTCTCGTTGGGCTCCGTGTGTTTGCCCCCGTCGTGGTTGGGGGTCCTCTCCTCCTCCGTCCGCACCTCCACGATGGGCTCCTTGGACTCGTCTTTCCTGCAACGAAGGAATTGCATGGAAATTGGATCCCTCCTGCAAAGACATGCTGCAACCACCCACAGTGAGTGACAAACATGGGGCACTTCCTTGGGGTCAGTTCTCCTTCCCTACAGCTCCACTGGGCTGTCCAGCACTGGGATGTCCAGCCCTGGGGTGTCCCACACCAGGATGTCCAGCCCTGGGGTGTCCCACACCGGGATGTCCAGCCCTGGGGTGTCCCACACCGGGATGTCCAGCACCGGGATGTCCAGCCCTGGGATGTCCCACACCGGGATGTCCAGCCCCGGGATGTCCAGCCCTGGGGTGTCCCACACCGGGATGTCCAGCACCGGGATGTCCAGCCCTGGGGTGTCCCACACCAGGATGTCCAGCCCTGGGGTGTCCCACACCGGGATGTCCAGCCCCGGGATGTCCAGCCCTGGGGTGTCCCACACTGGGATGTCCAGCCCTGGGATGTCCACTGGACCACCTATCTCATGGCCACCAGCAGGAACGAGACAAAACCAGAGGAACAACTGCAGAAACACCTTCCTGGAGGCACAAAGCAGAACCACCAGCAGGCCCCCAGGTGTTCCCAACACCCTCCCAGCATTGCTGAGGAGCCCGCAGCTCCCTGGGCACAGCTTCTCTCCCAGAGCTGCTGAGAGCCGGAGCAGCAGGAGGGGCTGTACTCACGAGAAGGCAGCTTTTCCTTCCTCCATGTCCTTGCCCTTGGCCCCGGGGCCGGATTTCCCGCACAGGTTGACGGCGATGCACATGAGGAGCCCACACTTGTTCAGGAAGTAGCAGGTGACATCCACGGCCACCAGCAGTGCCACGAACACCACGACCAGGATGCCTATGATGGCAGCAGTGCCCAGGCCTGAGGTAGGGCTGGTGCTGGCTTCAGAGACCAAAGAGAGAAGACAAGGTGTTGTGGTTATAAGGGGAGTTAGGGCTCAAATTTGGCTACACTTGAGGTTACAAGCACGGGAAGCTTTCAGCTTCTCTCTCCAGCAGCCTTGTGTCATCACCAGTGCTTTATCCTACAGACACGCAGGACAGCCTTCCTGAAAAGAGGGATTCCCGTGGTCCTAATAGGGCTTTTTCCATGTCTGTTGGGATAAAGCCTGGAAAGCAAACAGCAGAAACTTCTGCTGTGGGACACACCCAGCTGGGACTCTGAAGAGCTCCTGGTTGTGTCTGGGGTTCAGAGTGACTCTGGCACTGCCAGCCTAGCCCAAGAGCCAGTGGAAGTGAAGCCCAGACTCTGCAGCAGGACTTGCCCAGGTGGGATACAAATCACTGGGTGATTCCTGTGGGGCCTCAGAGCTCCTTCTGTGGTGACACAAAAGGAGTTAAACCCTGTCCTGTAGTTCAGGCAGGAGCCAGCTCTGCAGAACTGGAGAGGGCAACACCATCCATGGCTCATCCCAAGGCAGCTGAGCTCCCCAGTGGGTGCTCTGGCCAAGGTACAGGCAACCCCAGAGCCTCCTGAGGAAGCAGGTGGCAAAGACAAGCAGATCTGCCACTCTGCTGACACTGTCCTGGCCCCAGCAGCTCCCTGGTCCTCCACACCCATCTCCACCACCTTCCCCCAGCTTTAGAATAATAGAAAAAAAAAAAAATCCTTGTCCTTTCCAGGAGACAAAGGGGCAGCAGGTGAGAGGTGGTGCTGGAGGCCCTGGAAATGCACTTTATGGGGCTGCCCACACAGGGGAAGTGCCTTAAACTTCCCACCCGCTCCTAAACTGCTCTTTCCTTTGACACAGGGAGTGGGAAAACACATCAATTGATCCTGCCCAAGCCTTTGATCACAGCAAAACCAGCAGGCACAGCTGCAGCTTCCCCGGGCTCTTACTACGACACCCTGAACACTGGGGCCTTTTTGCTCCCCTTGGTTTTACTCAGAATAATTCTTGCCAAGCTGCTCAGCTGCAGGCAGAGCATTTGGTTGGTGGCTCACACAGTTCAACACCTATTTGGAGGCACCAGAACCTGCTAGTCAGTCTCAGCCATCACATAATTTATTACCTCTCACAACAGGACTGTGCCCTCAGCAGAGGCTTGTGCCTCTCACAGAGCTGATGATTCCTGAGACAGCCAGGCAAGGGCATCATGGTTGTCACCATCCACAGGAGTATTCTGGTTTTTCTTTCAATTAAGATGCAATTCTAGTCACCTCTACTGCATTTTTTTTACTGCTGGATGTCACAACCCCCAAACCCTTGCACTCTTTTCTTTGCAGAAACACCCAGCAAAGCACCTCTTTCCCCTCCTCCTGATTTATGCTGACTTTGACAGGTGGAAAGATCCTTCCCAGGGCTCCCAGACAGAGCCACAGCCCCTGCCACGCGTTTTCTTGCTTCAAAACAGGAGACAGAGCACCCTTAGCCTGAGGCAGGGCAGTGTTGCTTCATTCTGTGACCCCGAGATCTGTCAAGGAATGCAGACTCCAACAGGAAAGTCTCCAAAAGCCACTGGGAGGCACCTGCCTGACCCTGGGCTCAGTTCCTGCTCAGCACAACACGTGTCCCACAGCCCAGCCCCCTGCCAGCATCTTGCAGCAACCCGCATAATTAAATGAATTAATCACCCTCTGATCTGTGCAGGGAGCGAGGAGGTCATGGATTTTCCCCCTTCTAACGTATTCAGGATTCTTTGTGTGAATTAATCAGTAATTAACGTGTTCCTGTTCACATCAGCTCCTGGAGGAAATGCTGAAGAAGTGTCAGACTCCTCATCTACATCACCTTCCTGGGAAGGAGCTCCTTGGCAGGCTCCTAAAGCTGCACTAAGGAAATAAGGCCAGGCAGGACCACAGGATAATAGTTCTTTGTGTGCCTCCAAATCACACCTCATCCCAGTGACCAGAGCTGGAGGGAGGCAAAATATTTCATCTTGGGACAGCTGGAATGTTCCCAGGTGCTAGAAAACATCTTCCAGAAAATTCCATTCTAACCAGAGTCCTGCTTTTTGCCTCCTCTCCCCAGCAGCCCCTTAAAGCCCCTTAAAGGCAGGAATGATCTGTGGCACAAACCACATCAAGAGCTTTCTGTGCTTTTTGTGCATTGCTCACACCTCGTCTGTGACTCACGGATGAATCAGGGAAATATCACAGCAGTGGGAGAGGAATTCAAATAATAAATTCTTGGAAACTCAGTAGAGCTTCAAGAAGGGGTGAATTAGGGCACTGCAGCCCCACGTGCAGCACAACAGTACTCAGAATAAAGGCACTCCATTTGAGGGAAGATACCAGGTTCTAAAGCTGGAAACAGCGGGTGGGCGAGCTCAGGACGGGAATAATGTATGGAATTTTATCCACAAAACTGCCAAGAGCACCCAGGTTACAGTGATTGTGCTGTAACCCGGAGCAGAGTCACTGCCACTGGAATTTTGGGAGTCACTGCACAAGGGTACAAACCCCACCGAGCTCCACCACTCCCAGAGATCCAAGTTGTTCTTGGATGGCCACAAACCAACTCTGTTCAGAGCTACTGAACAGGCACAAGCCCCTTCTCCTTGTTCCCCCCTCCCTCCCCTGCTCTGCCCCAGGAGGAAGAGGATGGAGGGGGGGAGATCCAGGGCAAATCTGCAGAGAAATGCCCTTGTTTCTGTGCTGTCCTCAGATTTTACATTTCAGACAATCAAACTGGGCCAAGGCAATTGCTTGCAATTTCTTTTTCTGAGCGAGTAACAAAGCCCTACAATTTTCAGTAACTTCCAAACCCTTTCCAACTAGTTGTGGTTTTATAAATTCTAATTCATGACATGAATTGATATTCCAAATCCTTCAGAGAGCAGAAATAAGGAAGAATAATACAAGAATCCTTCATGACCCCCTGCACTTGGAGGCTGTTGCTGCTGCATTTCTTTTTCCTAGATATATTTTGCAGAGGAATTTTGCTGTTGCTATAAAGTGCAGAAAGCATGAGGTTCATCACTCATTTCCACAGACTGCCACATCTGATTAAATTAAATTGATCTGCAATGCTTTTAAGAACTATGCACTCTGTCCTATAGCAGAATTTATGTTGCGTTTAATGAAACTAATATTTAGACACCCCTAAAGAGTTTGTTGGGGTCTAAAACAATTCTGTATAGAGAAGAAACGTATAAATAAATAGGCTGTTGAGCACCAGCTGCTCACAGTGGGTGTATGAGAGGACTTGCAATAAATAGATATTGGTCATTTCTGACCTGATCCAGAGAACATTCAACCTTTCCATTAATGCCCTTTCGCTATTCTCAGGACTAAGAGCAATAACATTTCCACAAGTTCAATAAGGGAACACAAAACTTCTGGAGTCCTTCATTCTAAAGAAGTGAAGAATTTATTAATAACAAATTATTTTTTCCAATGGAAAATGAGCTTCCTGCAAGACTGACTTTGCTAACACCCTTATTTTACAGTGTACAATAAAACGACCCATCGGTTTGACTTTCTGCAGCTCAGTTCTACAGACACGTGCCCTGTCAGAGGGAGCTCAGCTGTGTCTTCCTAGGAAGGGTCTCAGCTAGGGAATGCTCAGGCACAGGCACAGAGAGACACAAAAAGGGATGGAGAGGAGCACGTCTGATTCCAGGCCTTTCAAAGGTCCCACAATATTTGGCAAAAGAAAGAAGAACAAACAAAACAAATAAAAATTCATTTCATGCCAACCCCACCCCCCCGCCTTAAAAAAATAAATTAGTGGTAAAAAATTCAATTATGCTGCTTATTTTTCCAAACACAAGCCCTTTTTGTATATATCCCATGCTTGAGCACATTCCTGTTTGCTGTTGAGTATGGGATTAATTTTCAGTACCTTCAGCCAGGTAAATGATCTCTCACCTATTTGTCTGGTAGAGGAGCCCAAGCCCCCCTGCCCCAGGGCCCCTCTCCTTGGGCAGAACAACCTCCCCATGTGCTGCTCTCTCTCCACACCACACTGCAAAGTCTTATTTATCAAGGTAATTTTAATACCTGTGACTTGGGTGAGCTGCACCTCAGCCTCAGCTAAAGAACCTCCCTCTGTGGATAAGGGGAAACCCACAAAAAGCTGATATGAGATCTCCAAATGAACTTAGTTAATTCAGTTATAGGGGAAATCACACTGGTTTTTAATATTATGATTACCTTGCTGGAATCACTTTACAGTGAGTTCCTTTTCAGTAACACTAAGGTGTGACCTCAAAAGACCCAACACATTTTCTACACTCTAAAACACTGGAAATGAGGGGTTTTTTAAAAATAATTAAAAAAAGAGAAATCCACAGGCTTTTATGTGCAACACCTGCACCAAGTTTTCCTTTATAATTTAGATAGAAAAGCAGTTCACAGATCATAATGAACAAGGTCTGAATAAACACAGCAGAGATTTAAGTGCAGAGCATGAAACGCAGAGTTCGACACGACTGAGGGCAGGGGTTGGTTTGTCCCCACTGGAGTTTTGTTAGAAGGATTAATCCCAACCCAGTGAGAATATTGGAGACATTCTGCACAGGCAGTTCAACAACCGAGTCAACAGTTTCATCCCTGGCAACCTCAGGCCCACTCAGAAAAGAGAGACCCAGAGGGGGAAAACCCCATTTATAGAAGAGCATCAGAGCCAAAGGCATTTCCTACCACAAAGAAAATTCACGAGGGGCACTGGGTTTGTTGTTGTGGGGTTTTTCTGTGTGTGGGTTTTGGTTGTTTTTTCAGTTTTTTTGTTGTGCTGGGGGTTTTTTTTTGGGGGGGGGGGGGGGGGTGGGGGGTTTGTTTTTTTTTTTTTTTTCCAAGTAAGAAGGAAAGAAAAAAAATTCAACTGAAATCTGTTCAACGAAACGCAACACACAGAGGTTGGTAACCAAGATGCACCAGTTTACCCCAGGGATTAATCCTGCCTGGGAGTGTCACGTGCACAGTTAACCAGGAATATTATTAAGGATGAGTAGCAATAATAATTTAGCTGGTCAGGTAACTCGATCCAAGCTAAGCGTTCCTGTTAAAAAGGCAAGGAGAGGGATTCTCTGGGAAGCTGGTAACACAGCAGTGAGGAAAACCAGGAGATGTTAGACAAGCATCCAGTGCAAACTGGGGGCTGCCCCACGCCCAGCTCCACTAGGGGCCAGGAGATGCCTGACTGCACACCAGGGGCCAAGGGAGGCACAGGGATTCTCCCAGAGAGAAGGGAAAGAGGAATCTCTTCCGTGGAATTCCCACCAGATGTTCCCAGTCAGCCCAGCACATCAGGAGAACCTTCCAATGGCCAGAAATTTGAATCCACATGCAAAAGCCCCCAGAGACACTCGGGCAAGCAGCAGGATGGTCTCAGAAAAAAAAACCAAAACAATCTTTTCCTTTTTAGAGTCTGTGGGTTCAGACTTGTGGCTGGGGCTTGGCAAAGCTTTTGCACAAGAGAGTGATGATCAGCACCAGATGTGCAGAGAAATCAGTAAAAAGCAGCCTCGTACAGGCTTTCACCACTGCACCTTCCTTTGATGAAAACAGCAAGCAAACAACACAAAAAATTCCTTCTTTACATCCATTAAAAAGGGCAAATTCATTACAAGTAACAAAAAAAATGTTAAAGAGAAAAAACTCGGCTTAAACCTCTTTTTTTCCTTGTTACAAAATACTGACTCTTTCAAATTAAACATTTTTTTAAAGTGTTCTGTGTTTGTTTCTTTTTTTTTCTCTGAACTGACATGATCCTCTGAAGCAAAGTTATCTGCTTTCACACCGTGGTGGGACCTTTTCAAGCAAATATTGCTTTTATTTTTTTTTTTAAAGTTTCTAACAGAGCAAAAGCAGAGTCACTGCAGAGAGAAGCAATGAAACAAAGGAGGACGACGCTGATGGACTTCCCAAGGTCGCTGCAGGTGCCAGACAATGGTTCCCAGGAGGGGAAATATGGTGGTTTAAAAACAAATTTGGTGCATGTGGCAAGCGTGGATGTGTCCCGTGAGATCCAAGGTGACATGTATGACGACAGACATAGGAAAGGGTAAGGGGGGGGAAAAAAAGGGAGAGGGGAGGGAAAGAAAGGAGGAGGAAGAAAAAAAGAAAGAAAGAGAGAGAGAGAAAGAGAAAAATAGATAAAAAAAATTAGGTCATAAATATAGAAAACATAAGAATCCAAGGTCTATTTAATTTCGTAAATTAAAATGGCACAGGGGTTCAAGGATCAGCACATTCACAACAAAAGGGCTGGGTCAGAAGCTCAGCAAAGCCCAAAGCTGCAGAGCAGGGTCCAAGGCAGGGTTGAGGGGGTTTGCAAGCAAATGAGATTAAAAATGATGGAACAGAAGGCTCAGCGAGAAACACAAGAAAATGGTTATCTGGTATTTGAAAGGACAACGCTGCCTTTGACACATAAAAACCAGAGAAAAGAAAAGCTTTCATGGAGCAGACAATCCACCTGCTTGGCCAAGCCCTGCCCCAAAGCCTGGACTTGGACAGAGATCCAGGTGACTAAAACCTCAAAGAAGCACCAAGGCCCCAGGAATACACTGACTTTTCCCTTCAGCTGCTTTTAAACTACTCCAATGCAATTATTATCATTATTATTACTGAAAATAACACCCTCCTCCTTCCAACCACCCTGAAGACACTGTACAACGATGGTAACAAAGGACTCCACGTGATAAATACACATTTTGTCTGCAGGGAATTCCCAGCTATTGCTGTCAATGCCACCTTAGAGGCTCTGACTTCCCTTGTGTAGCTCCTTTTGAACCCAAAATGTAAAAGCAAAATGCCCCAAAAAAAAATCAACAAGAGGTGCTGAAGGGAAGGAAAGGAACACACAGAGCTGCAGTCTGCCATGAGAGCCCCTGGGCTGCACAGCAGGAAAAACCCGGCTCCCTGAAAATACCTTCCTCCCTGTTATGAGCTTGGGGATCAGCTCAGGGAAAAAAAGGGTCCTGGAAACACCCTGAAAGGCTAAAATGACAAAAAATAACTCCCAAGAGAAACAGTCACAATCCCAGCACCAATCATGTCACTGCCCAGAGCTCTAGCAGCACCTTGTGAGAACCAGCTGCATCCAGCTGTTGGGGCGATCCTGCAGCACATCTGCACGCCCAAGAACTGCTTTTCCAAGAGCTGCAGCCTCAAATCCAGGTTCCTCCTAATGCTCCAAACCAGACCAAGGGAGGAATAAGTCCAGAGAGGACAAAAGGTTTCACCTTTGATAACAAACTGGGCTTTTCTGCTCGTGTTTCAGAGGGTCCCTGCTGGATTTAAAAGGCTTGGTGACAATCTGGGCTCATCAGCCCTCCCCTTGCCACAGACTCCAGCACGATCCAGAGCCAACAGCATTCCCAAACCTCTGCTGATCCACCTGTGCAAGAGCTCCCAGCTGGCCCAGCAGCTTTGTTGTCCCATTGGTGTGTGTGACAGAGGCCAAAATAAAACACCAGCACAAGAAACCAACGGTGGCTGCGCGTAAAGGACCATGGTGGGACAGAAAGACTCATCAGTGCTCACAACTTAATTGGGGAGACACATCCCAGTGCAAAGGCACCACCTGCTGCTGTTTCCAGCCTGGGTGTTTGGCTGTTCAGCCCTGCCCTGTCCCTGGGGCACCCTGTGCCAAGTCACCCTCCCCTTCTGCTGCCACATCAGCCACGGTTGTCCTTCAAATGCATGAGGGGAGTGAGTATTAGAGCTGTTGGAAATGAGAATCAGAGAGGAAGTTGCTGAATGAGTTACTGAGGGTTCTTCCAGCCAAAACTACAGCCTTGTTCAAACACGACCAGCACCCCCAGCCTCTCTTTTTCCCTGATTTTCCCTATTTCCCTCCTCCTCCTCACCACACACATTTGCCAAGCCCAGCCCAATTAGACCACTCATTTGTATGCTTAACCAGTCATTATCTGCCTTAACCCAGGGGCATTTCAGCATTCCCACTGCACAAGGTCTCCTTCAGCCAGGGAGGGAGGGGGCAAAGGGAGGGCAGAGCAGGGGCTGAATTCTCAGGGCAAGGGAAAGAAAACAGTTGTTCCGAAGGAAAACCACAAGACTGAGTTAATCCAGAAGGATGAAACCAGATTGTTCCCCTCAATACGGACTGTCAGCACCAATCCTGGCATGAACATGCCCCACTCTGGCTGTGCAGGGAGGACCTGACTGACTCAGCTGTCTTTAACCAGCACAGCTTTCATGTCCAGGTAGCCCAGCAATTTCATCCTGAGGTTTTCTTTGCTTTGTGTGGATTTCCCCCTACCCTTATTTTTTTATAAAATGTCCACTTGTAGAAAAGAAATACTAACTGGCCTTTCAACACCTTGCAGTGAATGATTCAATTTCTGCATCTTGGATGATGGTTCTGCTTGGGTTTCGTAGCAATTGTCCTTAAATCTCACTTTTGAAGCATACTAGTAAGTAAGGTCTGCCTAAAACAAGAACTTCCGGCAGCATTCTAATGCTTGTTATTTTTCCCAATGCCCTCCTCAACATTAAACCAGCACTGCTGGAAAATTACTGTCACTTGAAAATTCGATCTATATGCGTTTCATTTAATAATAAAAAACTTCAGAGAAAGATTTTCACTGTCTCCTTTCCCAACCACTAGCAAACTCCTTTCGCCTTTACTTCTCCAAAGGCTGAGTCAGATGGACAAACAAGCAGTTAAAAGCAAGCCCAGAGCAGATTTGGGAGGCAAATCTGCACTGTCACTGCAGATTGCCCCACACACGTATCTCAAGAGCTCCAAATGGCAATCCCACTTTCCGAGTGGCAATCCTGACCCCAAAAGCCAACACTCCCTGTGAACAGCGAGCCAGGGGTTTGCCAGGAGCACTCCCGACAGCCCTGCTGATGCTGTGCACGCCGGGGACACAGACCACAGGTACGTACACTCAAGGCCAGGACTAAGCTTTGGATGGGGAACCAACCGTGATAAATGGGCTTTAAAGCAAGCAAGTTGTCAGGGTTACTCAGGCACATTAACGGATGCAGCACTGTGGCATTAATCGGAAGCGGAGAACGATGGCCAAGCTGGTGCCGGGCGTACCTGGGATGACAGTGGGCTGGGCAGACGTCCTGAAGGCGTAGTGGGCAGGCTTGGATTTGCCCTGCTGGTTCTCTGCTATCACATAGACCTCGTAGTCGGCGTTCCAGTCCAGGGACTTGAGCATGACGTGGTCGCTGCCGGACGGGAGCCTGATCTCCGGCTTCCACTCCGAGGAGTGTTTCTGCACAGCAGGGACAAGGAGGGAGGGAACACAGCACAGCGTGAGGAGCCAGCCTGGGGGGCTCTGAAATGGCTCATTGTGGGACATGGGGGGGCTGCAGCACCAGCACCAGCACCCAGCCCTCGGCTCATGCAGAGCAGCACATCAGGATCCTACTGATCCATACAAATACCTCCAAGGGGTGTCAGAGGATGTTCCCAGGCTCTTTTTGGTTATGCAATGGCCATAAACTAAAACACAAGGAGTTCCACCTCGACACGAGGAAGAACTTCCTCCCATGGAGGGGGGCAGAGCACTGGAGCAGCTGCCCAGGGAGGGCAACTATTCTGTGAGAACACCATGTGCTGTTGGCTCTAAGCAGAGAGGACAAGAGATACCAAAGCAGCCTCTCTCCTGCTCAGAGTCCTGTTTGCTGCAACACCACACCTGTAAAAAATCCCTCATTCCTCCTCTCATCTTTGCCCCATCATTAGAGGGGAAAAAGCTGCAACTTTTGTACCACTCTGCCTTATAAAGCACTTTGTGTTCTTGTATATCATAATGTGTCAAATTTAAATCAGCTGAGTGACAAAGATTTACCTCTGAACACAGCTCTGGCCTAACCTCCCACTCCCATTCTATTCCCACTCCAAACCTCAGCCTTAGGGCCATGTGCCTGCACAGGGAGCACGGGGCAGGCTGGGCTGTGTCCTACTTACAGCTTTGTACTTGATCAGGTAGTGCCTGATTGGGGAGCCACCGTCGTCCTGCTTGATCACGTTCACCTTTATGGAGTTGCCATCCTCTCCTATGTGACCTTCCAGTTTGGGTGCGCTGGGCTCCCCTGAAACAATGGGGCAGTCAGGTTTATTTGTTAAAAAGAAGTTCATCACAGAGAAAGTACTCATCAAAATCAGAAAAACACCTCATTCCACTCCAGGCATCAGTGCCATCCTGAGCCAGGCAGAGGACACTGCGTGTCTGGGGCACAGCTATCTGCCAGACCCAAGGATTTCTTGCATTTGTTTCACCAGCACAAGTTCCCAGTTTTGCATGTGCTGGAATCAGAGGCTGAGTGAAAAAGAGCCCTCCCTACCCCAAGAATATCCCAGAGCAATGAGCTGTTCCTCTCTATTTGTGTTGTAAAAACTGATGGGAAACACCTGGAAAACATTGGGGTGGGCTGGGTGGCAAACAGGCTGCTCCTGTGGAATGTGGATGTAAAGAGCATCCCTGAAAAGGGACTTTATTCCTCTCATGCAGACCTGTGTTTGCACTTTCAATGCAGTTCAGGTTTTAGAGTTGCTGGACCAGAGACTCACTTAAATCACTGTGGAAAAAAGAGAACAGAATCCCACAGAACACATCCCTCAGCTCTGGTGTAACTATCACAGGCTGGAGAGAACCACACACCTTCACTCTTCTGTAATAACCGTTTTTTTTAAAAAAAAAAAAAGCCATAATTTCCCAATTAGCACCCCTGCCATCAGCAGGAAGTGGAAATGCCACTGGCTTTTGCAGGGCACACTGATTTGCAACCACATCCTTGCAACCCACAGCTCCCAAACTGCTCCTTTTATTCAATTCCTCCCTAAGGACCAGCAATGGAAGGGTCCCCACTCCCAGCACCTCCTTCTTGCACCTCTGCTAACAAAGTCCAGCCCACACGTTGTGAGGGTCCATATTTACACCCCTTCTCCCCCTATTCTGCCCAGTTTCTTTACAGGTAATTTAAGCAAACCCATCCCTGACAAATCAGCTGCCCTTGGCAATCCCGGGAAACTCCTGCTATTAATTCCACTGGCTGGTCTCATTGCAGGGGCCCAACTCTTGAACAATTCAAGTTAAAAAGCAAAAACCTCCTCCACCTCTATCCACAACCACAGCTATGCATGTTGGATGGGTTTTGGGAGTATTTCTGTTTATCCACGTTGAGTGGTGAACATCTCCTTTTAAGCTGACCAGAGAAGTTTACACCCAGAGAATCCAAGAGGCGAGGCCCATCCTGTGCTCTGCTGTGCCCCTGGAATCAAAAGAACCCTTCCCAAATGTTTTCAGCCCCAACACGTGCACAGGTTTGCCAATGCTGAGCACACACCTGGGCGTTCTGCCTCTGGCTTTTCCTGCAGGGCCACCTGGGCTTTGGCCAAGGGGCTTCCCTGAACACACAGAGCTCCCAAATGATCCAGTTCTCAATACACCCCACCTAAACTCTGCACCAGAGGGATCTGCAACCCCAGAGCCTCAGGGGGAGCAAGTGACAACAAAACCAGGGTGCTGCAGTAACATCTGTGACTTTTTTAAAAGCCCAGCCTGTTGCTGAGAATGAAACTTTTTAAAAATACTTATTTCTCTTAAAAACTACTAAAAGGGAAAGGAAATAATAAGCCACTAGTACTAAGAGCATCCCAAAAAACATCCTCAATTCTAAATCTGTTCTGTCTGGATTTGCATTCAGCTGCTAATGGAAAGCACATGCATTTCTGACTGGCCAGAAGAAGGCTCATCTTCCAGTATAACTCAAAAGTTGATCTGCATTAGTGATCTGAAGCCGTTCCCCCTCCCCCTTCCTGCCTAAAGGAAGAATTTGAGTATATTTTCTTAGGTGAGAAATAAGAAAACTAAAAGACTTGGGCTGACATAGTAATTTAGGATTAATTCCTTTTTTTTCTTTTTTTGCACACTGTCACAAGCTCTAACATACCAGCTGTTCCAAGAAGACAATTATCATCCATGGGTACCCAGATGTGAGACACACACATTTGTGTTTCACAGCACACCAACTGCTCTTAAGGATGTACAGAGGCAAGACTCCCTTTTTGCAGGTTTTATTTTCCTTTTCCAAATCTTTCCTCTGCCTGTACCCCCATTACAAGGTTCCCTAGACACTCCAGAGCTGGATTCCACCCTGGGACATATCAGATTAGCCAAGCAATTTATAGTTTTTTCTTTCCTCAATCCTAAAAGGAAAACATCACCACGAATTCACTGGTTTTGACTACTGAGTTGATTTGAGTTGGAGAAGCTGTTCTGCAGTAACAAGGATTATGCACCAACAATTAAAGACACCCAGAAACAAATGTCTGGTTCTGTAATTTCTTACACCAGAACCCAGTTCCCAGTAAGAGCTGGGAACAGGGAATTCCTGGCCCCTGGTCTGGCTGGCCACTGAGCCACTGCAGAAACATTTCTAAGCAGCAAAGCTGAACTCCTGCCGTGTGTGTGGTGACACCTGGACAGCACAGGGTCAGCATCTCCTCGGTGCTCTTTCCCATCCTCACCTCAGAGAGATAATTAGCAATAAGCAGAGCATTTGAAGTGATAAGAGAACACTGTACTTAAAGAATCTGACCTTTTATCTAACACAGGTTAGATTTTTTTTCCCAGTGATTGAGCACCAAGACTAATAGAAACATCCTTTGAAAAGATGCTCGTTCTTGATTTTAAATGTCAGAGGTGCTGCTGTACTTCAGACACAGCCATTCCCATGCTTAATTACCTTCTCTGCTGAAACTTTTCTTCACTTTGAATTATCTGCTTTCTAGCTCCTGATTTCTTCCCCCCCTCGTACTTAAATTCACTTCTGCTCTGAGAAACATCCAGTTCAAACAGGAGAACTCAGACCACTCCTAAGGGCTGAAACCCAACAGGTGGAAGAGTGCAAGCTGTGGTGAAAATACTTCACTTTCCCCTCCGTAATTACATTGCATTAAATTTCTCTTATGCTGGTGGAGGTAATCGAGATAACAGGGCTGTAAAATTAAAAATGGGTTAGTGTGTCAAACAGAGGAGGAAGAAGTTTAGTGGGAAAAGTTTAGTCCAGCAGAATCAGCAGTCCTATAATGAGTGAAAATGTCAGTAGCTGAAGAGAGAAGGTTGTCATCAGAAGGTTAGAGAAGCAGCTCATGCTCACAGACATGCATCCTCCCTACAGCACGGGGGCTGAAAGGCAAAGCGCATTACCGGGGGTGCCTCATGCCTGGGATCTCCCATTCACACCGAGCTCAGCGGGCACTCTGCAGAAACCTGCCCCTTCCACCCCTCTCAGAGGCATTTTCCAGCCTTAACGTTCCATAAAACGTGGGCTCCTTAAAGAGTCCCCCCGTGATCCCTGGCTTTGGGGGAGCAAACAGCTCCACACACGCCAGACTTGTGTCTCATCCTTTCACTGCTTCAAATGCACTCTGCTGCAGCAGCAGGGATGCAGCAGCAGGGATGCAGCAGCAGGGATGCTTCCACAGTGCTGGGGGATTCATCCTAAGCCAGCTTTAAACTTCACCCACAGGACACTCCTCGGGGAGAAAGGAACCCAAATAGGTGTGTTACCTACGGGAGCAGCCCCCGGGTGTCTCCTCCTTTCCCAGTGACCAAGCTGAGGAACCATCCAGTGCTGAGCAAACAGGACAGTCCCCATGTGAAGTGTGACTGATGCTGGCACTGCCCTGGCAGGGCACAGCCCCCTGGCAATGCAGTGGGAAGCTCTCACATCCCTTCTTTGGGCTCCAGATGCGACTCAGAATGAACCTGGACGTGGAATCAGGACTTTCCTGCAGCTCCCAAAGGCTGAATCCCTACCTGCAGGCTCCCACACGGTGCGAGGGGAGCTGAGGACAGTGCTCTGAGCCATCCCGCTTCCAAATGGCTTTTCACCCACTCCTGCTAAGCCATTAACACCAATAATCTCCTGCTGCAGGGAAGCAGTAAATGGCTCCTGGTATCAGTTTATATTCAGTGCTTCCTTGACCTAATACCAGTCTGATGTAGCTGCATTTCAGAAGCTGTTTTTATTACCTGGCTTGCAGAGGGTGCCAAAAGCACCAGGAGTGGATGCAGCTGTAGGGAAAACTTCAGGGTGGGGAGAGAAGAGAGTAACAAAAAGTCAGCACAAACTTTTCCCTGGCCCCAATGTGTGCTGGAGCCCAGAAGTGACAGCGGTGCAGGTGAGAGACCTTTCATCTCATCTCTCCTCTGCCCACCTTGGAGGGCAGCTCAAACTGCTTACCAGGCACTGCAGCACTTCAGACTGAGCTTAAATCCCTGCCCAGCTGGCACCAAGGAAAGCTCCTGCACCCTTGCTGTGCTCTGAGAGTACAAACTGCTGCTGATGGCAATTTCTGCAGGAGGAACAAGCTGATTTCTGCAATCTTTGCCCGTCATGTAAAAAGGACTAGAGAGTCACAAGTGGAAAGAGACATCAGAGAAAAGTCTCCACGAGTGGTAAATACACTGAGAAAGAACAGGTCGGGAGTTTGCAGAATGCACACAAGAGAAGCAAACACCAACAGTCAAAAATAAGGAACAAAAAACATGCAAAAACGAGACAACCAGGTCTTCAATCCTCCCGGATTTCGGCCAGGGAGGGAAGAGACCCGGGGAAAAGGGGTTTCCTCTGTGCATGCAGTCATGTGGGAAGGTTACTGGTGTTAGTTTTGTTTTCCTGGCAAACCCCAGCCTAAATCCTTTCCTGGTGGTGGTTCAGGACAATAAAGTGATTCACAGGTTGAAAAGAGCCAATTGATTCCTGGTTTTCACAATTCCTTGTTGAGCTGGGGCAGCAGGAGAGTTTCCCTCCCTCCCCACCTTGAGATGATGCAGAGAATTAAGTGAAGTTGTACAAATCACAACGCTGCAGAAACTGTTTCGCTGCCACACACTTCACCTGGAGACTGATTCCATCTCCAGCAAGGGTCAGTCATTTGCTTCTTGATTTCATGGAGATGAGCACCTACTGCAACCTGAGTTCAGGTTAAATCCCTGCCAGGCTCCCAGATACTCCGTGGGAGGAATGAGGAGCTCTGGCAAGAAAGGTGCAACATCATCCCTGATGGAAACTGGGTGAGGTGGAGCTCCCACCATGACCCCTGTGTGTGCTGTTTTATACTACATATACTATCGATGGCGTTGGATATGTATTACAGTATATATATAGTATTTTATAGCACAGCTCCCACTCTAGCTAAGTTTTACTCACAATAGAAAAAAATTATTTCCCAAATCACAATGTGACATGTATTCCCAGTAAGAAGATTTCAGAGATAAAGAATTTACGGTTCTTTTGGAAAGCTACTAAACATGTACAGTGTGAATGTGTGTATATACAATTATATCTATATAAATGTATATTGGATAGGGTCAAAATGCTGCTAAAGGGCCTGAGCCCCAATGCCCCATCAACTGCCAGCCTGTGATTGGCACCCTGAGAGGCAGAAGGATTTTGGCCATGGGCGTTCATGCCAGAGGGTGTTCCAGAACCTCCCTAGGACGGCTCCTTGCTGGACTCAGAGTGAAGAAGCAAATGACTGAGCCATGTGATTTGTGCCATGTTTTTTTTGGTTTTCCCTTCAGGTTTTTTTCCAGGCTCAATGCAGGAGACTGAAGTCTAGTCCTTCACATGCAGACAAGTGTTGAGCAACTTCTCCCAAAGGGCTTGTGCGAGGATTTTTGGAGTGACGGAATTTGGAGCTCCCTGGTCAGCGACCAGAGGGGAATCCTCACCCCAAATCTAGGCACCCAATCAGAACAAAGTGTTTTACCTTCTGTTCACCAGCGAGGACGACATCATCAGCACCATGCAAGCCACATGACAAAGTCACATGATACGCACGCACATGATTTGGTTGAAAGGAAAGTGGAGGAGGTCACATGGAAAATACAAAAAAATTAAAAAACTGATGTAAACAATGGGCAAGGGAAAAAAATCAACAACAGAATTACAGACTAAATAAAATAGGAGCAAAATTAAATTAGCCAGTACATATCAGAAACACTGGGGAGACAGTAAAACCGCCTGGAAAATAAGAATATTAAACCACAGAAAGCACTGAGTTATGACCTGGGTTAGGCACAGCTGCAGCACTGCTTAGTGATACCATGTCAAGGAACAAAAGGAACAAAAATTATTGCAGGGTGTGTGCCAGAACTGCTGAAGGAATCCACAAGACTGTTGGAAAGAAAAAGGGAATACTGTTACTCAAAACAGCAGAGGCAGCAAAGGTGAAAGGGCCAAAATCAGCCCCCAGTGAGGACAAACCTTGGCATCCCACACTGCAGAACAAATGTCTTCCTAAATAACAACCACAACAACTGCAAGAGAAAAACTTGCTGTGTGCAAACATTTCCAAGGAGAGAGCTTTCCATCAAGGAGCTGCAACTGGAATTTGGTCAGTGAGAGTCTCCACTGGGTGCCCGAGCTCTGCCCCACTGCCTGGTCACCTGCACTGGGCTCCACTGGGGGCTCTGGGTGTGCCAGGGGGGCTTCAGTCCATGAGGAGGGGGATGAAGTGCTCTGCTCTGGAAATTAATGACAAGGATGGCCCACGGAAGACAGCAAGTGCTGGGAAAGAGGAGAAAGTGTGCAGCGTGTGCCAGGGGAATGGAACATCATCAGGTGTCAGAGTGGAGGCGCCACCTATCCATGCTCTGCTTCCCCTCCTTAATTACTCCCTACTTTATAACTTGCATTTTTCATGCTCATCCCTCTGTCTCATCTTAATGAGGCTACTTCACAGCGCTCTGGTACTACTCTGTTAATTTGATGTACAGAGAATCAAACCCTTAATCTTTTGGGTGCTTGTCTCTGACAAGATTAAGGACACACCATTACCGGGCCAAAAAATGATGGTACAAAATGTAAAATTCATTTGTTATAACTAAGCTCTCAATCCATTCTCGCCAGTTATAAATACAGACTTACACAACTCCAGGCAGGTGCACCGTGAAGGAGGGAAGTTTAAGAGTTGCTGTGAGAGTGCCTGGAAAGGCAATGAGTGTCTTTGGGTCATAAAAAAACCCGTATTTGCAAATCTCCTGTAAGCTGCATGCAACAGGATATTCCAAAGCAGGCAGGTGGGGCTGCCTTTCAGATCACTTCCTCATGAGAGAAAGCTTTACTTCAAAAGGAAGGGCAAAATAGCAGCATAAATATCATTAAAAGGTTTGGGTTGGAAGTGACCTTAAAGATCATCCAATTCCAACTCCCTTCCACCAGCCCAGGTTGCTCCAAGCCCTGTCCAGCCTGGCCTTGATCCATAACCAAAAGCTTGTAGGACACAGAAGACATTTGCAAATACTGTCTTGAGTTTAAAACCTTGTGATCATCCCATTGTCACGGATGCAAGTCGGGCAGTCAGAACCACTGCACCAAAGAACCTGATAAAAATGTCATTTATAGCTCCTGTTCCTACCAGGGCTTGTTAAGAGGCACAGACCAGTGACCAGCTTAGTTGCAGATCCTACTTTTTAAAAATCATGAAGAGGAGAGATGCAGTTGTGCCTGCTCCATGAAAATGCTTCTCCCAAAGCTTCCACTAACTCCACCTGACCTCAGAGCTGGCCCTGAACACAAAATTCCTGTGGACAAAGGGACCTCAGCACTGCTTGCCTTGAGGCACTGCAATGGCACCTCCTGCATTCCAGGAGCAGAGAAAATAAATGTCTGAACTTCCTGGTAAATCTGGAAGGGGTGGAAGGGAAAGGAAAAAGAAACGGAGTGTGAAACACAAATGAATTAATGGACACCTGTTATCAAACTTTCACTTTTTAGGTAAACCAGCTTCCCACAAAGGTTTGTCTTATTACAGCAAATACTTGGTGGACAGGCCTGTCCCTTGGAGAAATAAATTCCAAAGCAGGAGTCACCAGCTCCTCGGGATGCTTTTCCCAAGACTGCAGCCTATTCTGAATTGACTGGATGCACTATGAAAGACAACACAGACTTTACAGGAAAATCCCACTTAGCTTTCCACCTGAATGTCTCTTGCTCAGTGTCTTCCACCTCCCTCATCCTGCAAATTGAACCTCTTGGTCAGTATTTAGCAAATAGGGCAGACGTTCCTATAGATTCCAGAGAGCCAGGAGACTGGACAGAAGAAACATTCATGTTAGTACCTCATCTGGAAAACAATCCACTTTTTCAAGTGAGCTCAAACACTGCAAGGCCGATCAGAGTCCTCAGTGGAGAGAGCTGCAAGAAAAACTTCATTACTGCCACTGGAACAGAGCTATTTATTGGAGCGACCTCAGAGGATGAATTCCAAGGAGATACATGTTCCTTAACCTCTTAACCTGACTACAGACATCTCCCATCTCCTACTGATCACACCAAGTCAGAAACTTACTAAAGCCAGTGAGGAAACTCACGTCAGCTTCATTAGGTTTCAATCCCTGACTTCACAACACCACCCAGCAACTCTCATTTTCTAATTGCTCTTGGTTTCACTCACTGAACCACTGAGGTCAGGGCAGAGTAAAACACAGGATCATTCAGCAGCAGCAGTAATTAAATGATGCAGAGTTAGAAGAGCATCTGGCCTGTGCCAATGCTCTTTTTCTGCAGCTGAATATCACACATTGCTCTGCTGCAGAACAGCCCAGCATACCAATGTGGCTGCTGTGTGCATAAATTGAGTATAAGCACAAATGAGAGGCCAGATCTGCTTCTGGCCAGCTGAAAGGGCTGAACTTCAACGTGGGTGAAAATGGAAACTTTTATCCTTAAACCCCCCCATGCCTCTTCCTCCTCCACACAACCCCCCTGCCCCCAAACCAAAAACAAGCGTGGAAAATGTTTATTGTGGATTAGCTCTCGGTATCTTTTCTGGGTAAAGATTCTTTTCAAGGAACCAAATGTTCTGCAGAGCATTAACCCAACACTTTCCCTCCAAGGGAAGCCCACACATGAACAGCCAGAGCAGGGTCTCTGCCTCCTAAGGAATAAAGGATTATTAGCAGGTTCTGCCCTTTGCCCTCTCCTCCCCATCCTCCAGGTCCGAGGAGAATTAAAAGGTCTCTTCAGCAATTCAGAACCACCAACACACTCCAGTGCATCAGGAATTGGGCTTTGGCACTTTGGAGAAATAAAATACACTGCAAGAAGGAACTCGTTGCTTGTGGTCACATGGGTAAGACCACAGAATGTGCCAGTCATAAATGCAGTAATAATTATGGGGGTTTTAATTCCTTTTACTGGCCACACTATCCATCCCAACCCTCCAAATTATCACATACTTCATGCTTTTAGTATTTTCCATTCAGAGGCAATGAACCACTTCTAACCCACTGCAGGTCTTCAGCTCAGAGACCATACTCACAGCAACACAGGCACTGCATAATTGCAAACCAGAAGAGAAGCATTTGGCTCTGCAGAAATGATTAGTTGCTCCAAACACACATATGCACCATGGAAACCCGCGTTTTCCTTAAGTGTTTTTTTTTTTGTTTCTTTCAGGACTTTGCTGCAAACATTTGCTTGGCTTCTGTATTGACATGTGACTGACTGTGAATCTCCTACAAGCAGGGATTAGGGTCACACAGGTGACACACCCACTCAGTCCCAGGCAGGTGTGTCCCTAAACAGTCCAAACCAGACATTTCCAAATGGTTGTTTCAGGTACAAATCAACTCATGCAACTTTTTTAGCTGTTCCTCCTTGGACTACTCTGATCCAGCATGGGAGCACCTGCTTCCCTGGCCCAGCCTCACCAGGAACAACTACCCAACCAGTAAGGGACTGGGCAAGAACTGGGGGAATCTGAATCCAGTCCCATCTCAGATATGGATTTCTTGGGAAGTTTAGACCTCTTTTCAGGCAAGCAGGGCACTGGTGGTAAGATGGGACAAAGCTCCCTCTCTCCTGGAAGATATTCTACCTCCTCACTTGCATCTTCTTTGGCATCAACACCCACAGCTTTAATATTAACTGTATCTCCCTGTATTCAAAGAAAGCAGAGCAAGGCAGGGATGCAAGAAGATTATTTAATCCACAACCCTTTTGCAAAGGCAGCTTTAACATTAAAATCACTGGTGGGAAACATGAAAGGAAAATACTCCCTTTGGAAGTGATAATTTATATTTCTACTCCCCCTGCCTCTTCCCCTCTCTGTGTTCCTTCTAAATCTTTTATTTCCATCTTTTAGCACATGCTTGGTGGAACGACGGGAAGAGGAGGCACAGTGGCACCATGCTGAGATCTCAACATGCTCACACAACACATTAATGACACCTTGTTGGTCAACAGACACCAAAATGATGCAACAGAGCCCTTTAATCCCCTCCAGAGAGGGCTGCAGCACAACAAACAGCACTCCAGAGCAAGGGGAGCAGCTCCCAGCTACTCACTCGGTGGCTCTGGGCTTTGGGATTCAGGAGGCAGCGCTGCTATGGAAACATGAAGGATGGACAGGACACATCAAGGTGAAGCACACCATGGAAAATAAGGGGGAAGGGGGGAAAGCAAGGAGAGAGAGGAGGTTTAATGAGAGAGAGAGAATGATCTGAATCCTTCTGGCAGGGCTGTGCTGCCTAAAGAGGCTACAGAAATGGTGCCCTGCTGGCATTTTCCAACCCCCTACCACAGGGAAGGACTCCACTGCTCTTTCCCACCTCCATGCACTGCGTCCAGGGAACATGCAGAGAGGAGGACAAGGGACTAACAGCCCTAAAAGTGTGAGCACCTTGGGGAATGGGTGAGTCCTGAGAGCAGCTGACAGCCTGCAGAGCACTGCACTCCCCAGGCTGTACAAGCAGAGAGACAGGGATTTCCAGGGCAAAAAGACACAAAAGGTCTTTACTTCCAAAAATCCTGGAAAGAACAAAGCAGGAGACACGTGAGCTGGGAGGGATTTCTCTACTATTCTCCATAAAACCTTTAAAACCAAAAGAATTATCAGTGTTATGTCTCCAAGACCCCAAGAACTACAGAGACAGAGAGGGGGTAGATCAGATGCTGTTAGAGGCTGGAGAGCAGCCCCATGGAGAGAGATCTAGAGGGGAAAATAATACAGAAAAGCAGGAAAAAAGCACCCAGGGATGTTAGGCAGACTGCACCACACCCAGTGAGAAGATCATGCAGAGCAAAGTGGACCAAACCCAGCCCTTTCTGCCATACTCACTCTCTGCTAAACGGGAGGTGGGAGCAGCAGGACTGGCTAAAGAAAGAGAAAGGCAGGTGAGGAGGGGAGGTGATTCCTGTTCAAACACTGCCAACAGGGAGAGGATCCAAACTTTTGGAGTTTGGGGGTTATTTTCATGTTGATTTGTTGGGTTGGGTTTTTTGTACACCAAGACATTTTGGTATCAAACCCACACCCAGGAGAACCCAGTTCTCCCAGCTGGCAATGGGCTTGGAAGAGCAGGATGGGCTTTGCAAGGGAAAAATATGCTTTAGCCCACAAAGAAGGAAGAAGAACTGGAACTGGGAGCAGAGCAGGGTACTACGGATTGACTGACAGCCCCTCTGCCACATGAGAAACCAGCAAAAGACTCTACAACAAACGTGATTTAATACTGTTCAAAGCCACGTACCTGTCCCCAAGTGATGGACACGAGGCTTGGCAGACAGATCTGACGATGTGGCTGAAACAAAGCTTTTAATGTTCTTTTTCCTCTCTTCTTAATTGGATTTTTTCCCCTTTTCCTGCAGTACTGCACACCCGAGCCCTGATCTCTCCTGGGCATCATTGAGATGTCCAACTGGGAAGGGCCCCCCAAACCCTGAGAGCTGTAACACTAACCATGATTACCTTCATAGAAGGGATATAATTACTTCTGCTGGAATTAACAGGCTCCAAGCAATTTTAGGCCCCAGACTGCACATATGTTGTGGAAATGTCTCCCAGGTGACTCCCTAACTGCTGCAACTTGCAATTGTCTGTCCATCTGTCCCTCCATTCATCCATCCTGACTGGCAATCCATCCGCCCTCTTAGTGCTCCACTAAGTCCAAGCTTTTGTAGAAACAGTTTTTAAGGAAAAAAAATGACACGGGCATGATTTGAACACTGCAATTTGGGTTAAAAAAAATACAAAAATATTTCCTGTTTTTTCACTTCAGCTTCAGGAAGCTCAAAGGATGCGACAGCAGATTCCCCAAGCTTGTCCATGCAATCTTTGGGAATAACTGCAGTTCACCACAAGGACACATTAATAAAGACAATAATTCTTTTAGCTCCATTGATTAGCTCTGGTTGGGACAGCACAAAGCTATGGAGCATCCAATGGTTCACTGACAATTAAACATATCCATCACATTTCTGACTTACTCTGCATTGGGAGGGGGGGAAACATGCATTTTTATTTTATTTAGTATGAGGTTTATTTATGTACAGAATCTACACAAGTGCTGGAAGACTGTCCCAAAGACTACTAATGGTAAAAATTACTAGTGAGAAGAGGCAAAAAAATGTGATTTTTTTTCTTGAAGTTTTTGCTTTTCAAAATTTAGACATTTTTGGTTTGGTCTTAATTGGTGTAAACAAGACCTACAATTTCTTCCTCTTTGGTTTCTCTGAATTATCTATACTTCATTAAAATGTAACAATTTTTAGTTGATTCATAAATATGGAGCCTTCCACTACTCCACTCTGTAGTCCACACACTATCTATCATTATTATTAGACAATCACTACGTTAAATATTTCAATTGCATGCTTTACACTAAAGACAAATATGTTAAGCCCTAATTCTGTTCTAAAAAGAGCAGCATCACCCAGAGCAGGGTCACTATTCTAGTGTCAGTCTTGTTAGGAAATGGACACTACCAGTTACTCCATTCCTTGAAATCCTGAGAGGAAAAAGGCACTAAATTAAAAGCTAATGCTCTGTTATGTTAGAGGAGCACTCTAGAAACATAAAAAGAGAGTGAAGGAAATGCAGAAAGCACTTACGTGGGTGAGGGATGCCTGCAGTTTATCCATGGATGGAACACAGACCAAAAAAATAAAAATACAGAGATAGACACACACAAAAAAAAAAAAAAAATAAATGTAGAAGATGTGAGAAGAGGAGATAGAGAACATGGAGCTGGAAACCCAAAGTACCACATACGTCCTGCCCCACACTGCTCTGCTCAGCAGCTCTGGTGAGGCACAAGTTGGCAGACAAAAATCAAGACCATGCACAGCTCAGGGGCCTCCAAACATGCACCTGAGGGGCTGGGAACTGCTCTGGAGGCAGGAGAAGGCCCTGCAGGGCGGCTGCAGAAGAGCTACAGAAGAGGTACAGAGGTCTGGGGGTGACGGTGGGAGGAAGGACAGGCTGAAGATCTGAATGCAGGGGAATGGGAAAGAAGGATCACAGAAGAACCACCTCCCCCCGCCTGCTTTTGTCACATCTCCCCAACCCACTCTACTCCTTTTCCTTCTCTTTCTCTCCCTCCTATCTTGAATAACTCCCTTGTTTAATACCTGAGGGCCACACTCTGTGCCTGGCCTGGAAGATAACCCAGGTTCAGCACAGAAGAGGCTGTGGAATCCCCTCGGGGATGGGCACCTCAGAGCAGGGACGTGCAGGAAAGAGAAACCCCCTCCCTGCCCCAGCTCATGGCCACGATGTGGTGACCATCTGAACTTCTCATTTGTCCTGTGACAGCGACATCCCATCCCCAGCACCAATGCCCTTCTCAGCTGCTTTTTATTCTTGACATTCTCCCTGGCATAGTCCCTTCTCTTTGGCAGCACCGAGTTTACACCAGCAACCCAAGGCACCAACTGGTGCAAAGAAAACAGTTCCCCTGCTCCTCCCTTCAAAGATCTGTCATTAGCAAGGAAATCCACTACAACCCCAAGAACAAAGGGCACAGCCAGGTCTGCGAGGGCAGAAGGTGTCATCCATGCATGGCAGAGAGTCCCTGGAAAGACTCAAGGCAGGCTGACCGGAGGGGCAGAGCGAGGGCTGCGCTTTACTTACGAACTGGCTGTGTCTTGAACTCGGAGGGCAGGCTGATCTCCCCCACGCCTTTGCCATTGACTGCAGAGAGCCTCACTGAGTAGGTGGTCTCAGGCTTCAGGCCAGTGATGGTGATGGTGCCCTCTGCGTTGGCTGGGGCAGAAACAAGGGAAGGAAAAGCAGAAAAAACAGCTCAGGGCTCGATGTGATATGAAGGAAGAAATAAGCTTTTTTTTTTCCTGCACAGACACAAGGGAGGAAAGAGAAGAATAAACCTGACTCTGTCTGATCACGTCACACCAGCGGGGACCTAAGAGAAGGATTTCAGTTCCAGACAGGACTGGTGGTGAACATTCAGCTTTGGAATAGAACTCTTCATAGTCACAAAACCACAGAACATTCTGAATTGGGAGGGACCCACAAGGATCATCAACTCCCAACTGGTAAGTGAACAGCCCATACAAGGACTGAACCCACAACCCTGGCATTAGTAGCACCAGGCTCTAACCAACTGAGCTCATCTCTAGTCCTCCTAAATCAGAATTATTTTGGGTCATTTGACTTACAGATCCATTTTAAGCACTGGGCAGTGCTATAGATTGCTTTAACAAGACAGACTGTAAAGGGAGGCACCTTTGCTGCTGGAATAAGAGGGGTTTTTTTCCAGGGGGAACTGAGGGGCTGACAGATGAGGCTTGAAAAGCCTGCTGTGGGAAGAACACAGAAGCTCCCCAGTCAGCAAGTGAAAACTCATCTGATTGCAAGCACAGGGCTCTTCACCTTACTCAGAGAGGATGGTGAAGGGGTACAGAGATGAACACAGCGCTGACCACACCCTGTGTGCTCTGTCACACCTGCACAGCCCTCAGCACACTCATTTCCAACAGAAAACACAACCTGTCACTGCACAGCAAACGTTTAGCAACTTTTTTTGGGCCTTATTTAATTACAGGAGGTGAAACTGCAAAGCTGTGAAACCCTCCACTCTGGCTTTTCCCTACAGGAAAGTCAGTCTGTTGAGGTTCAGGTGAGGGATGTACCACCTTGTTGTGCTGCCCTACCTTCTTTTGCATCATACAACCTGGAATGCCACTCTCCCTCGCCCAGGGCCCTCCACTCTGCCTTGTACTTGAGGATGGGAACCCCACCAGTGGCTTCAGGCTCATCAAACTCCACCTGGGCAGTGCTGGAATAGGGCTCCACTCTGTTGATGGAAGGAGAGGATGGAGTGTCTGTGGGAACAAGGGAGAACAACCAGAGATACAGAAGGGATCAGGGAACAAGCTCCAGTGGCAAAGAAAGCAGCAAACTGGGGATATCACCCATCCCCTCACCATGGCTTCACAAAGGAGAGGAGGGTGGGCCTGAGGCTCCTCTCAGAGCAGGGAGACTGTTTAGACAGCTTTTACAATGTAATTAGTGAAGAGACCTTCATCTTGTACCCCCTCTATGAGGCTGGAGACTCCCAGTCTCTTCTCTAATTGAGGACAAGCAGAGCAGTGTAGCAGAAATGTCCTGGATGCTGTTCTGTCCTCGCAGTCCCTTCCATGGGGCACAGCAGAGCTGGACCATTCCTAAATCTGTCTCCGTGGCACCCAGAGACCCTCCCAGGGTGTCCTGCAGTCAGACACAGGCCCTCTTGGCCTGGTACAGCTCTGAGGTTTGTATTGGGCACTACCTGTACTACTGGGGCTATTTTGCTGATTTTGAGAAGCCCCTGTGCACACACGTGCAATGTCTGTCAGAAATTAAAGATCACAGCTCTGCCAAAGTGTGCTGGAAGCACAGAGAAGAACGAGACCTTTTGTGACCCTACTCTGTCTCCTCAGTTCAGTGCTCCACACCCAGTGCCTGGTGTCCTGCCTGGAAAGCTCACCTGCCTGCACCAGAATGAACTCGGAGGACTCCTGGCCAATGCGGTTCACAGCAGTGCAGTTGTAGTTCCCAAAGTCATTCTCCGAGTCTGGTGTCACCTGTGGGAGGAACGAAGGCTCATGCTCGGATCAGAAAACCCTCTGCACTCTGCATTTAGCTGGAGAGACCCTACAATGAAGCCCAGGTGCTCACACTCCAAGGGCTGTCCACAGGGGACAACTGCAGCGGGCAAAAATCACAGGCAAGGAGGAGGTCATGTCTTCTATTACCTGATTTACAGGGGAGAACTGCAGTGGGCAAAAAGCACAGGCAAGGAGGAGGTCGTGTCTTCTACTACCTGATTTTCTCAGCACTGACGTGCCAGAAACATCACACGACTTCATTTCTACCAAGAGGGTGCCCTTGCAAGAGGCTTAACTCCTTCAACAACAGGAACATCAACTATTTGAGCCTCCCTGGCTCCCGTGCCTCCTCCCCTCCTGCCTTTTCCTCACCTCCAGGTAACTCGCTGAGGGTGTGTTGTAGATCTTGATGTTGCTGTAGTTGGAGCTGGGCAGCAGCTGCCCATCCCGGAACCAGGAGATGACAGCACTGGGGTAAGCAAACACCTCACACGTGATGTTCACTTGGTTTCCTTCCCAGGTGTACACGGCCACGGGGCCCTGCAGCTTGGGGGCATCTGAAACACAGCAGTGGTGAAGGCAATTTGAGGCAGCCCCTCTCCCAAAGCAGCCCAGGAAGCCTCACTTGAAGGATCCCTTGGCTGGAGTCCACTTTGACGCAGGAAAGGGTATCTAATATTGGAAATGGGAACTGTCCTCTCCTCCGGGAAGGATGGGGAATGTCTTTTGCTGAAGGACATAAGGAGGGGACCTACTCAATCCCAGCAGACAGCATGATGCAACCAAGAGATTACGGCAGGAAGATTCTCCAGGGAAGAACTCTGCTGCACCCAACAAAGGGGACTGCAGCGCATCCGTGGCCCCGTAACCTTCCCAAGGTGCCAACAGCACCCCAGCTGGAGACAGCCAGAGCAAAAACCACACATAGGCACCCAGCATTGTGTCTCCAGCTACGTCTGTTCCCACTGAGATGTGTCCCACAACACCCTCAACCTCAGTATCAGGCACGTCCCAAGCTGGAGGTGCCTTGGTCTCACCCCAGGGAAAAGGATTCCAAACAATCCATCGCCCCTGCAGACACCCTCCCAGCCCAGCCTGCCCTCCTTACACTGCACTTCAAGGTACATGGCCTGGGAGTCCTGCCCGATGGTGTTGCTGGCCGTGCAAACGTATTCCCCGGCGTCCGTGTACTGGATCTCCTTGAGGGTCAGGGACGACACCCGGGCATGGCTGCGGATGATGATCCGCCCGTCCAGGGTCTGCCAGGGAGGGAAAACACAACTCAGAGGCTGAGCCCTGAGCCCCGGCCGCCACGCTAAAGGGATGGGAGCAAGTGCAAGGCTACCCCACGCCAACCCCGCCGCGCTCAGGAGGGCTCACCTGAGCCCAGAGGGCACCGGGAGGCATTTCCAAAAGCAGCAAGAAGGCTCCTGGTCACCCAGGGCCAACTGCAGTGATTCAGAGCACTCAGGAGAAGGAGGGAAAAGGAAATGAAGGACCAAAGTATCAGCTGCTACTACACGTCCAAGGACAACCCAAGTCAAGCTTTTCCCCAAAATGAGAACTGCAGAGATCCAGCTCTGGTTAAAAATTTCTGCCAGCATGCAAAAAAAAAAAAAAAAACAAACCCTCCCCAGTGGTACTGTGATTCCACTCAGAAAACTCAGCCCGTCCTGTTCTCTCACCAATACTGGATTTACTTCAGTGTCCTTGCAATGCCATTAGTAAGAACAGATGCAGAATTTGGAGTCAAATAGTGCAAAAAGAAAGTTCAGACTTTCAGCTGAACGTGGCTCATGAGCAGAGGAAAGTGCAGAGACACGGGAAGAGAAAGAAAGGCAAGAAAGCCACACGACCCTGCCAGAGCCAGCCCTGCTTCAAGAAAGTTCTAGAACCACTTCCCACGTGTAAGAAAGCGTGGGGATGTCACTGACAGAGAGACCAGCACTGTAAAATCCAGGCTACCATCTGCTCCAAGGGACTGCACCCACCCAGCCAGCACAGCCTGCAGTGAGCTGCGTTGGCTTTCCTCTCCAATTTGTGACCAAAGCCCAAGTGCTCTGTTAACACTTGAAGCACACAAGGCTGCAGACTCTCCCCTCCATCCTGGTGCTCGTACTTCAGCTTGGAAGCTTCAAAGCACCAGCTCTCTCATCCAATTTCCCAAGTGGCACAGGGGGATAACTGTGGTCCCCTCCTGGCTGTGCCTGCTGCTGCAGCCTCCACTCCTAATGCAATTCGTGCTCCAGGAGCATCTGTTTTCATAGAAGACACAGCACAGGCACTGAGATGAGGAGTAGAACCCTGAGGATTTTAAAGAGCCAAGTGCACTGAGCTGGAGCACAAAGCACATCTCTGGTATCTCAGGTGACCCTGGGCCTGAAGCCTCTTTCTGTGCTGAGCTTGTGGTCTCTGAGACTGACAAAGTTTCTACAAGCAAATGTGATTTGTTACCTCTGTTACTTCTAATATCACTTCACTGGAGCCAGCCCGACTTCACGCACACAAAAACAGGGTCCCTCAATGACACAAAAACAATCATATGGGTTTTTTTTTCTCTCTTCTACTCTGCACACAGGGCTCCTGCAATCCCTGACCAATGGCACAGACTCCACCCTTCTGCTGTGGGAACAGTTATTCCATGTACACCTGCTGCTTTGGGCATCATTTCCTAGAACTCTGACAACACGTCATGTCTGTTGTGGTATCACACAACTAAATCCTGCTATTCTCTTTCTCCACTGACTGTACTGTTATCCTTCTGTCTGACTTGTGATTTGACTCCAAAACACAGCTCAGTTCTGAAACCAAAAAACATGACAAAAGGCAATTTTACATTTGAGTGTCACCTGTCTTTTCCCCTCTTCCTCAAGATCTAACCCAGACAAGAGTGCCAGGCAGTCACGGTCAAGGGATAACCACATGGAGTGCAACTCATTCTGAAGATGAAGCTCTGTCTCTTAATGTAAAAGGCACAAGAAAAGAAAAAGAAGGATCAAGAAAAACATCCTAAAGAAGAGAAGAACAACTGCCCAAGAAAGAGCCTGACTAGTTCTCTTTATTCCTATTTCAGCCCATCAGGTGCCAACAACTCCTGGCTCTCAGAGACAGGACAGGTAGGAATTTGTGAGCCAGATACAGACACCTGTAATCCTTTGTGTCCCTGATTTCACGGATTCTGGATAACAAAAAGCATTCTAGTAATGGGGAGATACCCTAAGGGACACAGGCAGCTGCCACAGAGCAGGGCAAGATGGTTCTCTATATTGCCAATTACTGCAGCTTCTCCTGAGATACACGAGGTGCTTTTCCCAAATTCTGAGCATCCCTGGGGCACACAGTCACTGTGCACACAGCCGGCCCAGGTCTCAACACCCCAGTGCCAAAGGGCAAGAGCAGAGACAAATAAAATGCATTTATCCCCTTCCCTCCACCTTCTGGAGTTCTCAGTGCTTTCATGAACAAGTACCTACGACTCGATTCCACACACTCGTATCCTTCCCTCACCTGCTGGACATCATCACATAACACCCAGGAATCCTGCTCGAAGGTACAAATTCCAGGGAAGGAAGAGAGAGAGGCCCCTCCTGGCTCTGTCCTACCCAAAATCATCTCTGCCCTTTCCTACCTCTAAGGCTGCACTAAATCCCAGTGGCCAGAGAGGCATCACCAGCTGTGGGGTAACTGAGGTTGTGCTGCTGTGACCGACTCCCTCACCTTTCCTTCCTCGCCCTTAGGAAGAGTGAAACACTCAATGCCAAGTATTCACTGCACTTCCCCAGCCCTGAACTCCTGCCAAAATCCCCCACGTGATTTTAAAGCAATTTTAAAGATATATCCTGCACGAGCTGCAGCGATAACCTTCACCAGCATTGCCATCAAACCCCCACCTGGATATTTTAAGACACAGAGGCAGTAAGAAACAGAGACAGCAAAGCTTAATAATGTTAGTGCTCTTGTTAATCAAAAGGTGGAGAGAGAGGGGGAGAGCCTGGAGAAAAACCTGGGGGCAGGGGGAGACAGAGACCACTGTCAGAGGAATTAACAGGAGTCCCGAAGAGATGCAACCACTCAGATTCCAAATTCTTCAATGCAAACTGGTCTGAACATCTGATGCCTTCACTTGCCACAATACAACTAATCCAACAGATTATTTGGAAGGAAGAATGGGCAGGATCTTCTCAGCCCCCTATGAAACACAGGTGAATGATGCTTAAATGACAGGCTCACTTTGCTGAGGCCACACCAGTCTCTGTGGTTTAAGATGGCTCCAAAATAGTTCAAAAAAAATCCAGGTACCCAGAGCCTCCACAAAGTTGATCCTAAAAACACAAATATGAGCCCCCCAGTTCAGTTAATTTTATTTTCTACCTGACCACTATTATTTGCTTGGAAACACTTTCTGGTTCATTTTGAAGCAAGTGTTACATAAAGATAGGTCATACACATTATTATTACTATTTTTACAGTAGAGCACTGAATGGGAAATTAAAAGCAACAAACCCCGTTTGCACCAGCCCCGGTTCCTGCATTATCCCACCCCCTCACTGACCCTTGCAAATCAAAGACAAATAACAATTTAGCAATTTGAAACATTTTCTGGAGAAATAAACCTCCTGAGAAATTTATCTGCATTGATTCGGAAATGGAACATGATGCAGTTGTCCTTTGAGAGAAGGTCAAACTCCAGGAGTACCATGAGCAAATAGGTGAGTTGGCTGGAGCAGAGGAGAATTATCTTGGGGAGAAAATACTTCCCCAGAACACATGCTGTTGCTGATCTTCAGTTTCTAAAAGAGAGCTATGATTCACACTGGCAGCAGAGAAAAAAAATGGTGAAAGCAGATTCTGCCAGATTTTACATTTGCTTTTACTTTTAACTGTCTTTTTTCCTTTTAAAGTGACAACTGGAGTTACTCACTCCCAACACAGCCAGTTTGCTCATCCAAAATGCATTACTACATGCCAAGCAACTTCTAACTCTAAAAGCTCTTTCTCTTATGTATCGATATTTAATTTGTTCGTATTAATGCTCGTTTAGTTGGCGTGGTTACTGGACTAGAGGTTTGTTAATCTGTAATGCTTAAAGAGAAACCAAAACGAAAAACCTAAGCAGTTTGCTAAAGGTCTGGTAATCTTATACCTCTTGTTTCTCGGGCCGGGTCCACGAAGCCTGGAGAGAACAGATATAGAACACAACAACAACAGAAAAAAAGCAATAAAAGTTTATCAAAGGTTGCTTTTAGGTATCAGCGTATGCACCACATTGTGTTCTGTGCACATGCAGGCTCCAAGTTGCACATCTCCTGTGTGCGGGGTGATCACACTTTCCATTTCCCAACTGAGCCTCAACTTACACTGGCGTTCAAAATTCCATATCCTGGAAACTGGTCTTACAATTACCCAACGAAGGGTAACGACACCTGAAACTGCTGCTGTTTGTACCTCTCGAGTGCCTGTTCCCCTTGTCACCCCCTGTCTGCACACCTGTCCCCAGGCACCGGTGACTTGGGTCACTGACTGGCAGACATAAGTCACAGCACTGGCTTCCTCACCCTGCTTCCTCTGCCACCCCCACACACTGATTAACGTTAACACTCACTAATTAACGCGGTCATGCATTTGGGTCCGTGTTTCCATGCATTCTGTGCTGGGAGGAGGGAGAGGAGGAGACCTCGAGCTGGGGAGCGCTGGGACAGCCCGCACAGGGCACGGCAGGACCTCCAGCTGGTCATACCCAGCTCCTGTGCTCAGGGATGAGCACCCAGCCCTGCCTGGCCATGTGACACATGCACAAATCTTGCTTTAAAGAATGTCTTTTCAAGCACGTCTTTCCCATTCAGAGAAAGCCACCAGCAGCACGGACCACATTCACTGGGGGTCAGAAAGACCAAAGCTGCTGCGTCCCATTTTCCCCTCCCTGTAATTCCTATTTCAAATATCCTCTGGTCTCTGTTTCAATTGCACCTTGATCCACTGCAGTTCAGGAGCCCAAAATCACCTGCTAATGCCACAGCCACGATGGCATCACTGGATGTGAGGCACAGGCGTGAGTATCACAGCACACACGAGTGACAGGAATGGAGATGGAGGCTCAGGAGATGACAATAAAAAAAAACACAGCATTGTTTCCACAGGGCTTCTAGTGAACATTGTGAGACTTAAAATATTAGCAGATGGGACACACAGCCTCAGTTTACAATGTCTTGGATGAAAGCAAATTATTTGCTTGTAACTAGAAGCCTGGGGTGAAGCTCCCCAACACCTGCATGGGGTAAGACACTGCCCAAACCTGGTAATTTCTATGTATATATACTCTGTCGTGCACAAGGTCCTTGAAAGATGAACAGGCAGTTTAATTATGCAGAATAATCCCTTTTTGCCGCCCCAGTCATTCTCTGGACCTGAGTAGGTCAGGCTGGCCAGGGACTTTCCAGCCCTGTTCCCTGAGTCCCTACAGCGTCAGCACAGGGGGATTCTTTCTATCCTTTGGTGTTTGGTGCCTATCAACCTAAAGCAACGTGAAGAAGGAAAAAAAGCCTCTTTCCACACCACTGGAGTTTGCTGTTGTATTGTAATGGCACTCGGGATGCGAGGGAAGAGGCAGAAGCACATTCTCCATCCTGGGGAGCTCCAGATGACCTCTCCCTCAAAAAGAGAGATACACAAGCTCTACTCAGCATCCTGCAGGGAATGAGGGGCAATCAAGAGCCTCTGTTCTGCAGCAGTGACAGACAGGAAACCTGCACTGACAAGGCGAGAACTTCTCCTAAGCAGCCTGTTCCTACCTCCACAACCCAAGCGAACTACAGGCGAGGAAATCTTTAACTGATT
>VWZG01003753.1:440824-492446 GCA_013396735.1 Grallaria varia
GAAATCTTTAACTGTTTTTTTTTTTTTTTTTTTAATTATTATTATTTTCCTTGCACTCCTTGCAGAGCAGAAGGCTCCAAACTACCAGCAGAAGCCTGGACTGCTCACCTGTGTGGGTTTACAGGTGCCAACCGTGGGATTTTGCTCAAGCACAGTCACAACCTTTTACCTCTGCAGCCCGTTCTCAGAGCTAAAGCTTGTCCAAGGGATGCCACACACAGAGAGGGGAGTCCTTTGCTCTGCAGGCTAAAGGATAACACCAGGTCTCTCAGGGAAGGGTGGGAATCTTGAAATAGCTGGGACGTTGTCAACCTGCTGGGCTGTAGCACCTCCTGCCCCCCATCCACACGTCAGGCAGTCCCTGATTTTGGACAAAGACTGAAAAGGGGGAAAAACTCCAAGCCAGAGAGGGTGGGTTTTTTTGCTTATTTGGGGGTTTTGGAAGGTTTTTCCTAAGTAAGAAACATTAATGGGAGTTAAGGCACCTCAACACCTCTAAAAATCCAGACTGAAGGATGATTACAAGAGTAAACAAGAAGCAAGACAAAAGCATCCAAGTAACTGAAGAATATTCAGAAGTAGGACTTCATCATTCTAAAAACAGTACTGTTTGTCCTGCACCAAAGACCATCCGTTTCCCTGTGCTGCCCCAGAGACAGCAAGGGGAGAGTAATCTGAATATACGCATTTGGTTGTACACATAGGAGAACGTTAATCAGAGCTATTCTGGCCTGAGGACTTCCTGGACATTTGTATCATTCACCTACATTTCCAGCACAAGAGAGAGAATGGGGAAAATGTAACACAAACCAAACCAAAACACACATACAAAATAAAATAATCCAGCCTAGAAAGTGCATGGTGTATGACCAAAAAATGTTTGCCCTGAAGGTTTGAATCAGTACAAGAGACACATGGCAGGACCTCAAACCTTGCATTTTCCCCCTGTCTACGTAAGAAAGCATCAGAGAATCAACATTTTCTCTACTATTCATCACCAACAGCATCAAGCAGGATATATGAGTCTCAAAAAGTAGCAAAAATTAGTTAGCAGTTTTGCCACTGGAATCTTGTTGGTTTAACTGGGTTGGACAGAGGGGGCTCTCCTATTCCCTTCCACTCAGTTTAGTCTTGGTTGTTTTTACATCCTCCTCCTTGACAAAGCTCTTTCCATGGCTGTGACCCAAACTCCAGGGCCAGCAGCTCTGGAGCCCTGGGTTCTCCTAGACAGAGACAAGAGCCTGAACAAATAACCTCCTCCTGTGCAAACAGGTCCCCCAGTCACACTGCAGTGACAAGCCAACAGCTTCTGAAGGCCCTGGAGACCTCTCAGAACATTGCAGGGATTCACAGCAGCCCCTAAATCCCAAAGATGAGAAAGAACTGAAGCTGCAAAACTTTGGCACTCGGATTAATAAGTTACACATGAACAACGTGGGGGAGAGCTGATGTCATGGGGGCAAGTAAAAAAGCTCATTTAGGAACTCTGGTGCAGGATGGCAGCTGTGGGGACAACTGACAGTGGACACCTCTGTTGCTCCCAGACTTTCAGTCTGTCCCCTGCTGCCTTCACACTGAGCCAGAACTCCTGGCATGGCCAAGGCAGCTGAGCCCTGAAGCATCCTGTTATTAGAAGATTATTAATAAGCAACAACTCCTCACTCCAGCTTTTATCTAAGCTTCCTTTAGCTCTAAATTATGCCTTCTGATCACTTATGCAACCATTATGAAACATCTACAGTAAAGCAGCATGTCCTAATCTTGTCTAATTAAAGGAATTGTAGCCAATAACAACACCAGCACTCTCTTCTAAAAGAAAAACTGCTAATTATTTTTGCCTTTTAAGAACAAAATGGCACTGATGTGATCAACGAAACAGGTGAGCACAAAGGCAGGCAAGGCTGTTGTGCTCCAGGAATGTGCAGTACCAGAGTACAACACAGAAGGGCGAGAGGGAATGAACAGGCTCATTTTGGTCCACTGTACCTTGGAGAGGTGACACCCCACACCCCAGCCCTGTCACCCTCCCAGTGACATCCTGAGGGCACCATGGACAACACTGCAACCAGGGTGCTCATTCCCAGCCTGGAAATGGGTGGGGAAAACCCTTCCACGAGCTTCCTGCAACTGTAGGTCCCTTTGGAAACTCCTCTGAAGAGGGTTCAGGGTCTCCTGCTCTCCAGGTTCGTTCAACTCCGAGCGACACAGCAGGAGTTTAAAAAGCACATCCTCAGCTCTATGAAACTGAGGTGGCTTTTCCAAAAGGACACCCGTGGCATTGCTCCGGGTGTGGAGCCGACCCTTTGGGAGACAGTGTGTGCTCTCCCAGGAGAGGGAACCCCGGGAATGCCCCGTGCAGCTCATGCACCCCAGGCCAGCAGAGCAGGCAGACACAGGCTGTGCTGATCCCACCACCGAGCCCACGGGCTGGGCAAGGGCTGTACCTTCTCCTCATTGCTGATGTTCCGCGTGGAGGTTCTCCAGGTGATGGAAGGGATGGGGTCCCCCGAGGCCTCGCAGGTCAGGGTGATCTGATCCTCCAGCTCCATGGCTGTTTTGTTCTCCACATACGTGATTTTGGGTTTTGCTGAGAAGGAAAAGCAAGCCTCATTCAACTGGGGCTCAGGATGAAGCTCATCTGCCAACAGTGGTGTTTGAAACAGGCAGCACTGGGGGAAAGGGCTTTGGAACTGTGACAAGTTCACTGCCATGCAGGAGCAGAGCGGAATTTGAGAAGAGGCACCTCTTTGCAGAGCTAGAACCTTTTCTAGTCATGCTGACAGCTGAGGCTTCTAAGAGAGGACTAGAAGAGGGTATATGTGAAGTCGAACCCATTTAACAGTGCACAAATGATCAGTCCCTGGGATTAGCAGCTCAGTCTTCCCACCTCCCTTTCTACTTTCTCAACCACAAATCAGCCTTTTGATAAGCAGCTTTGCCAAGGGGACAGGGAGAATTATATTCCTTGACACTCCCAGATTCATGGAAGGCAGTAAAGCTGCTGATTCATCCCTACAAGCTTGAGGTCACTCACACAGTGGTGGGGTGGAGTTCACCTCCCTGTCCAGGTTAGAGCAAGTCCCACTGAAGTGCTAAAGCAGCTTTGGGAGGATCAGGACTCAGCCCTCTGGGCCTGGATGATATTTCAGGCAGCACGTGAGTCTCATCCCAGCAACCGTGGCCAGGACTGGCTCTCTTTCCTCAGAGGGGAAGCAGGATGGAGCTGGGATGTGTTTCAGACACACACACACGATGGCAGAGGAGCACAACAGTACTCAGGGAAGCAGCAGCTCTGGATAAGCCACATCAGGCATTAGCTGGGATAAGTAGGTTACTTCCAGCTTGCACTAGTGAGCTCCCAGCACCCACTGGACTGAGAAGGGGGATGGTAAGAGCGTGCTTACCAAAGACTTTGAGGTGGATGGTGGCATCTGCCTCCCCTGCCTTGTTCTCAGCGATGCAGATGTACTCAGCCTCGTCGCTCTTATCCACCTTCTTGATGATGAGCTCGGAGCCATCGTAGTTAAAATCGTATTTCTCCTCATCATCAGCCTCCTCCACAGGCTCTCCATCCCTGGGGGCACAAAGCACACAGGCTGTGGAGGGAGCAGCAGTCAAAGGCTGCTTGGCTTGGGCTTCTTGTTAATGCTGGAACTGCCTGAATACTGATACTCTCATGCTGAGGGGGACCAGCACTTTTCCTGAAAAAAGCTCACCTTTTCATCTATTCCCAGTCCCTCCTGCCTTAGACACGCCACAGAGCTGTAACTCCACTGAGGGTGGTTTCTGTCCTTGCATATCAAGGCAGCATTCCAAGCTGCCATCAGCTTGGACATCCAGTGTGACAACTTGTCCTCATAACCTTCACCAAAGGCTACACAATCCCAAGGACAGTGGGCTTGGAGTGTGTGGCATGGTCTGACACTGAACTGCAAGGCTGGGAGGGGACACAGCCAAACAAGCTGACCTGACTGAACACCTCCCTGCCAGCGGGAAGCACTGAATGAATTCCTTCCTTTGCAGTCATGCACAGCTTTTGCTTTATCTATTAAACTCTCTTTACCTCAACCAAGAAGTTTTTTTTTTACCCTTCTCACTCTCCTCCCCATCCCACTGCCCCAGAGTGGTCTGCGTGGTACTTACCTGCCTACCAGGGATAACACAGCAGAATTTCATTTCAGTTCCATCATGAGTCCCCTCTTTCTCTTGTGAAAAAAAATCCACTAATCTTATTCCAGTTAAAATGTTTCTTTCCCTCCAGCCTGGTTTTCCAGGCCTTGGGGAATCACCCCATCTCACACACCCCCAGGACACTTGCACACAGCATCTTACTTCGTCCACGTCACGGTTGGCTCAGGAAAACCATCAGCATCACATGCCAAGGTGACAGACTGGCCGAGGTTGGCAGTGGCATTCATAGTGCTCTGCCTGGCACGCACAGAAGGAGGTACTGGAAGAGAAGAAACCCACATCTGAGTTAGAAAGGACAGAAGGTGTGGCAAGAGGGTGCCCTGGGTTTCCCCGACATGGTATTTTCCTGTAAACACCTGGACTCATTCCATTTCATGGACATTTTTATTTGGCTCAGCAGTGAAAGCTGATGGTAAATCCTGAGCGTGCATCTGACGTAACATTTCCATCAGATGAGAACTCCACACAGTGAGGTTCTCATCGCCTGAGCTCTCACCGTTCACGATGACCTGGATGTCTTTGAAGTCGACCTCCCCACGAGCCAGGATCCTCCCCTCACACCTGTACGTCCCCTCATCCGTCTTCTTGATGCCCCGGATCTGCAGGTAGTTGTTGGACAGGACTATGAATCGCACTGGAAAAGACAAAAGGCAGGTTCACCCTCGGATCCTCGGGGAAGCTCCCTGCAGGTTCTGCTCCTCTCCTCAGCCCCCTGGGGTGGAGACAAGGATTAGGGGAATGAAACTTCCCACCATAAAAGGGAGAAGCTGCTGCAATTGGAGCTGACAATGCCAAGAAAGAAGCCCAGATGTGGAGAGCAGCCAACACTGGTGCTGTGCAGTGTAAGTACTCAGAGATGATACACAGAACCACATTTACATTTAATTAGAGGAGGCAATATGCAATTTGGGACACATCCCTCTCGCCCAAGCAGGGCAGAGCTCAAGGCTTTACTGCCCTACTACCTTCGTGCCTGCACAGAGAAGGTGTGAAAAACCCAGCTGAGGCACAGCTGGAATCAGGCTTTGGAGTCCCCTCTGCCAGCAGAGTGCCCCTCTGGGCATGGCTGGCATTCCCTTGGGAAAGAAAGGGAAAGGCTCTTGTAAGGAGCTTTTAGCCCCTATTCCTCAGGAAGGCTGAAGAGCGTCACAACATTCAGCTTTTCTGTCTGGTGGCACTTTTTTTATCTGATTGCTTTCTTTCTAGCAATCCTGGGTTATTCCAGTGTCAAAGCCTGATGGTCATTTCTGTGGGAACGTTATTGCCCTGCCATTGCCAAACCACACCTCCTGGAATAACTAAATTCACATCCTAGTGCCAGGTACAAATTGTTCCTCCTTTCCCTTGTGCCCACCACCCATTTTGTGTGCAAGCCTGATCTGAGCCCTGAAGGGAGATGGACATTTGACCCCTGAATGGATGAGCACCAAGACCTTACCATCTTTTTTTAGGATAACATCCCTGCCTTTGTGCTTCCAGATGATGGTAGGAGGCAGTGAGCTGACCACATCACAGACGATCACAGCATCATCCCCTTCCTTGAATTCCTGGGGGGTGGGAGCATTCTTGAACATCAGCTTTTCTGGAAACAGAGGAAGGAGAAAGTCACTGCAGCTTCCTCAGCACATCTTGAGTTGTGCTCCTGACTCAAGGCTGAAGAAAGTAAAGAAATCTCAAAACCCCGAAAATCTTCTGTTCCCGAGGGGAGAATAAAGGAGTGCCTCACTGAATGTGCTGCCCCACAGGAACCCCCTTTCCAGCCCTGTCCCCCAGGCACATCAGTGAGCCAAATCCATGCTCTAAATAACCCACACTGCACAACATGAACTTGGAACTGCTCAGCTTCCCAGCAGGAAGGGGAGAAGCTGCTCTCACAGCTCTGCTGGACAACATGCTGATGGCTTATTATAAACCTCCAGCACGCGTGGGCCGGTTCACTCAACCCCAGTGCTGTCTCACAGCACGTCTGTCACCCACAACAGCTGTTCCCTCTGGTTACTCCTCCCAGACTCTCATGAAGTGCCAGAATCTTCTCCTTCCACCGTCTGCTCTCCTGTCGTTCTGAAGAACTTTATCAGCAGACACACCGGCAACGGGGCCAAGGGCAAAACCCAGAAAGGACAAGGCTGCATCTTCTCAACACTCCCTTTCCTTCCACCCTCCTCCCTCCCCTTTGAAACCAGCCTTTTCCAGGAAGGGGACGCGCTTGCCTCCCTAATCGTGCCTCGTACACGTGCAAGGCAGATCAGAAAAGAGCCTCGGGGCCGGTGCCTTACGGAAGATCTTGACGTTGACGGTGGCCTCGGAGTCTCCCTCCTCCATGCTGCTGACCACGCACTTGTAGATGCCGGCGTCGTCGATGTTGGCGTTGTAGATGGTGAGGGTGGAGGAGAAGTCATCGTTCCGCACCACCGAGATGCGCTGCTGGTTCGGCGTCAGCTTCTCCCCATTTGGGGAGAACCATGAGATGTCTTTGTACTTGGCCTCCTCGGCAACTGCGGGCAAGAGGGGAGAGCAGCAAACTGAAACGAGCCCGAATCTGCATTCCGCAGCTTTGCTGGCTGGGGCAAACCCTATCATAGCCAATATCAGCACTCAGAGGGCACTTGGACTCTTAAAGCACTGCCATTAACAAATGAAACCCAGACAGACAACCGACGCCTCAAGCCATCGCTCACCTTGACATAAGAAGAACTTGGATTCTCCAACGCTGATCTCCCCCTGACTTGGAACAATGTCCACTTGTAGAGAGGCTGGAAAAGAACAGAGCACATGGGAGATGGTTAAACAACAGGAGTGGTCTCCAGCAAAACAGCTTTGCCAGCCTTCCAATCCCCACAGCTCCTTTAATCATGCAAAGGAAAAGCAGAGCCCAGTGTAACACTTGTTTTCTGATCTGAATTACGCTGGTACTGAACAATGGGAAAGGACAGCACAGCTCCCCATTTTCATGCCCACATACAACCAGCCCTACCCAGCGCAGATCTTCTCCCCCAGCAGCATCCCTGCCTTCCTTCATTGCATAAGTTATGACCCATTAGGCAGAAAATGTAATTGGATTCTGGCTTTCCTCCAGCTATAGCTTAATTCCACTGCAGATCCGTGGCCTAACAAGTCGGGTCCAGGTCAAGTTGAATTTGAGGACGCCAAAATGAATAGGTTTTCTTTCAAAAACATCCCCCTCCCATGTTTTCACGGTCTGGTGCATGGAAATCCCTCTCCCAGAGCAGCTAATTTTACCTCCAGACCACAGAGGTGTTATTTGAGCTGCCAAGCACACCTGGGTTTTTAAGGAACATGCACTGCTTCAGACATCAAAACCTGCCTGCATGTGCCAATGGCAACGTTCCCTAAAGTACCTGGGAAACATATGGACTGGGGGGTTAGGCATGAATACAGTGGCTACACACAGCTGACGGAGCACTGCCTGCCCTCACTGAGCAAGGACAGAAGCACCAGGATTTTGGGAGCACATTCCCACAGCCAAGCACCACTCTGACACAGCATTTCTCTTCACAAGGAAACTGGAAGCACTTAATGGGAACCAGTGGAGCCCCGCAAAGCATAATCACAGCACAAGGTCCAGGCCACGTTTGTGGCTTTCCTCTCCCTGGATTTCAGCAGGATATACTGACAAATGCTGCTATTCCAGCCCAAAAGGCTGGGATAGAGCCGTGAACACACAGAGCCCAGCCAAGACTCAACTGGAAGCAGAGCTTGGGAGGCACCGTGTGCTCCAGTTCTGGCCACACTCATGTGTGGGTGCACGTCCTGCCTGGTCAGAGCCCTTCAGGAGGGGGGACATTCCAGTACCCCTGGATGTCTTGAGGAACAGCAAGGGGTTTATTACAGCCCCTCCTGGGCTGGCCAAGCCACCCTTTGAGCCCTGCACTTTGTAGCAGCTGGAGCACAAAGAAGTTGTGATTGAATTCTCCACAGAACTGCCTTGAAGAGCCAGAGCAGCCCAAGGAAGGGCTTTTAGAGCAGCCATCAGCTTGCTTTCTACTCAGGCAAGCACTGCTATCAAACCATGGGGTGCTGGTAAAATGGCTTTGAGCTAATTGAGATCTAATGTAAATGCATACCCCCTTTTTCTTTCTTTGCCACACTACACTATATAAATACACCACTGGTCTTCTGCACTTGTGAGATTCGCTGCCTGCTGGGAAGGCAGTGGCACAGGCTGGGGTTATTAATGCCTTTCATTCCATTCTCAGGTGCTTTCTGTTACAGCTAGAAAGGAGAAAAAAAAAAGCTCTGTGTAGAGCACTGAACTTTTCATCACCCTCGAATTCAGCATCTGGGCTCTACCTTACATTTTTTTTTAGGCACGTCTGTGCCACGGCAGATGCAAAGAATGGGAAGAAATCACACAACCAGGGAACATCTTACTGTAACTACAGCCAAAAGGGCCAGGCAAGAGATCTGAGCCCAGGCAACAACACTCAGCTCTCGACATTTCCCCTTATTTTTTCCAAGGGCTGAGCTCCTTCTGTGCATTTAAGATTTTCAAGAGAATGAAACCTGGAAACCAACGCTGGGATACAGGAAGGCAAAACTCTTTGGAGTCTTAGGAAGGACATCCCTGGTTAAGCCTCACACAGTCAGTGCTCCCTCTGCTCTGGCAGCCACCAAGTTACCATTAAATCTCATAATTCCTGGCCTAAGAACCAGCATTTCTGGAAAGGTTGTGCAGAGGGGCAGCAATTCCTTCCCCAACCCTGGACATCAGCACAGTCCCTTCAGCTGTGATGGGAGGGAGGTGCAGGGGCAACCTCCTGGTGTTATTTCTGACCCCAAAAAGGCAATTCCCAACCCAGAAATTGCCAAGAGACACAAACTGTGACCTGGAGAGCAGCAGGAACCAGAGAGCCAGTATCACCAAATTACTTCACACCACACTTCAGCTCCTTTCATTTAATCCAGGAACAAGATGCTCCAGTACCCCGAGGTAGATCAAAACCCAACTGCTGTCTTAAATGTTATTTTGCTCCAGTTTCCACTGGGAGAGGAAATTCCCAGCACTCATCTATGCAGAAACACACCGAGGGCACTTATTAAAGGCACGAAACACTCTCTAAAAACTCTCAATATTTCCATTCTGCCAGAGACGTTGAGGAGCAAAATTCTACCTGTTTTTTTTGGTTTTTTTAAAGTCTTTTGTGTCTCCTGCTGGTGGTTCTGTGCAAGAGATTGGACAGGCTGTGGGGTTTTGTTCTCGGTGTGTTTGCAAACAGTGTTAGGGCTTTGTCCTACAAATGGCCAGATCCCTGGAGATGAAATTGGGCACAAAAGAGCCCAGCTGTGTGTCCAGCAGCTCCAGCCAGGACACTGAATATAACTCGTGGAAATCAGCTATAATCTGAGAAGAAATACTCCTCTGAATGACTCACACCGAGCTCGTCTGTACTTACGTGACACCAGGGAGAATTCAACCCTAATTGTCTCAACCAGCCCTTACCAGCAGAACCATTTGCTGACACCATAACCTGGACCAGCAGGTTCATCAGAACAATGAACTGTGCCTGGAATTACACAAACAATTGCTCCCCGCTCGCTAAACTTTACTGCTCGGTGTATGAGCAAACCAACAAACCCAGCACTGCCACGGCTTTTAATCACTATTTAATCAGTATTTTTGCTTTGCAGTTCAGGGAAACGGAGACTATTTTTTCCACTCTTCATTTAATAGACACTGGAAGCCCATTTGTATTCCGCTTCCAACTTCAAGCAATAAAGGCCTTTTTAGCATCACATAATAACTGCATTAAAAGGCCTCTTCATAATCACACAATAACACTTTTTATAGCTCTGCCCTCCCCCCATATCTTTTATCTGGTTACAAAGTTCCCCAGCCCCCAAATAATGCTGAATAATTCCCCATTGATTTGAAAAAAAAAAAATACAAAAATTGCTAATGCAACTTCCTGTTCATCTGCAGTTAAATATAATTAGTTTTGCATTTCAACAAAAGAAACGAGCTCAAATTAAGCCACGATTTTGGTAACAGGCAGGGAGGCTGTGCCCGGCTGGGCTTAGACTGAGCCTAACACAGGAGGGTTTACCTGGGGAGTAAATAAGGTGCCACTCGCAGCAGAGGGGAGCGTGTTAATTGCTGGGTATTGGTTCTGGAGCTGCCCCAATCCAAAGGGACTCCAGGCAAGCAGGCTGTGAGTTACAGCCGCACTTCCAGCCTGGAATATCTGCCTGTATCCATGCGGAGGGAACGCCCTGGAACACTAAATACACTCCACCACAAACCTGCAGTACTGTGAATTTACCATGGGGTTTCTCACTCGTGGCTCCCTCACCTAAATGAGAGTTCAACCCCTCCCATCCTTCCCTTCCCACAAAACCACTTGACAGCCTTCCATCGCTTCACCACCAACCCTCAAAAGGTCCCAGCTTGAGCCTCAGAACTAAAGAAGGATCTAAATCCACTTGGGTTCACAGCAGGAATGGTCACAGCCCACTCCAGCACCAGGGGTCATTTCAGACCCTCGACAGCCAGTTATCCCTGCCAAGAGCTCTTCAGCAATTTGGTTACCTTTTGAGTCCCACCAACACCTGAACTTCCCAGGGCTGTTCCTGACAGGCACAGGGAACTGGGATGTACCTGCCCTGGGGGCAGCAGAGCCCCTCTGGTGGCAGGAGCCCCAGGTAACCCGTCCCAGGTAACCCCTGCGATGGTGCATCACAACAACACGCAGGTGAAGCTCAGAGAAAATGCAAATAAAGCACAACATGGATGAAATCAGTTGCAAAGCAGAAGCCTGTATCCCTTTCCTAAAGGCTGTACCTGTATTCTCATTCATTTCTAGCAACAGTTCTCCAATTACACTGAATTCCAGAAATAAAAATGATCAGGAGAAAAGAAAAAAAAAAAAATCTCTGCTGGGTCTGATGCCCACAGCTCTTTGAGCAAGGGCAGGATTTGTAAAGCTTGTGAGTGCAGCAGATTACGGTGAAAGCCCTCGGGATTTAATACACAACAAAGGCTTAACAAGACAAAGACATGCCTCCTGTACACGGTCACTTTATTAAAAATACGCTGACTGCTCAGGAGGAGGAGGAGGCAGCTGGGATTGATCCCAGCTGGGCTGCAGAGCCAATTCCTCCCCCGTCGCCATGGGAACCACTCCCTAAATCTGCCAGGAACTGGAGGAGGGGATGGCTGGTACCTTTGGGGAATATCAGATCATACGGACTCAGGGAGGGGGCAAACAGCAGCTCACCCGCAGCACCACACAAAGAGAGAGACGCGGCCACAGCGACATTCAGAGGAGAAGCATCTGAAAATAAAACCACCCAAGCACGGGCTGGGGTGACCTGGATGTCAGAGGATGCTCCTCAGCCTGTTCCTAAACACGCCCGTGCTGTTCCAAAAGCAGTGCCCACCAGTCCTTCTGCCACCCTGAGAATGCCTGCGATTATTTAAAACTACACCGTGCCAGGGAAAGTTGTGCTTGCCCCAAGAGCTGGAATCAGTGGGCTCTGTAACCACAAAAACACAGGCAGGGAATTCAGATAGATCTCTTCATCTCAGTCAAAATTATTTTGGGTCTGAACAAAGTGACATGTCCAAGCCGATGCAGGCAATCCGTGCAGAGACGAGGGAATAACTCGGATTGTGCCCAGGTCATGACCCCATCCCTCCTACACACAAGATCTGCTCACAACTGCTTTTAATTTTTTAAGTGACCACAATATACATTAAAAAAAAGTACTACTAACACCTTTTCCTACAGAGCCTTATAAACCAAGGTAAAACTTCTCAAACACGTTAGTAGTTTTACACGGGAACACAGTTTTATGCCTCTTCTGATGACATTCTTTATAAAAGCTTTTTATTGCTATGCATCATAAAACTAATAGTCCTATTTACCACAGCAAATATTTTCATTTACCTGAGGCAGAGTAAGCCAAGATGCTTTATGGAGCCATTAAATCTGAGTATGGACAATTTTAATTAAAAACCACAGAAGCTGCGATCTTCTGCCAAAGAAGAAATTTGGGTGAGTGACACTGCATGCAGAACCCAGAGAAGATGAGAAAAACAGGATTTGTTAAAGCTCATGATTCAGGACTAATCTTGGTGCAGCTCGTTCATCTCGGCAGCCTGTGAGCAGCACGCACACAAACTGCATTTTTGGGGGAATAAAACTACTGCTCCACTCCTAAGGCAGGAGCAGCTGAGGCTCCTGGAAGGAGATTTGATTTAAGGTATTGAAAACAATTCCTTCCCAACCTTTTTTTTATCAGGGGATGTAGTTTTGGGGACGTATGTTTAGCAACAGTTGAAGCGTAACTGGTCAAAAAGCTCAAAATCAGTATTTACTTTGTAGAAATTATTAACTTTGGTGTAACATCCACATCACTGCAGTTACCAGCTCCACTCCAGGAAGGCATATTCCAGGTCCAGCCCATTCATTCCATGTTCTATAGTAGTTTCTCCCTTTACTAATTCACACAGAAATGTCTCAGGGGGAAAATAAACCTTTTTATTGTACTACAGTTAAAAGGAAGAAAGGAAACATGGAATGTAGTTTTACCCTCTTCTGTTTCCAAAGAGGTCAATTCAGGCAGAAGCAAAGCTCTCAAATTCTTAATAGCTTGTTTTTGAAGCATCATTAGATGCAAATGCACCGAAGTTGCAGGCAGCAGTGACAACAGGACTTGGTTTCTCCTGCTCCCAGGTTTAACAACTTCTGCTCCAGGTCCTTCCTCTTCCCAGAGGACTCGGACGAAGGAAACAGGGACAACACAGCCCTCATCAATAACCCTGATATGGCAGAGCAGATATCCAGGCTGTCCTTTCCAAAGGTCCAACCAGCTGACCCCTCGAGGTCCCTCCTCCCTGGGCTGCTCTGATTCTGTGACATCTTTTCCACCAGGGACTGCACATTTGGGGTTTCTTACACCTCGCTGTTTCTGCTCCAAGTTAACGAGAGCAGTGGCTGCAGCAGGATGTGAAGGGTCACGTCCCAGTCCCAGTGAATCCTCTCCCTTGGGCAGTGCTGGGATGATGCCATGAGTCGGGAATCCCACGGCACAGGAGCTCTGCTTGGCTGACAGTGGCCTGGAAGAGCCACAGCTCACACATTTATCATCTACCAATGTGCCCCGTGGCAGCTCAGGGGAAGACAAAAGCAATGCAAGCGTTGAGAAGACAGAAACTCACAATTTTTCAAAGGCAAGAAAACATTTAAAGGGTCTTCATTTTTGGATGTCTCTTCTAAGTGTCTTCAAGGAACCCCACCTGAGGTTTTGAGATGAGTGTTCTGCATTTAAATCACCAGGATCTGTAATCTGATGTCTTACAAACATCCAAATCCAAGGCACTGAAGAATTTCTGCACGAGTTGATACCAACTTGGCCTAGGAAAGGATTTTACACTTGGCAATCCAAGTCCTTAAATATTCCACCTGCATTCAGAGCTTTGCTGCCTCTCATGAGTTGTGGATCACAAACACCTCAGAGAGAACACTATATATTTTAATAGTTTAAATTCCTATCTGAAGCCATCATCTGCCAAGCGCAAAGTGCCAGAAATCAATAGTTCATTTAATGTGTACATTAATCTCTCATACTGGGACCTGGGAATGCCACGATAGCTGAATATCACCATACAGTTTGGAAAGAGCTAAAAATCATAGACTTAGACTGACTCTTCTCCAATAAACAGGGATTATCAAAGCTGCCTTACAATGTAATATTCCAAGATTCAACCATCCCATTTTTCCTTGCTATATTAGGTGAAAAAGTTGATTGAAGAATTAAATAACATTAAAAACATGGGAAGATTCTTTCACTGTATAAAATCCCATAGGAAGAGCAGAAAGCAAAAGGAAGCAAAAGAACAAGAAAACATGTTGGTATTTTTAATTCTTGTAATTTTTTTGTACAAGCCTTCAATGACAGTGAACAAAATCACCTCAGCCACTTATACCACATGGACAATGCGCTGTCACAGGGCAGACTATCAGATGTTTCTGGGAATTTGGTGACTTTCTGAACACATTAGTGCCTCTGGAAATACCACTGTAATTTGTGGGTAGGCTTGGAGAACATTTAAAGCCGGATATTAACTGGAAGACCTTTTCCAACGACCACACTGATGGAACCTCCAGGATTTCAGCACCTCATTAGGACTATCAGCATCATTAATACAGCTTTCCATCGAATAAAAACCAAACCATGAGCAGAATGCAAAGAGAAGCCCAAAGATCAGAAAGAACAACATGCTAATACAGTGCCCTATTTGCTCAACAAGCATAGGAACAAAAAATCCCCCGGGGCAAGAGTGAAATGAGCTTGTTTACTGCCTCCTCTCTGCTGCTGCACCACTATTTTAACTGTCTGGTAGTCAGAGTAATGCCAAGTTACAGGCAATAAATCAGCGCCCTCCTCATCCAGGCACTGCACTGCACAGGAGAGGAAGAGTTGACACAAACTCCAATTTAGACATCATTTACAGCCAAGAAGCTCAGAAAGGGCTGATCCCAGAGAAGAACTAAAAAGGAATGTGAACCCAACCAAACCCAGCGTATCTCAAGGTCCTCCAGCATCAGCTGTGACTGGCAGGAGAAACAGGCTCCAGATTGCCACAAGGCAAGAAAATGCTTCATGTGCTGTCCTTTGGGAAGTCTCCAGGAAACCCGGAGAGAATCCACCACAGCAAACAGAGGAAACACAATCTCTGCAACTCATAAGCTACACAGGCCAGACAAAGGATGTTTCAGCTGAACATTTGTCCTCCAGAAATTACGAGAACTGTCAGGATTTCAGGACTGAAGCCCTCTTGGTCACCACAAGCATCTCCAATTTACACAGCAGCCCTAAAATAACCCCTAAAAAAAGGAACTCTCCACTACAGCAGCTTTGAAGGGAAGGAAAATAACAGGTGAGGGTTGTAAATGGGGAGGGCACAGCCTAAGCCACAGCTAATCAAGGAGATGACCAGGAGCAGCCTTGCATTAAATCCATCCAGGCTTTCTAATCTGCGCTGAACCCACTGCAACTCCACCAAACTTAATGATCAAACTGGAAGCCCCAGTCTCTAATCCCAGCCTGGTGAAGCCACGCACACGTTAATCCATCCCTTCTCTTTCTTCAGCCTTGCACTCAGCCGTGCTCCCACCCTTCCTTTGTCTCGCTCCGTCTCCTCCAGAACTTCTCCTCTCAGGAGGGAAATACCAGAACAATTTGGCCTGTGAAGTGCAGTGCCTGTCACAAGTTCTGTTCACCCCACACAACACCAGCCCCTTCTTTCTTCCTGCACCTCTCCAAGTCTTTCCAAGGATGCTGTGTTTGTTTCCATAGTAATAGCAGCTGTTTGCCCTCCTCCTTCATTGATTTTGACCAAAAAATGGATCTGTCTCCCTAAACTTTATCTGCTCAGTGTAATAAAACCAGCAGAACCAAGTCTGACTTGATTACTGCAGTAAAGTGAGAGACCTATGGTGTTCTTAATGACATCAGCTTATATTTTGATTTATTGGCTGATGAATCCACCTCAATAAAGACGACGAGCAGTCAGTCTCAAGCTTTTATGATACACATCTGCTTTTAAAAAAAGCTGTGTCTCACATGCAGAGTTAAAAAGGAACAGTTCTCAGATACCTGTTGGGAACTGGTGAAAATCCAGTTTTTCCCAACTCTTAATTGCTGCCCAGTCTGATGGCAGGAGCTTGAAATCAGCAGTACTAAAATTAAATGCAATGAGCTAATACACTAGACTATTGGCACCCAAATTAGGGGTCAAAAGCAGGATTTCTCCACAGAAGGTCTTCTTCAGGCTCCAAGAAAAATCTCAACCCCCATCTCCTTACTCAGACGTCCAAGGTGGCCCAGTGTTGAGCACTGAACACCTCCTGTCCACAGAAGTTGGATTCCTGCTCTGCCCTCTCAAACAGCAGACCTTTTTATTGAGATGTGTTCCCTAAATAGGCGCTGTCACGAGGGATTACCCAGCGTGGAGCTGGAGCTAAGCTCTTTAGGGGAGGGGCTGCTTTGTTTACAATTTAAAGAGCATTTTGCACACAGGACCCTGGTCTGTGACTGTGGCCCTTGTGCTCTGCCATGACACGGACACCAGGTCCAATACCTGGTTTCCAAAAACAGCCAGGAGCAGTTCTGGAAACAGAAGCAGGCAGGGTTAATCCTTGGATGATGTATATCCAGGGCCAGACTCCACCTGACCCCTATTTACTAATGGCTGGGAACATTGGGTGAAGCCTGAGGATTTATGTGTCTCCTAAAGCTCCCTTGTATATATGAATTTCCTTCATTCTATCAAAAACAACACCCCCAGGCACGTGGTGGGATTCTTGCAGTGCCCTGTGCAGGGCCAGGAGTTGGACTTTTGTGGTCCCTGAAACGCAGGATAGTCTCTGATTCCACAATAACTTGTGCGAAGAGATCTACAAGTTCACGAATCTGGAGACGGTTGTTGAACGCTGGTGCATCTCCTTGTCTTATTCAGAAAGAAAGATGCTCATTTTTTCCCTCATTTGACCAGCGGTAACAACTTCAGAGGATGCCAAAACACTCCAATTCTCCTGTGACACCCGAGGGTCTGTTTAAGCCTTAAAGCCACAACAGTAAATGAAGATTTTCTACTTCCCACACACCTTGCACGCAGCAGCTATCGGGGCCCGTGCAATCAGCTTTGGAGAAGAGCAGGAGGGGAAGGAGAAAGCTCAGTGATGTGTTGGACCACCTGAGGATTCCTGCTCAGCTCCTTTCCTTCCACACTCCCTCTGACACTCCAAGGCGTGAAATGACAGCACAAGAACCCCAGCCCTGTCACAGAATACACAACAGCAGAGCAGAAAATGCAGAAGGGATAAGACAAACGTCCTCTGAGAGTACAAGAGGAACGAAAACGTCCTCAAACTGAATAAAAACCCCAGACGCACACAAAGTGATCAATGTGCAGGCTTTGCTGAGAGAATAAACCCAAGTGTCACTGCATTGCTATGATTAAAATTAGCAAAAGCTCCTGGACCACTAAAACCCTCTTGGAATTTTTGCTACTATTATTAATTGCTCTTTACTTTAAAAAGTCCTCGGGGACCAGTGAGATGCGCAAGTGTCTGAATCTCCCAGATACAATATCCTGCCTTTCATCTCCACCATCAAGGGCCAATATTTGCTTTTACAGCACTGCATTTCCCAACCTTACCCAAATCCACAGCTATGCAAATAATCACCAGCAACATGAGAAAAAAATTAACCCAGGGCAGGCTCCACCCATCTGATTCTTGCACTCATTTCAGGCTTGCAAAAGGAACCTGGATAGTACCAACCTTATTGGGACAACATAACACTGGAAAATGCAGTCAGGCTCCCATCAGGATATATGGACAGGCTGCAAGAAGACCAGTCTTGGTAGAAGGCTCTGGATGTCACTAAGAGAACATATAAAGCTGGGAAACCTTATTGCCAACAATTTCCATTAAATAATGAATTTCCAATAAATTAAACCAGGCATATTCCTCAATATCTACAGTCCTTCTGTTATTTGCGAGGTCCTTTCCTTGCCATCCCCCCCAAAAACACCGTTCATCACCTTTTCCCTGACAAAACTTGGCTATAAAAACCTGGCCCACAAAGACAGAGCAATGATTCCTCCAGCAAACCAAGTCAGCTGAGAGGAGAGGAATAAAAAACTGCACTAGACAAAGGTCCCAAACCTCAGCTCACACATATTGGGGCTTCTCAGTTTCCTAACCAAGCACATAAATACTGTAAGAATAACTGAGAACACTTAAGACTGTAAAAGACAAGTTAACTACAGCTTGCACGTCCACCCTTTGGGAAAGCAGCACATTTCCTTGTGGGCACTGGGAATTATTGTAGCAGGAACCAACAAAATTATTCTAGCAGAAACCAAAGAAATTATTCTAGCAGAAACAAGAAAAAAAAAATTATTTGGACATTTCCCTTCGAAGGAGAAATTAAGGGGGGGGGAAAAAAACAACCCTTAGTTTATTTGACTGACTGAACAGTAAAAGGTAAATGCAATTACTTGTTTTAAAATAAAGAAACAACTGGTGAAAACTGGGGAAAGGGAGGCCAGAAAAGAGCCACAAAGGACGAAGAGAGTGTAGCAAAAAAAAAAACTTGACAGGATGAGCAATGCCCTTGACAATCTTTAGTAGCTATAAAAATGGAGAACTGAGTATTCCTTATGGAAAAGAAAAAAAACCCCAACAACATGTACTCTGACATTCTCCCCTCATCCCTTGCCCCCCAGGCACATGAAATAATCCTTACATGTAGATGGGTTTTCTCCTCCTAAACCCACCTACTTTAAGGTCAGAAAGAATCTTCTCCTTTGAAGGATCTAAGAAGGAGGAAAGGCAAGATCTGCCAGGAATGGCTGAGCTCCAGCCACAACATTATTAACTGCAGCTAATCTGGATTTCACATGCAAAGGTAATTGGGTTCCAAGGCTGCAATCAGCAATTAATTACCTGGGCACTGCCGAGCCAGAGGGGGGAGAACCCCAACAAACCCCAGGCTGCACATCTTGGTTATCAGAAGGAGCCAACACTTCACCTGAGAGGGAACACTCAGAAGGAGCTTCCCAAGGGCTGTTCCTGCTCTCCTGCACTGCCCTTTCTTGGGTGTGGATGGTGCCCCCAGCCAGGTGTTTCTCCAGCACATCCCTAATTCCTGCAGCCACCAAGACACCCGAGTGCTGTGCCGTGAATCCCTCTGAGAAAGCAGCCCTGCTCCCGTGTCACTGCACACACAGAACACGCCTGGCTCACAGGCACACACAGAAACCACCCCCATTCCAGTGAACTTACACCTGATTTCCTTGTGTCAGTCAGAACACAGGAGGTTGGACTCGATCTTGGGGGTCTTTTCCACCCTTAATGATTCTCTAATTCCATATACACACACAGCTGGACTGGTTTGCTGGCTGCATTACACAGGGATCTCCTCCCAAGTTATCCCAGCACATTTCCAAGTCCAAAGCAGGACCAGAGTTTAGGTGACACGCAGCAAAGCTCCTCCTCAGATCTCTGCACGGTGTGAAGCTGTGCAGTACTTCCAGCACATGCAGTTACTGCTTGGATGGACTCCTGGGTTTCACTCAGGGTCAGTCACTTCTCCTCCCCCCATTCCAGGCTGGATTGGAGCAAACTGGGCTATGGAAGGTCTCCCTGCCCAGCTGTATTTTAAGGTCCCTCCTGACCCAAACCATCCTATGACTCCAACCCTGCCCTCTTTTCCTCCACAGAAATTAAGTTCCCCAAAAGCACTTTTTATTTTCATCTGTTCACACAACCCCTCGTACCCTCAGATCCTGATCCCTGCACGGCAGGAATTTCTGAGCCAAACCCAAAGCTCGGGATGACAACAGACTGCTGGGAGCCCAAGTACAAACATGTGCCATCCATGGCACTGTCAGTGCACCCAAGGACAGGCATATTTTCCACTCCAGCTCAGGAAGGGCTTGACTCAGTGAGACAACAGAAGGTTAATAGCCATGGAAGGGCAAAAAGGGCCTTGCATTCCCATCTTCTGTGAGGAAGAAGGAACTTACATCAAAGCTGGTTCAGTGTCACGGAAAAGTAATGTTCATTTTCACCCACTGAAAGCAACAGGTCTGAGATGCCCACTGCCACCAGAAAGCCTTAAACATTGGAATGGAAGACACCAGGTCCACAAACTTCCTGCTTCAACCATCTCTCATCCCATCCGTGACTTGATTCTACCATGATTAGTCACAGTTATAACTCAGATTTTGTGTTAAAAAACTAGAAAAAATAAGTTAGAGCTGGTACACTGCTGCCTCCAGCCTGTGACATTCCAATGAAAGCAAGGCAAAGCAGAGTTGCAAACTCTTCCTAAAATAATCTCATTATCTAATGCCTTTAATTACACCACTTCATTTTTAAACTTCTGGAGAGGTGAAGACTGTTCCATTAAAACTCCCACCTGATCTGCTTGGGTGTATCTTATATCAAGAAGTATCTTATGATATAACAAGAAGGATCTTACAATATATCAGGAAGATATATATATATATATTAGGTAGGTATGTATAGCAGGTAACCAAGCCACCCATTTCACCAGCAGAACCAGGACTGAAGCTGTGCTGGAGGAGGCTGGATGGGCTCAAAGATCCACCTCTGCTGGGTTTCCCAGGACTGCAGCTGTGCCAGCCCTTCCTACAGCTCCTTCTTCAAGCAGCATTCAGGGCATTAATAAAAATCCATATTCTTAGGAGAAAAAAAATGAAAGGGAGAAGGAAAAGCACCATCTCTCTCATCCCTCCTTTGACACATTGCCTGGACAATGGTCTCATGGTGGGATTTTGGGGGGTCCTGTGCAAGGCCAGGAGTGGGACTTGGATGATCCTTGTGGGTCTCTTTCGGCTCAGGGTGTTTTGTTATTCCAAGAAGATGCAGAAAGGGAAGGAGGGAGGGGAAGGAGGCAGCAGACAACTGCTGGGACTCTCCTCCCAGCCCACCCTCCACAACTGCTCCTGCCTGCCACTTTTCCACACTTTCCTTACGTGTTTTATTAGAAACAGATGGGCCCCCTGACCAGTGTATTATCAAGTTCCCTCCACAGCTGCACAGCTCTGAAATTGCAGAAATAGCAGGCTCTGGAATAAATTTCTCCCGCCACTAACAACTGCTTGCCTTGCTGGAATGAAGACCATAGTGGGGCTGGAAAGCTTTTCCTCCAGTGTCGAGAGCCACGGGTGGGTTTATTTTGAGCCACAATGTATTTCTGTATTCCACAATGAAATTCCAGGAGCGTGTGCCAGATGACCCTCCCCTCCCCAGAAGAAAAAAAGCCGCTTGTACAGTCTGCAAAAAGCATGAACACAATGCAGACCAGAGAGGGAAAATAATAAACATTCCTCATCCAAGAGCCATTTGATGGGAAAGAAAAATATGGTCACTAATCCTAAATTGCTTCTGTTCTGCTTGGGTCAATCCAATACAAAGTTTATATCCAAACCAGAAGTTTCCAAAGCAGGAGGTAAAGCCACAGTGATTATCACCAACAGCAATGGGCACTGCATCTCTCAGCAGGCCCTCCCTGCATAATGGCCTTATTTTGGGCATGATGACTCCAATAAAACACTGCAAACAGACCTACATTTGCAATATCAGAAAAAAGGAGGGGGGGAACCAACCCAACCCAATGCAGATGGAGTACAGCACTGCCCTCCCTTCCATATCTGCCTACGAAATGTTGTGATCACAGATGTAGGTGAGGCCCTTTATCTCCTTTCCAGATGCCATTCAGAGAGTTAAAGCATTTCTCTGTGACATCCCACAAACCAACAAAATGCCTTCTAATTTCCCAGGAAGAAAACTATCCCAGCTCTCCCAAACAAACACAACTTGGTCACTAACTCATCATTACCATGAGATATTTTTGGGTTTGAAGCTTTTTCTTTCCTGTACCCACAGGGAAAGCATTCAAAACGTGCCCTAAGGCAGAACACAAGGCCTGAGCTTAGGAAGCAGCAGATGTGACACTAAAGCAGATTCCTAGGTCCTTCAAAAACCAGACTGCACCTTTCAAACTCTGCCCTGCTCAGCATCACTCCACAGAAATGAAATTCACTGGGGGACGTCAGAAGATGAGGCAACAACCAGCAAAGTCACTGGCAAGTGAGAACTTCACAGATGCTGCTTATTTGTGCAGAACATAAATGGAAAAGGGAATGTTTAAAACTTCTCGTGGCTGATCTCTTTGCTGTGCTGGGCACTAACAAGGTGCTGGGAATCAAAGCTCCCACGAATGCCTGATGGAGAGGGACTGTGGACAAGGGCCTGGAGTGACAGGACAGGGGAACAGGGTCACACTGCCAGAGGGCAGGGTTAGATGGGACGTTGGGAGGGAATTCTTCCCTGGGAAGGTGGGGAGGCCTTGGCATAGGTTGTGGCTGCCCCATCCCAGGTTGGCTGAAGTTTGGAGCAACCTGGGCTAGTGGAAAGTGTCCCAGTCCATGGCAGGGGGTGGCACTGGATGACATTTGAGGTCCCTTCCTACCCAACCCATCCTTGGCATTCTGTGATTCTCACCCCAGACCTGCAGACTGCCCAAGTCTGACTGAACAAACAGGGTCTCTCTGCCAGCCTTTGCTCTTGGGGTTATTTCCCATTTCTTATTCAGCATCAAGGTTGCAAACCTTCCTGCAGATCACCCACTGGAAGACATCCCAAAGCAGCAAAGATGTGCAATGGAAACAGAAGGAGCTGCTCCTCTGATGGTCCAGATCCAGACTGGGGCACAGCCAGGAGCAGGAGCCACCCCAACAATGGCTCCAGTGCTCCAGACACCGACGTGGCATCCCCAAAGAAAGCTGCCAGCTTGGGCTGGCATCTCCATGGGGCCCAGGGAGGAGCCACACAACACCTGATGCCATGTGCTCCTGAGCAGCTCTGCCTCAGCACGGCCCTGCCAGCAGCATCCCAAATCCCTGACCCAGAGCGGACTGGGATCCTTAGGACACCCCACACTCTGCTCTCTTGGTATGCAGCAGGTCTGCCATACAGAAATTCCTAAGCCGGCTCACACTGTTGCCCTGCCCCAACGCTCTTCCAGGTACAAAACACAGCTGGAGCCTCTGGAAAGGCAGAAAATCAGGAATAGAGAGCAGGCAATGCAATTATGTTTGGATAGTGAAGCTATGAAAGCTGGGCTGCCTTATTTCACCCCAATCTCCCCCTATGATCTACAAGTCTGCGAGCCCCCAAATTCAAACTGGTTACTGAACTTCAGCCTTCTTTTAATTTAAAATATCTGCTAAATCATTTCTCTTTTTTCTTCTCTTTTCTCCCACATGTCATCCATGCTCTTTCATCTCTAAGGAGAAATGGTAGTGCAGGGCCATTTATTAACTCTCCAATGCTGAAAACAATTGCAGCAATAACCCGACAACCTTAAAGAAGCAAACCAGTGTACGAACGAGTCAAAGGAGGGGAGGGAATTCTCATCAGGAAAAAAAACCACCTTTTAGGAGCTTACAACAGGAAATGTAGCTGGAAAGAACGACACAAAACCTTCACAGAGTCTTCTATACTACCCAGTATTCTTGATATTGTAACATCAAATGATTCATTCACCTGCAGCCGCAGAAATGACCAACCCGTTTGCTCTGAGCGTCCTTCCCTTCCCAGGGCACGACAAAGGCAATAAACCAGCTCAGTGCCAGCCTGTATTAAGCCAGAGATTCAGGTAACTGAATAATCTGCCCTAGGAAGAAAAGCATGGAGAAGAAAAGCGGCCTCATTGGGATGTTAATGAATGCAGCATCATTAACACTAAATTACTGGCTGCAGAGCTAAACACAGAATGTAAGTAGACTTTGAACCAAGCCAAGCAAGTTAATGGTTGCATCAAACAACGAGGTCAACCATTCCACTGCCCCAGTTATTAAAATGGGAATTCTTGTTGTTATAGGATGGCATTAAAAGGAATTTACTGGCGCTTTTATGTTTTACATTCACTCTTGGAGTGCTACAGTTATTCAAACTATTTGGCATGCTGAGTTTACAGCCACAAAGGGTGTTTTGTTTCTGGTAAAGTGAAGGACAAGACAGACAAGGACAGATAAAAATAAGAGGAAGAAAAGGAGACAGAAGATGACAGAGCAATGAAACTGCAGGGCCACATTGAGGGGAACATCTCACTGAAGACTGGAGTGCAAAAACTCCTTAAAACAAAGGCCACAGACCACTAAGCAAAAGAATTACACTGCCAAGGGCAATTCCAGCCCTTTCCAGTGCCTTTACGCTCTGTGCCAAGAATAATAAACAGGAACAAGCCAGAGAGACATTGCCAGTCAGCCCCTCCATCCTGCCCCACCACACCACGTTTCACAACCACGTTCTGCAAAAAGCTCTGCATTTCCAGCTCTTATTTTAAAGCTAACTGAGCTAAAGGCAGGATAAAATATCAGACACTGTCACACTCGGGGCTGGGAGCTGGACCCAACATAAACTTGGAAAGGAAAGGAATCAAATGCTCCTTCCCCACTCCAGTTTTGGCCTCTCTTTTTTTTGCAGAGATCACTTTTTATGTTGTGCAAATTCCTTTACTAAGATGAATTCATCCACTTTCTGCAATAAAACAGGTCCCAGGAGAGGCACCTATGGAATTCCTCACAAGCACACAGCCACCAGTTAAACAAGGTCTGACTGGAATCCTCTGTTACATCCAGCCACACATAACCCGGCAGGGAAAAGGCAGATCCCTCAGAAGGAAAGGAAAAAATGGGGAAAAAAGGAAACTCCAAGAGAGGGAGTGAGTTCCAGTGACCACAGCAGGGAGCAGTGTGTGAATTAAACCCCCTCCTATCACCACCCGTGCTCAGGAAACCCTCCTGGGCTGTGTTTGCAGCAGAGTTCACCCTGAATAGGGATAATCGAGGACAATGTTGTAGTTCATGGTGTGACCATCACACACCTCCTGAGGGAATGCAGGAGTGAGACACCAGTTCAGTCCAACCTGTGCTTTAAACCTGAAATATTCCCAAGAGGGAAACCTCGGAGGGGCACGGGAGGCTGTGCAGCCCTAACTCTCCCTACAATAGCATGTGATCCCACATTTTAAGAGAAAAAAGATTCCTGGGCTTCCCACAGGAACCACAATGTTGGGAGAAACACTGTGAGAGGAGGAGGTGGCAGCAGAGGGAGGGATGGAACTGCAAGAAGCCCCATATTGTGTGACATGCTACAAAATTCCTGCCAAATCCACCTATAATAAGATTTTTCTGCAAGAATTCCAACAGGATCCAGTATGTGTTTTAGTTACCAGCCTTACAGAATGAGCCAAATCTTGTGCTGTACTTGGCACTTTCGGGCACCACCTGCATTGCAGGGTTTCTTCTGTGCTTAACCAGCGTCCTCATGGCAAAATAATGGGAGTTTTGGGGGGTTTTCTTCAGCTCAACAAGAGAAAAAAAAAAGAGCAGGGCCCCTTGATTTGAACAACATCCTCTATGAAACAGCCCTCTAAACAATATCTGGCGTTTTATAAAAACCTCTTGCTGCAAAGGAAAAGACCTGACCGTGTTCTATTTAAACCCACCATTAATTCCACGAGGATATGCCCAAAATTGCAGCAAAGGGACAAGGACAGCAGGCGCAGGTCTGGAATGGCACGGGGGGAAGGATGGGCAGCAGCCGTGGGGAAAGTGACTTACACTTGTCTGGGCACATGAAGGTCCAATAAACATCTCTGTGCTCATGGGGATCCTTCCCTTGGCAACACAAATGGCTTAGGAAAGAGCTGGGACACGCAGCTGGAATTCTGGGGAGAAACGCCATTATTTCCTAAGAACACTGAGTGCAAGTTGTGAGAGGCATCGCTCCAGAGTGTCCCCCCAAAGCCCCTCTTGCTGACTGGGCCCTCTGCGAGCACCTGAGCTAAGAAAATCTAAAATAAATCTATGGAATAGCCAATTAAAAAAGATAACTCTCTGCCACTTTCTCTGCTCGAGGAAAAATAAAAGACTTCGATGTCTAAGAGGAGAGGAAAAAACATACCCAGCAGTACGTTTGCATAACTAAAGCACCCAGAAGAGGCACAAAAACCATTCTCCCCCTCAAAAAAAGGGGAAAATAATTTAAAAAAAAATAAAAAAAAAAAGAAAGAAAAAAAAGGCTGTAAATGAGAGCACTCAGGCACTCAGGTCACTGCAGTAAATCACAGCCCTTAATTTCATGTGAAAGGAGGGAATGTTAGACGACCACAGGACCCTCAAAGAGCCCTTTGTTAGGAGGGAGCCCTGTGCATAAATACATTTCACAAGCCCAGAGAAAGGAGGCTTAGAAAGGAAAATGTCCCCGGATTTTTTTGGCCTTATTTTATCACCTTTCAGAGAATAAAGAAGCTGAAAATCAAGAAGAGATAGAACTGACAATTAACCTATTAGCACACACGAGTAACCATTTTATTTGCACTATTTCAGAAGCAAAGAGCTCCTCCAAAGGGCCCTGTTACACCTTTGAAGTCAGAGGAACTCGGGAGAAGCAGAATAAAAGCAAACACAGAAGTTATTCTGTTTCTATCATTACTGCAGATCCTACCATCACCAGCGAGATGGATTAATACGGCTAAAAAAACACTTTCCTGCCAGATAAATACCATCAGTAGTTGAAGACAATGGTCGCATCCTGCACTTCTGGAGCATCTCCTATTGCTGATTATTGTCTCCTCCCACCCCTGTCTCAAACAGGCATTTTACAGAGGCTTTAACAGCACCCCAGATCCTCTCTCAGTAAGACTGCAATGGAAATTTCCATGTGAATGTCTCTGGCAAATTGGGGAACGCTCCCAAAAATCCTCATCATGAGCTTCCCATCACTTCATTGAAAACGTCCTGGAAAAGTCCTACGTGACCAAAAAGCTGAGCCAAGAAACAGCTGGAATTTCCCCAAGGTTGGTGCCGCGCTCCCCGTGGAACCACAAGCCCTGCCACAGCCTCGCCCAGAGCGTTCCGAGCACACCAGCCCAAAAGCAAAGGGCACCAGGAGGGAGATGGAACGATCCAAAACCCCACGGCCAAACGCCACGTCAGAAATACGTGGGGAGACCATTAAAAGCCGCACATTTACAGCCAATTAATGGAAGAGATGGAGGGGAAAACAATCTGGGCGAGGATTCGGCTGCGTTCGGAACTGAGAGGTGCTTTAGTGCTACCAATAATTCCAACAAAACCAGCAACCTGGGCTGCCTCCACCGGCCCGTTCGCATCTGGCAGGTGGTATCTTTTCTCTCTTTTCCCCCTAAAAAATGAGTATTTGTGCGGGAATGGGAACATTTCTAATCAGAAATGCACTACCCCGTTCTCTGACACGCCGCGCTGAGTCTGTAATTAAAGAGCTTTGCAGTGGCTGCAGCAGTTTTGGAAAACCGAGCCCCGCATTAATTACACCCTCGCGGAGCATCCTGCATTGTCGGGAGGTATAAATGGAACAGTTACCAGCACATGATGTGACTGGTCATTAAACCACGTGGGAATGGAGCGGCTGGACTTGTATTCCACAGGCACATCCTCGGGGCTCCTTCCCAAAGGAAAGGGACACGCTCAGATGGGCGCTGGCAGCCCGACGCTCGATCCTGACCTTAAACTGTTTGTCAGCAGACATGGAAAATGGACTTTTTCACAAGAGCAAGGAGTGACAAGACAAGGGGAATGGCTCCACAGCGACAGAGCAGTGCTCAGGGAGCTCTGCCCAGAGAACACTGTTATCAATGCAGGGCTCTGTGCACAAAATAGGAAAATTCTCTTTCCTGATCCCCTTGGATTTTTTTTTCCCCCCAACATTTTCCTCCCATGGCAATGTTCATCAACATACCCTAAAGGAAAACAGGGATGGGATCAATGAGAAGTTGCTGTTGGATTGCACAGACTACGTATCTTGTTCTGATTATGACAGTAATTCCCTTATTATGGAAGAGGACAGAATTCCTGCTGCTCCTATTGCCGAGCTTCCCTCACACATTTAGAATATAAAAGTGGCCTCATATCTGCAAATTTAGAATTGGAGACTTCCTTCCTTCTTTGCTGCCTTCCTCCAAGCCAAACCACGCTGTGATCAGTCCCAAAGGACAGGCCACCTCCTCAAACCCCCACTGGTGATCAACTACGTCAAAGTAAATCAAAACTCGAGCACAAGACACAATAAACACGACATTTGTGTTGAATTATCAACAACATTCCATAAAAGAGCAATGACAAGACTTTCACGAGCAAACCAGCCTGTGAAGATGCAAACTCAGACTGAAGGATCCCCATGAAAGGCTCCGTTTTGATCAACAATACACATTAAATGTATTTATTATCAACAGCTCTCAGTCTGGGGGAAATGATGCAACTGACTCCAGTCCTGGCCAGAGATTACAAAGAGTCTGAATGGATTTTACTTAGTACAGACCAACGAAAACTGCCTTGTATTATAACATACTTTTGTGTATGCAGAATCATTTTTCACCTGAAATAACAGCCTGCTGTCCTAATGAAGCACTGAAAACCTGTGGAACCCATAACTGCTTGAACTCTCACCAAATTCAGTGCCATGAGGTCACAGGCCTGTGTATTACATGCAAATAAGCACAATAAACCCTTAGAAAGGGCAAGGATTAAAACCCAAGCCTTAACTTCCCAACTTAACTAAACACAGTGGACAAACCATTCAACAAATTTGAATCTCAAAACTAATAACCACCTACCCTCAATCCACAAAAACAAGGGAAGAATCTACACGTTAAAAGCAGCCAACTCTTGTAAACAAGAACTGGCATCATTCCAGACCCAAAACTGTGCTTTCAGTAAGGAGCAAAATTGGAACTCAACTGAAGAGAGATCTGGAACAACTTTGTTATCACGGAATTAAACCACTGCTAATTTATTTTGACAGAAAATGCAAAACTGCTGCTCCTTGCAGACAGGAGGAATGGACGGCTTGGACAGTCAGTTGGGGAGAGAAATGAGGAACAGACACACGGTACAGAACAGCCTTCCAGAAGTCCACGGGGAATGGATTATACATGGCTTAAACAGCCTAATCCACTTTACTTTCAACAGGTCCCACATAAACAAGGCTCGAATGCATGTTAAATAAAAGCCCCATGAAATTTTAATGAAAAGCAATATGCAGTTACAGAAACTAATCTTCTAAATGGAATCATTTCATAAGTGGCAAATTCCACAAAGCAAGAGGCAGTTTGAAAGACAAGTCATGAAATACCCTTATCTAACAAATATCTGAAAATAGCACGAAAATTGCTTCTGGGGTAAAATATAATCCAAACCAGAATGTTTGTGTGGCCTGAATGAGGCTGTTCCGAGCTCTGCCACTGACACTACCTTGAGCAAAACCCTGAATATCTTCCTACTTCTTCTGTGAATTCTTCAGCTTGACTCGTTATTTTAATACATCCTTTAAGTTAGTGACAAGTTCAACAAGGCTCCCGTCTTGCCAGGATATTGGAGATTACTGTCGTACAAATCACTGCAATTATTTCCAAGCACGGGAGATGTGCCCAGTGCCACAAAGACTCCTGTCCCTGAGCTCCCCAGCACATCTCCCTCCTCTGCCATCCCCTCGGGGGTGGAAATGAGCCCCCAAACCCCAAACCTGGCTGTGCCTCTGACAGGTCATCAACACAAATATGATTTACTTGCATCGCAGGCATTTCCCCAAACACGAGAGGCAGCCACTCCAGGGCTGGGGACCAGCACTATTAAAAACCAACAGATGCAAGGATAGATTTTGCCACGAGGTAAAATAGGATTAGGAAGAAGCCCCGAGCCTTTATTTTCAGGGCTCAGCTACTTCCCATGGTCCAGCTCCATCTGTGGGAAGAAGCAGCACGTGGACGCAGCCAGAGCTTCTGAAACGGGTGTGGAAAGTTCTCACCCCTCGAAAAAAGGGGAAAATAAAAGCTTTTCAAGGCAGCTGAGCTTTGGCCCAGGCTGATAAAGGAACAAGAGAATGGGACACGGAGCCGTGGGTGGAACAGGACCATGGATAAGGACACGGGAATGGTGTAAACCAGATTATCAGAGGGTTTGACCCCAGCTGGCAGCTCAGCCCCACGCAGCCCTTCTCATTTAGGTTTATAAACATTGCACAGCACCAGCGAGCTTATGTGATAACCTCTGTGCCCTTATCAAGGTCAGTAGTAAACAGTAGAGTACTGACCACCAGCCTGCCTTTTTACACCCAAATTTACTGCCCAGAACCTCAGAACCAGCTCCTGAATGAGACCTGCACGGGCCATCCCTGACAGCAGCCAAACCTCCCAGTCTTCCTATCACTTCATTGAATGAACCAGCCTCCAGAGTCTCTGGATTTTCCATTTTTCCCAGGTATAATGAAAATTATGCCGTGCAAAAATACGTGTTAAAGTCAGACTCCACCTGGCTTTCTTTAATCACCTCTGACTGCCCCACGCAAATCAATCAGTGCACCAGCAGCAGGCACGAATAGGAATATTTGAAAGCAACCTCAGAGGCTGTTTATTGAAAATGACCACGTGTTCTAAAAAATCCTTGGCTCCCAGAGTATTTCCCCAGAGGAAATGAGAGGTTCACTTCAATATTTCTGTATTATTCTGAAATCTGTCTTCACAAGGAAGGAGGAGACACACTTATCTGCCTTAATATGCAATCATAAATTGAAATGCCACCACAAAAATCACTCACATATGCATCAAGCCAACCAGAAGTATTACAGGAATGAGAGATAAAAAAAAAAAAAAAAATATAAATTAGATTAGGCTTTTGTACACTGTGTCACATCAGATTCTCTTGAAACAACTTGAAAAATGAATGTGTCAGGAAATTGCTGCTGCTTATTAGTTCTACAAACTGAAATACCAAAGAAACCAGACAAATAGGATATTTTCCCCCCTTCTAATGTGCAAGATAATTGCAGTAAATCATATGTTTCATTCCTTAATTATTTTGAATAGGGAACAAATGATAAAGAGTGAAATACCAAGAAAAAAAATGAGCTGCAATAAAAATGAAGTGAGGAGGAAAAATGTGGTACAGAAGCAACACTACAGGGGCACTTGCTGGTTCCCTGATCCTACAAAGGATCCAGCAAGAGACCCTCCAACATCTGCAAAACTGGCTCTTGACCCATCACTTCCTAAACAAAAAGGAAACAACCACAAGGAGAGACTTAACACATCAACCACCCTCAGGTCCAAGGGCCACCAGCCCTGTCTGCAGGGAAGTGACAATCACACACTGCCCTTGTGTTCTCCAGACAGGTAAATACTGCAGAGCTCTCCAGCTGCAGCTGTGCCAAACACAGCCCCAGAGGGGCACGGCACCCTTTGGCACTGCTCTGGAAATCAAATTAAATTAAAAAATAAAATAAAAAAATAAATCAATGTACCCTCCGCCAGCTCACCCACGGCCTACCAGAGGTGAACCTTCCACGTGGATGAAGAGCTGTGCAAAGCTCAAAGCAGCTTGGAGGGCATTTTTCTGGTGCTCTTTCCCTTCACAGGTAAATAACACCACGTAGGTGCTGTTGGCTTTGCAAGGAGTCCCATCCAAGAATCCCTTTCGGGAAGGGGCAGCTGGGCATCAGTACCAGGCAGGGCTGGGCACACCCAGAGAGGAAAGGCCATTTCTCCTTTACAGTCAGCAAAAAAAGGGCAATTTCCAGCATCCAACCCCTCAGCTTCCCTCGTGCAGCTCAGCCCCAACGATGAGCCTCTCACACGCCTCAAACACCACCCTCACCTTCCCTGGGCGTCCAGCAGAACACTCAACCCTCCCAATCATCCAATATTCAGCGGACAGTTTGTTTGGCCTCGCTCCGCCACAGGAGTATTTAAAGTTTCATCAGCCTGAATGCAAAAGACATGGCTTTGAATGAGCTCGAGTGTGAAACAAAGACTTATTTTGCCAATAAAAGACTCCTCTGCTCCCGTTCCCAGTGGTCACGGCAGAAGAGCTACAACACACCCACCTTCTCCAGTGAAGCACTTCTAAGCTTTTTATGCCACACCAGAGCATTTAACACACATCCTATTCTTTAAATATCTTACGCAGCTCTTGGGAGCAACCAAAAAAAGGGAGAGTCAATATAATCTATTATCCAGGAAAAAGGAAACAAGGACAAGAAGTGATACCAATCTATTTGTTTTCTGTATTGTTTCTGTAGGAAAATTCTAATTATGAACAGCATTCTGGTCCATTCTGTGGCATCACAAGGTACAAGATTCACCCAAATTCTCCACTGAGCTGTGGAAGCTTCAACTGAGGATGAACAACAAGGAAACGGATTTAATTTGTATTGCAGTGCCACCTTCGTTAGGGTCAGAGTCCCAACAGAGCCACTAATGACAAGTCTACGAACTCCACCCCCACAAATACTGAGTTTCCTTCCAACCACATGTGTAAAGGATTCACAACATTTTGTTCAGCAACAATCATTAACAAGAGAAACAACACACAGGCTTAGCATGAATGACTTGAGAACTGTCTTTTATACATAAATAATCCAAATTGTGCTTCCTAAAGCCTGAGCCAGTGGGGTAATGACAGGTGTCAGTGACAACACCCACCACGTGAGAACCCCGTTCCTGTGACATGCTGAACTAATGACACTCATTATAAAGAAAAGAAAATACCTTTTGAGGCTAAATGAAGCAAGAGCAAAGACATCAACTGCAAATGCAAGCGGCGTGGTAAGCAGGATGTTTTAAATCCTATACAAGCCCTGTGTGCATTCCATACAGACACACAGGGCACTATTTATAGCAATTAAAAATCAATCAGAACACCAAACACTTGTATTACCTCAGGGAGGACAGACACATTCTGTCCCTGAGCAGACTCCTTTCTTCCTTCAGAGGTCAATGGTTATTTTGTTTCTACAATTATCATTTTAAAAGCAGAGTTAGCACATTTCTCCCTGGCAGACTCCAGATATCCAGGGAAGCTCTGCAGCCTCCTCACACCCTGGAGCCAAGGAATTCCTTCCAGGATCGTGCTGTCCCAGCTCCCTCCCTTGGGACTGCACACATCAGAGAAAAGTGCTCCCAGTAACACCACGACTGTCAAATGGCTCAGAAATGTGTCTTTAGCAGAGAAAACTGGACAAAAATCAGCTGTTTCCCCAGTTACAGGAATCTTGCACAGTCACAAGAGACATCTGCAATCCTCTTGGGAGCCAGCTGTAAATCCCAAACGCTGCAGGAGTCCTTCCCAGAATCCCAGGGATGCTGGGAGGGGTATCCATGGATTCCCTGCCGCCCCATCACACCCACATCCTCAAAGCCATCACCTTCTGCCCGTTACCCCAGTGTGTATTCCCAAGCCCTTCACCCACACCAGTTGGGCAGATTTTCACCCAACATACACTAGGACTGAGCTTTCCCACCCGTGGGCAATTCCAGCATCATCACATTGTTAGAAAAAACAACTCCAGCACTGCCCAAATCCTCCCCACAGTTGAGGATTCACATGGGTTTGGACTGCTCACATCCAAGGGAAGGCTCTGGTGTGCTCAGTTTAGAGAGGTCTTAAAACAAGGAAATCTGGCCAAGGGCTGTCTGCAGGAGATGGTAAGTTAAATNCAAGCAGCTGCTGCCAAGTGAGGTCTTGGCCCTAAGTTTTCTGGAAGTGCTGTGTGGGCAGGCAGATGAATAGCTCCCTATCCACCCCTGCTCTCCTGGCATCCAGTTATTTCCAGTTTACCATCCTTTGGCTGCGTTTGATGGTTTTCCTTCCACACAAAACATCAGTTCTGCAAAAGGGCATCTGTGCTGAACAGTGTTTTAATGTTCCTTTAACGCACATTTAGGAAAATAACACCTTCTCTAAAGCTTCTGGGTCACAAGTTAGACAAGGAGCTGGTCGTGGAGTTTGAGGCTCCCCAGTGGGAAGGTTATTTACTGGGGTGCTGTGGCTTCCCAGAGAGCCCACTGAAATTCAAATATTCAAATAAAACAAACAGTGTGGCCAGTTTTGGCCTTCAGTTCGAGGGGTAGTCAGATTGCCAAGGACTTCTGAAGAAGTACCTGAAGGTGAAGAACTAAGTACAAAGATGGTAACAGCCTTCTCTGAGCAAGAGAACAACACAAAATAGAGAGAAAATGTTATAAAAAGGGTCAATTGAGTTATAAGCTGTTAACAGCTGTGCCTGAGAAGTATCCAAGGACAGAGAAAGACAACACATTTAATGCTCCGAAGAACATTTTATTACTCCAGTATCAGCCTTTGCAGATGGTTGCCCAGAACATACTAAGTTGCAAACACAATTATGCTTTTACAGTGATAAAGTGAAGACAAGATGCTTCCCGTTGTAAATTTGCTTTTAAGAGCAGAAGACCATCAAAAACCAATGTAGGCAGAAACTGCCCCTACTGGAATATCCAGTTTTATCATCCAAGAGCAGACACCAGGAGCCAGCTGCTCCAAACCCACCGGATGAGAGACCCAGGAAGGCACAGCAGCTCCGGGGGGATCCCACTGACCCAGCACAGACTGGGGGCAGTGCCTTCCACACCTTGAGGAAATTCCCTGGAAGAACTGTTCCTTCAGGAGCAGCACTGATGGGGAATCACACTGCAATCAGACACCTTTGATTTTCTGAGCTCTGTTAAATAAAGGGCTGTTCATCATGAGCCAGGTACAGACACATCTCCAGAAACCACAGCCCTTAATGTCCAGCCTTTATGGCTTCCACACTGAGACCACCCAGGCAGACTTGTATGCATTTATTTTAAAAAAAACAATCGCACGCTGTCCATTATTTCCCTCTGACTCATGCTTTTCCACATCACCTCTGGCACTCGGATAAGGCTCAGTTTGTTAAGCTCTGACAGACACATCAGCACCAGCCAGGTCTGTTTTCTCCCCAGGAGCTGTCACTGTCCCACTGGTCTAATTCCCTCACCCAGGCGAGTCCCTGTGACATTCCAGCAAATCCCATCATCCTGAAGGCCACTGGAGTCAAACCGAAATAACCAGAAAACACACAACGTACACAGAAATACCTACAAACACTTCTAATGCTGTGCAGAATTAAAATGATCTTTAAACAAGTGGATTAGCTGATGGATTTGGACGGACTGGATGCTCAGCACAGCTAATAATATCTTACATGGAGCAGAACAGCCAAAGGTTAATTGATATGACAATCACAGGCACAGTTGTTGCCCAGGGATGTGGACACAGACTGACACATCCATCAGGTGAGAAGCTGAACATGAAGAACTTAAAGGCCGCTCTTCTCCAAATGTTTAAAAAAATAACATGTGAGTGAGATCATTCATAGCTCATAATCAATATATCACTCCTTTCAGGAAAAAAAATCACTAATAAATAAAAACAACCAAGGCTATTTATTTTAAGACAAAAGGCTTAAGGGTGCACCCGAACCCAGGATAGGAGGAGCCCCAGCAGTGACCACATTATAAATCCAGTGGAACTTTTTTAAAAGAGCAAATTATTTGCCAAAATTTAGAGATGGAATTCCTAAAAAGACACCTCATGAGTTTCTGAACTCTCTTTTAGCTGCCCCTCTCCAGAAGGCAGAATCACCCACGTGGGGCTCCCCTCAGCTTAATGTTATATATTCTGTTTAAAAAACAGTATCGGAGAACAGCACAAACAATACACTAAAAGACCATAAAGGGAGTGTTTCAGGAGCAGGAATTTTATGGAATCTCAATTTACCTGTGTGTACAAAAGCCTCTCATCCACCTGCCAGATGCAGCGGTGCAATGCTGATAAGGACCAGAACTTCATATCCCAGCACAACATTCCTTACGTTCTGACATAAACAGCCAGGCTTGATCAGAAATGCCTTCCAACTGAAAATATTCCATTGACAGTGTGAATCAGAGGCTGTTCACACTCACAGCTCAATATGAACCTGAACCACGCAAGTGTAAATCAGTTTAACAGCCCACCTTAACATCTGTTGGCAATGGATATGCACAATGAGGGGAAAAATTATCTGCTACTTCAGTTGGTAGGGCCAGGGAATTCAAACCTTAGGGAGAATTGGTTTGCTAAAAATTCATGTCAGGAAAAGAAAAAAAAAAAAAAATCAAAGATTGCTAATTGAATATTTGAAAATCTTCTGTTATAATTGAGGGTAAAATCTGCTCAACAAGTACAGGAGTTGTAGATGTGACACTACCTTTAATCATGTGCTGTGGCAGCAATGCAGCTGCACAGATATAAATACCCACATTAACCAAAGATAATTTCAGTTCTGGAATGGTTATTTATGTACTTCATGTCCAATCAACTTATTCCTCAAATCAGTCTCATCAATGACAGGGGGTTTGAGTTTTTAAGAAGCATTTTCTTTTCAAGTGTTGTTCTAAGTCTTGTTTGCTCATTCTCGTTCTGATTGAACTTCCTCAAAATTCTGTTTCAAAGATTGTCTCTACCAAACAATAAAGCAGAAGCTTTGCATCACTAATACACAAATAATTAAATATATACTTTGATGATTTTTCCCGTTTTGTATCTATTGAAGAAAACATCAAAACCAAATGACAGTTCCTAAAGAAGCAGAGAATTCTGCCCAAACAGAGACCTCCAAAGCAGCACAAGCCAGCAATTGTTTGTGTAGAGAACAATGGATCTTTCTACTGTGTGAGCTCATTAAAAAACCCACTCAGGAGGCTGGTTGGGAATCAGAACTAACATGGTAAGGTGATTTTGTTATCAGCCAGGACCTCCGGGGACATCCCAACCCTCCACTTCAGCACAACACAGACAATGAGCTGCAATTACAGCAAGACACAATTTCAAGCATATACTATAAAATAAAACTGGTTGATGGCAGAAAAAATACAGTGAGTGACCTGCAGGTTTCATCATAATATTTGAATAAAATCATCTTTGGTGAGAGGTTGATGAACACATTAAAAAAAACCCAAGCCAAAGCCTCATGCCTTTCCCTTCATTACACCCTGTTTTGCATCACTGAAATCCCACTTCAATTGCACTTTTAATCACCTGCTCTATTTTCCCTGTTCTTCCTCAAATTGCTGCAAACTGGCAAAAACAAACCCACAAAGTTTGGTAACAGATGGTACGAGCAATGTGGGATCCCCTCGGTGGCTGGAAGCAGGAATTCAGGCACTTCTGTCACTCACTGAACAACAAACCCCTCCGAGAACATGACTCACTCAGACTTGGGGAAAAAAAAAAGATTACCGATGAAAACATAAATAAGAATGTGTTTTTAAGCTTCAATTAGCCACAATTATTGGATGTATCAGGCAAGTAATGGACCATTTAGTGAGAGAAGAGAACGAAAAATCTCTTACTGTTATTTTATGCCAACTATCAACCAAACCACTGTGATGGTGCCTTGGTTATCCCCTCCCTGCTTAGAAACACGTCATTAACCAGCTGATCCAGTATTTCTGCTCTTCCTGCTCTTTCCTAAAGCACCTCACCTTGCAGAAATTCAGATTCCCTGCACAGAGACACATCCCTCACACGCACAAAGCACGAGGGAATCACCCAGTTCTCTCCACACTTTCTGGCCTGGGGACTTCATAAAATACCAGAGGGAAACGTGGAAATTCTCTGAAAGACCAGACAGAAACAGATGGATTTTATCTAAACGTGGGCATATTCCCTGAAAGGCCAGACAGGAATAGATGAATTTTATCCAAGCACAAGCAATGGCACTCCCATTGGAACTCCCACTGAAACTGCCCAGCTGTAACTCTCCCCACATTAAACACATTTTCCACTGACTTCAAACAGGGTTTTCCCCCTTCCAAAAGGACAATTCCCCTCTTCCTTCTCACTTATTCCTTAGCATTCAAATTCTGCTGGTTTTCAAGTGCATCTCTGCTAGACCCCTGAAGCTCCAATGACAGCATTTCCAAGCGACTTCCTGCCCAAAGGGTCCTGCCTCGTGTCCCCCCATCACATCTCCTGCACCCCCAGACCCTTCCAACAAAGCCAAGGGCAAGGAAAAGCCGTTGGAAGCTGGAACAGCGACCCTGCTGTCTGTCCAAGACATCAAAGTCCACGGGGCAGCTGCTCCTAATGGGCAAGAGAACAAGGGAGCTCCTGCCTGGATCTCATTAATTGCAAGTGGCAGCATGATTTATAGCCCCGTTTTCTAATTCTAGAGCAGAAACCTGTAATGAATTGGGGAAATACGGGACCTGCTCAGCCTTAAGCAGGAAATAACTTGCATTGTCATCTTCCCTTCTCTGCTCCTTCCAGGCAATAGAGGAAGAAGAAATACAGGGAAGAGGAAAAAAAATGTCATCTTATGAAGGAAGACAGAAATAGCAAGTCAGAGCTTCACAAAATAGCACTGAAATGATGAAAAAAGACTATGATTTGTATCTAATATACTATCATTGAGAATGACGGAGTACACGTGGTTGATGTCAAAGCCTTCCAGTAAAATGGAACATGAAAATAGGATTTTTCTACTTCAGCCATTGTCAACATTCCCACTATGCTTTTCTGTCTTTTTAATTGGAAGGAAAATACAAACAAACATTCACTTGAGTTGCCTCCAGAGTTGTACACAGAAACCTCCAGGTGACATTTCTGATGCAATTCCAGTCGCTCGGGGATCAGGAGATCCTTGATTTTTGGTCCCATCTCCCCCACAGCTCCTCAGTCTGGGGTATCTCAGCCCTCCAGGTGCTGAGATGGACCTGCTGTACATTCAAGAAAGTGACCCATCCCCTCAGAGCTCCAGCCATGGGCTAAAGGTGCCCAGACTCTCCAGGCAGCCAGGTGTCCTCAGGGAATTCTGAGGATTTAGGTTAAGTGACCATCTGGCTCCTTCCACACCTCAAACTGCATTCGGGAAGCTTTTTAATTTGCAGTAGAAAAAGCCCTTACCAGAATAACCAGCACCGTTAGAGCAAATTAAATGAAAATTAAAAAAAATTACCAAAAAAATATTACAAAAAAACCCCCACCAAATTACAAAAAGAATTGGTCCCGGTTTGGGAGAGGGAAAACACACATTCCACAGGGAAATGCCTGGTGTCAATCGCACAGACAGCTCCAGCTGAAGGACCAGAGCCGATGGAACACGCCGTGCTGGGATTCTCTCCTGCTGGATATTCCTCGGGGGCTCCGGGCTCTCCGCAGGGATTCCACCCCCAAAATGCAGGCCAGGCAGAAAGCAGACACTGCCAAGGGCAAAAGGCAGCCCCGTTTCCTGGGAAGACCTTTTACTTCCCAATCACTTGAAAGGGAGACAGAGGAAACAGCCTTTATTTTATGGCAAGAGACGGACCTGCACACACTCCAGAGCACGAGAGCCCTCCAGCTCAGACACAAAGCCAAGAGAAGCTCCATCTCTCTCTTGTGGCACCAGATTAAAACACCCACGAGTTCTGGATTCAAAGTCAACCGAGGTAAAACTGCAACACTCCTCCCAACTCCCCCTCATCCTGATGGAAAAGAAAGTAGTTAGATGAAGAAAACAAGGTTTGGTGCGAACAAAGCCTTATTCAGAATTTATTCCCGTGCAGCATCCTAAATGCTGAGCAGCACATCCCCTGCACTGCCCTGAAACTGAGGTCACGTGCACTGATGGATGCCACCGAGGGCAGCATTTGATGGCACAGAGAACGCAGGACAAAAAAGATGAGAGGTGAAGGTCCTGGTGCCCTCCCCAGCTCTCAGATAACTCCCTGCTCTCCCACCCTGGCACAGCTGGCAGTTCCCTGCCCAAGCCAACCATCCTGCCAACCCCACAGGGGAATTTGCCCAGCGAGCCCCAAATGGTCAGCTGTTAAGTGAGTCCCAGACCACCCCAGTGTCCTTCTCAGAGGGACATTTCCAAGGATGGCAGGGGCAGGTCCACTGGGATCCTCACCCAGGCCTTGGCTCAGCAGGGCAGAGGAGCTCTATGAGAGCTCTTGGGGTACCAACTGCACAGAAATACCTGTCGTGGCCATTTCTGCCCTTAGAGCTGGAATAGGAACCCCCAGTGCCCTTCAGCAGCACCACACTGAGCCCATTTTGGGGCTGCCAAAGTCAGCACTTGGATTACTGTAATCCACCAGAAATGCTCTTTCCTTATCAGCCCAAGCTCCTGATGTTTTGGGACACAGTTATGGAACACCCATCTACCCAAATGCTGCCTGGACCAACACACAGGAGCAGTTTCTTGTCTGTAAGAACAGAGGATGTTCACACAAAGAGAGGAAGAAAAAAACAAGCATGTATTTGTTTTGAGATGGTTCCTCAGTTCTAAATATTTAAAATATAGACTTATGATTTATCTATATACCAAAATATCAGTTCACTACTCCACTTTAGAAGCACAGGGTCATGAAGGACTACACACATATATATATACATACACACACACAAGACAAGCAGATAAGTATGAAACATCCTCATCACCTTATTTATGGCTCCTATTCCAAAAATAAAAACCTCCCTCTCTAATTCACAAAACTGCATTTGGTGGTTTTTTTTTTTTTATCAACAGCACAATAAATCAGTGCCATCTAGTGGAGTCCAAAATGTTAACCTGGCCCACAGCTCCCAAATCTTACCTGTCTTTGATTTATGACCTCTGTAAACATCTCAATGAAATGAAGGCAGAAACAAGCCCAAAGCCCCTCCCTGCAGTGCCTGCAGCTGACCATCAAATATACCAGGGCAATGCTGCACTTCAGTCTTCCTCACCTTCTAGAAACCTGCAGAAGCATCTCCTGAACCCCAAAACACACTTCCAACATCAGAAGAAACTCACCTTTAGAGCTACTGAACATGTACCTCTGCTCATATATATGGGCCAGAAATTAACAGAAATATTCAGCATAAAGCAAAAAAAAAATATATATATTGCAATGATTTATACCTCTTTTCCCAGCAGTTTAGAAACTAAGAATGCATGAGGATGTCTAGCACAGTGGTATCAACACACCTCCTTTAAAAAAAACCCAATTAGTACTGGGTGATGATGCATTTCTCACTTTCAGCCCCTCTACAAGGGCACCAAGATCATTTCATTGCTATATCAAAGTAAAGTTTGTCCAAACAAAACAGAAGCACAAGCCACAGCTCAAATCAAAGTCTCCTCATCTGTGGTAATGAAATTCCAGGCTCTTAGGCAAGCACAGAACACGACCATTTCCTTTTGCAGTGTTAAAAAGCCATTTATATTTTCTGTGACATCTCCAGCCACGGCACAGTGTTCACACCCCATCCTTTACCCAAAGGACAAGAACGGGGCTGTGGGGGAATTAGTTGGCAGGAGAACTGACCAACGACAACAAGACGTGGCCAAGACGCTGAAAGATCCCAGCCCAAAGTCACAACAGGTTAATTCTAAAAGCTTCCACATATCCAAGGAGTGAGTTACACATCCTGTCTACAACAAAGATCACCTTTTCCTTCCCAAATGCTGGTCCTGTGGGCCCCCACTTCAGCAATACATATTCATCTGACAATATTCCCAACACTCCGATGTTCCAATGGAGAATCCCAAATCCCAAAGAGCTCCCATGCACAATGCTCTCATTTAGCTCCAGTGTGGCAATCGTTTTAAATTCACATCAAACATGTAAATGCAGATACTTTAAAAGGCTTCTGGGTCTGACGCAATGCCAGGCAGGGGTATTTTTAGTTCTAATCCATTTAAAGTGCTAAATTCCAAGGGAATCAGCAGCATTGCTTTCACTCACCACTTCAACTCAATTCTTCTGGTCCCACTACTCACTGCAATCTTGAAGAAAAAGGAGATAAGAAAACCATTCACCTGATAAGAAAATACCTTTATATTTTATTTTTTAATACTCGGAGCCACGTCTGCTGGTCCCAATAAATAATGAATCACAACTGCGTTCGTACACAAAGGACCCTGCAGAAATCCATAAATAATGCAGGGCCTTAACGCACAAAATAAGGGAGAGTGGGATTTGCTATTCTTATCTCAAGTCTGCTTTGTATGTACCAATTTAGGTTGATGAAAAACAACCACTGGGAATACACAGAAGCTTTGGAATAGGGCACTAATCATTCCCTAGACCTGCCAGAGTGACTGCAGACACAAAGCCACAGGAAAACAGAACCATAAATTCATGGGCAACTGCAACAAAAACGATCAAGTTGGTCCATATTTGGGTTGTGATTTCATTTAACTGTAGGCTCTTTTTCATCAAACAAGCATTCTTCATATACAGATAGGTGCTTTTAATCAAAATAAGTTTTGAAATCCTCATAGGACTTTCGCCTGCAGATAATTGGCATATTCAGTCTTTTCTTTGGGGATTACCATTACCTGTTAAAAAGAAAAGACACTTCCACTTACTGCCTTTAGAGTTCTCTCCTTTACGAGTTTTCATCTTCCCAATAAAAAGATGCAAAACCAACAAGCTTGTGTCTAAATACTTCTACTGTTGTCATATAAACAAATATCAACGATTGTTATTGATAAAAAAAGCAACATTTGAAGTGTGTGTGCCCTGTGATGTTGCACAGAGTAAATAAAACACCTTCCAGGTACTGCCTCAAAAGTTCTGCTCCAAGTACAAAGGGTGTCTTTTAAACTTGAATATTCAATGTCTGCTTAGCAAAATAATGGTAATGGAACTGCTTCAGAAAATGTGTATTTTAGAAAAGAGCCCAATGAAAACACCTCGTTGCAGGTTTCCCCCTGGCACAGAGTCTGAGTAAAGGAACATCTCAGGAATGAGTCTGGTTCAGGCTCTGCTCGACGATGCCGGTTGTGAAAGAAGATTTTTGTTCTTACAACAGAATGTACGTGTGAACTACTATGAAATGTTGACAGATTGGTTGAAATACCACCAGTGCCACCATTTAACAGAGCTGGGAGCACGTAGTGAGGAAAAGATCTCTGTTTACACAGATCTTCTGTATTTCTTCCTCACCACCCACAGCACATCCTCATCGAACAGCAGGTCACACTAATTGCAGCGTGAGCAGCAAGGCAGGTCCTGTGTGGGAAAAACGCTTCCCCATAAGGCAACTTCTTCCCTCCTTCAATTAAATCTCTTTTTTTTTTTTCTCCTCCAGAATGCTCATCACAGACCATTTAAGCTCACAGGAATTATTTTCCACTTCTTGGAAAATAACTGGCCGTTCTGCAGATTGACACTGACCTTAACTCAAGGAACCTTCCCAGGGACAGGTTGGGAACCTCAACACCTCAACCAGGAGAGACAAGTTCCCCCCCTGGATGTTATCCAGGACCGTCCCTGGGGTGATAAAAGCCTTGCACACCATCAGGGCAGAATTTACCTTCTTGTGACTGATACCGTGCAAAGGCAACCTGAACACGAGCACGGCCACTAAAAACATTCCTTTGCCAGGAATAAACGCATCCTCCCGACAGGAATAATCATTTTCAAGCACCCAGACAAAAATAACTTTTATTCTGTTAAACAGAAACGTTTCAGGGTGGAAGACCTCAGTCTGCTCCTACACACAAACACACACTGCAGCACCACACTGTGCTCATGAAGCACAAACTGCCCTGGCTTTCCTTGCACAAATGAAGTATTGCATGAAACAGTCATTATACAGAGGAATGGAGAAAAATTATAGAGCTAACTGGCCAAAGCCCATCCACAAAAAAAACCCATCAAAAACCCAATGGCAAAGCTAAAAGTGAATCAACGTGAAATTAAATCTCTGCGTGCCATTCCTCTTCTTACAGGCAGTGAGTTCTCTTAAGCAAAACTCAGCTTTAAGAGCAAGGATTTATTCCTCCTCATGGCTTTCATTAAGACGTTCCCTTCTAGCAGCTTTCTTAGTATCTCGCAGAGCGTGTCCATAATAAATACACATTCAGTTTTTATTTTCCTAATGGTATTCCACCATGCCTGGTTTACTCCTAACAAATACCAAGCACTAGGGAGTAAATAATAAACGCTAAATGCCTCCGAGTTGCATCCCACAGATCATGAAGAGATTAAACTCCAAAAGGATTTAGGGGACTATGGAGTAATTCTGTGTGTCTGTTCACAACCCCTAAAAGCATGTTATACTTCTGAGGGATTATCTTCTGAAAACACAACACTGAACCATGGTTCCTGTGTCTGTTCTTTTGATTTCTGCAGGCTAAGAATAATTTAATAAGTGACTTGGACAAGCAGCTGCTGATTATATTTTTCTAAAAGGCTACACACAAGTGTCTGATGAGTTTCCCTCACTATTAACACACTGAAAAATACAAAATTAAGTCCTCAAAAAATTACAATTAGCCGAGACTGTGAGTACACATCCTGAACTGCACAAAAATGTTTTATGCACGTTGATGTGTGTTACTTATATCCACAATTAGAGAGAAACTTTAAAAATTGTTATTGTAAGGTTTTTAAAGCACACCCAGGTGTGTAGTAAAACAGTGCCACACCTTCCACAGTGATTCAACAAGTTCCTACCCCAGAACATACACAGCTGCACACATGCACCACAAAGCCAACAATTCTCACTAAAATACAATAAAATTAACATTTAGCACAAGATTGCTCTTCCTGTCTTCGTGCATTATTCACACAAAAATTTCTCATGTTCACAACAAAGAAATCCACTGAAAATACCATTTTTGATCAGAGAGAGCAACAATAAAAACACCAAAAGCTCCATTCCAGTGATTCATTTCTGCAAAGACATCTCCAAGTTAAAATCAACCCCAGCCCAGCCAGAACAGCAACACTCCAACCTGTTGTGCCCTCTTTAGTCCTGGGATAACTGTTCCTAAACCCCTCCTGGTTTACACCAGTTCACCTGGGAATTCCACACTAACAGGAAACTATCCGATAGTTCAGAGCAGAACAAAATGATTCCCGTGCAAGAAAATACGCCCAAGTGGTTGATAACACAAGGAAAATCAAAGAGGGACTTCAGCAACCAGCACAGCTCGATATTATTGATTAACCACCACCATGTGATGACATCTCTGGATTTGGGAAGCACGGTGGTTACTTCAGTTGTCTGAACTGCAGTCCCCAACAAAAGTCTTTATTTCTCCCCTGCCCTGAGCAGGAACAGTGTCCACTACAGCAACAGATGAGGTTCCACCTGCTGATAATGCTGCTCAAACCCACTGCAAATATGGGCTCAGTCTGCAATTTCCTACTCGTTGTGCCAAAATAAAATTCCCACTAGAGTGCCATATATATATATATATTTACACACGTGTACCTTTTACCTGTACATCTTCTCCCTCACAATACCAAGCAAAACAATTTCTGAGCTATCACTGATCGAAACATCTCTACTGCTCACTGAAATTCGTGTTTTAAATCTGAAAAGAAAGAGGTTTTAGGGGTTTTCTCGGCTGTCAGACACATTCCTTGTTCAGACAAGGATGTCTCATGTGAAACTAACCAAAAGCTCACCTTCCCTGGCATTTCTGCACACAAACAAAGGTTGCAGCTCATTAATGTATCATCTCACGTTGCTCCCAAGTAACAGGAGGATCCAGGTAAAATCCACATTGCCCAGCAATGGCACAGCCTGAGAAACCTGGTTATCCCAAAAACTCACCCAACCCTGAACGTTCCCCCAACCTTTACATCTTCCACACGTTTCCCAAAGGGCCCAAGGCCTGGCTCTATGCTCATAAAAGGTGAAAAACCTCAATATTTTATTTCAACGCCCAGTTTCCTGATAAGCCCCCAGTGAGTCTCCAGCATCCTGTGGGTGACATCCCACGCTGGTGAGTCACTGCCCAGAGCTCAGACCCTCCAACCCGGGGCTCCACATGAAACACAAGACCCAAATGGGGCTGTTCTTCCCCCAAAAACACTGCGCTGATTCTCCCGCATTCAGCCTTCCCACTTGAATGGAATAAAAACCCTTTTGAGAACAACAATTCCAGCCCCCCCCTCTCCAGCCACACTATGGGCCTGCTCAGTCACACACAATGCAAATAAGGCAAACTTCCTTTGAAAGGGTGATTAATATGCAAAGACAGGCTGCTTTCCGTGGGCTCTGAAGAACCACCAACAAGCATCTCCAGATTCCGAGGTTTCTTCAATTATTCCCACTGTTTATTTTAAACACGAGATTATGCAATAATGCCACGCATTAAGAGCCCAATTTGCCAATATTGTGCAAACACCACCAAACTGGCTGTTCATCTTTTGTATCATATTGAAACGCAGCCTTGAATATGCCAGATATGAAGGCACTGGAAGAAACAGGATTTAAATTTTTGAATGCTTAATGCACATCAATCTTCATGTTAAAAAGGCTGCAGGCAGAACTCACTGCAAATAACTGCACTTGGTTGTTTTTTTCTTTAAGAAGAGTTCAGGGTATTTTTTCATAAAACAAAAAAATTCACAATCTTACAATTAAATTTCAGGGACAATGAACTGACTTCTGTATGAATATTTTGCAGTTCAAGTAGCATTTAAAGTATTTTTTTCATAGAGCTGCTTTTGAGACAAGTGATGAAACTGATGGAAAAGTCCAAATGTACTTCCATTGCCTAAAATCTTCACCACTGTTTTTCATCATTTATCACCTGGTCAACTCCACTTTCCATGTACAACTCAGCCAGGTCTCTCCTATTCCACACACTGATAAACCATCCAAAACATAGCCTGAACACCTGAACTGACTCATTTTTTCATCTAACCTTTTGTTTCACACACTTCCCAACCTTTTCACACAGATTTAAACACCCCAATCCATGTCTTTGGAATGGCATTTAAAGTCAGTCAACATGACAAATTATTAACCATAAATCAGTAACCAATAATAAACATTCTCTTTATCTTCAAGATTTCAAGGTTGATACATGTCACTGATATAAAGAAAAGTAAATTAAGTATTTAAGTAAGTGTCTGTTTATAACTATTTTGATAAGAGTTGCTGTATGAAAATCACAGAATAATTGGGGTTGGAAGGGACATCTTCAGATCATCTAGGCCGGGAAGGGAAGGAAGCAGCAACAGGCTATCCAGGAGCGTGTCCAGGGGAGTTCTGCGTGTCGTTAGGGATGGAGAGTCCACAATCTCTGCAGTCAACCTGTTCCAGGATTCAATGAAATCAAAAAAAAAAGGAGGGTTGGTCTGTTTCCACATGTTCAGAGAGGATTTCCTGTATTCCAATTCATGGCCATTGTCTCTTGTCAACTGGGAGGGCCTGGTTGTCTTCTTCACTCCTTCCCACCAGGTCTTTATCCACAATAACATCCCTTTAAGTCTTCTATTTGCAGTGTCAGCCTTTCTCTGCTTCTTCTCATCCAGAAAAAGCCCCAGTCCCTTCACTGGACTCACTCCAGTAAGTCCATGTACTTTTTTGTACTGGGGAACTGGACCCAGCCCTCCAAATGTGGCCTCCCCAGTGACAAGCTCGTGGAACTTCAGAAAAATCAACCTGACTTGCCTAATTTTAATGACAAATTGTGAAAAGTACCCATCCAAATTTACAAAGACCCAATGGCTGTAACAGCCTTCAACACAAATATTTTACAAAGAAAACATAAACGTTTTCCAAAGAAAACACAAATATTTTTATTCAAGACATTATGAAACTGACAATTGTGCAACAATTGAAACAGTCAGAGTTCACTTATGTGCATTCTTTGCCCGCCAACACTGACCTGATAAGGTGATGGATATTTACTTTAACTCAAAATAAATGAAATGGACTCTCCATTCTAAGAAATTAACCATCCCAATGGATCTCCAAAATATTTTCCACGTTATTCCACCAAGGCAGTAATAAATCAGGCAACTCCCAGTATTCCCAACACGCCCTGCAGATCTTTGTCTCGTCACATGATCCAGGATGCAAACAGATGATGGATCAACCACAGCACGTCTCACGTTACTGTCTCCGGCCTAAACTTAATTTTCTTGCATCAGATTTACAGATATAGGGCTTCAGCCCTGTCTGACACCCTGCAGCAGGAATAGCTGCAGGGTCAGTGTCTGTCCCTCCCTGGTTTGGGGGCCATCTGTGACCTGGTTTTAAGCCACTCATGCCAAGTTTACTGGTAGACAGTCAGAACCTTAAAGATCTTTGGTACCTCCATTGCCAGGGCAGGGCAGAAACACAGACCTGCAGTGAACAATTACAGACTTGAGCCGAAAAACCCTCCCTCTAGTTTTTAAAACAGAGGTCTATTTTTGAACATGAGGCAGGAAGTTGAGACATATTAATGTCCAGGCACAAGCACCTTTTTTTTGTCAAACATAACAAGGCTCCCCGACTTCTGCTGCAAATACACAGGCCTAAAGGATTACTAGATCTCCATGTCAATTATTCACTTTTAAGTGTGATGGCTTAAGAATTTGGATAACACATCCAGCCACATGAATACACCCCACAGCTGCTGCTTCTTCAGAGGACTTTGGTATCCTACAGCAATCTGCATTTGCTTCCCACGATAAACCTTCCATTGCTACTCTTCCCTGGAAAACCAGCTTCTCCTAAAGACCTGAAGTTATCAGGACTAAGGATGTTCCATACTTGTCCAAGCAACAGTTCAGCTGATGTAACTGCAATACATAAATTGCTTTTGTTAAAACAAAAGCAACCTCAGAATTCAAAGCCCATAACAGGGTCCAAAAAAAATGCTCTAACGAAGCGGTCAGGTGGCCTTGGGTATCTTCACATACATCATCATCTACTCTGTACACCTCCACATGCTTTGGCACAAGATTTTTCATGGAAGCACGGGATCACTGAGGTTGGAAAAGCCCTCCAAGGTCACTGAGTCCAACCTGTACCCAATCCCCACCTTGACACCCAAACCAGAGCACAGAGTCCAACGTCCAGGTGTTCCTTGGACACCTCCAGGGATGGGAACTCCACCACCCACCTCCTTGGGCAGCCTCTTCCAGTGCCTGACAACCCTTTCCAGGGAGAAGCCTTTCCTCAAATTTCTTTTTGTGGAATCAGAGAATCATTAAGGTTGGAAGAGACCTCCAAGATAATCAAGTCAAACATTTTACCCAGCACCACCACCGTGTTCACCACTAAACCACGTCCCCAAGTGCCATGCCCACATGTTTTCTCAACACTTCCAGGGATGGCGAGTCCACCGCTTCCCCATCTTTTATCCTTGGAAGTTCCAGAAGGGCACGCACCATTCACTGCATGGACAGTAATTATCGGCCTCCGCATCATCTTAGATGCAATGGAAGCTACTGGACTTTGAGCCATGAATTGATTTTAATGTGAAGTCTACGCTTGATTTTTAACTATTCTGCCTACACTGTAAACTAAAACCCAGAGCAGAACCTCACTCCGGGGCTTTGCTGTGCCCGCCTGAGCAGAGGCAGCAGCAGCAGCGTTTGCCATTTGGCTCTCCCGGTCACTTCAAAAGGCATCGCTCCTAATGAGCAGCTGCATTTCAACACCACGAGCTGAAAGGGCTTAATGGCCCTGCCGCCCAGCCCACCTCATTTACATCCCTTTGCATCAGCACCCAGGGCTTTCCACCACCCTAATGTGTTTTCCTAAACAAAAGAAGCCACAGCTAGCACACATCTGACCTTCAAATTTGCTTCTGTGATTTTTTTTATGGCTCAATGTCTATTTGCCTGGTGGCTCTTTTTGTGGTTTTTTTTTAATCCCTCCCCCCCCGCCCCCCCTTTTTTTTTCCCCCCTCTCCGGGACTGTTGTGATGAAAAGCGACACATTAATTCCTAGGAAAACATGCGCAAAGGAACCATCCAGCAGAATGGAGATGCCTGGGAGCTGTAGTTCCCTTCACAGACACACCCTCAGCCAAGTTATTCCCCATTCTTCCCCTTCTACCTAGGAAGATGAACAACGCAATTTGGGTTCCTCGTCGTTTTCCAACTTCGATACCTGCAAATGAGTTGCTTTGCTTATTTTCTCTTCCATTCGAGATCTCTGCAAAGGTACAAAACTGAGAAAGCAACAAAAGACACCGTCTTTTCACTGCACCTGAAAAAACACTGTCATGGCCCCTTACTTGAATTTTTCTGCATCAAAGCCATGACACTTCCAGAGGAGACAACTTCTCCCAGTCTGCTCCCAGAGGCATTTTGGGAACTTCATAATACCAAGTTGTGAGTCAAGAGCACAACAGAATTGTCATTGACAGATCAAGTCATACTGGAATACACAGCCCTGCAAAACCACACAGAATTGTGCATTCTCTACATAAACAGCACCACCAGGTGTGTCAAATAATGAGGAAAAACAGAGTATGGCCTTTGAAAAGAGAAAATCAAACGCCCTTTTGTCTCTTCCTAAAGCTATTTCTCTGTGCCTCCAGACTGATGGCAGCAGATGCAGGATCCCCCCTCCTCCCCCAGCAATTGGTTCTGCTTCCCTGCCAGCCACTCGAGGAAATCCATGGCATTATCCCCCTCCCAGCTCCCAAACAAACAAGCAAGAGCCCCCCAAAACCCACACCATCCTCTGTCAACGAGAAACCAATCACTTAAACCCAATGGCACAGAAGTCTATCGTTAAAATTTATGTTTCTGGAGATGAGCCAAGGAAAGTGAAGGCACTTCCAGCCTGGAGAGCAGCCACAATCTTTAACACTTAAAAACTGTGTCTTCCTTAAATTACCAATATATTAAGTGTCCTTAGAAAAGGCAAAAAAAAACCCAACAAAACCCAACAACAACAAACAAACAAACAACCCACAAAAAATCCCCAAGAGTCAAGCCAGGAATTTTCAGGTTCAGAGGATAAAGTTTATACATAATACTCTATTATTTAAGAAACCGTAGTGCTCAGGATGTACATGAAAGGAGATGAGCCATCTGCTCTGTCTGTAAATCAGCCCCTAAATTATCAGAGAATGTTTTCATTTAAGCGTAGACTAAATAAATCATCGCTCTCTCAGGCCACAGGGATACACATAAAATGTGAAATTATCCTAAAACACATCAAGGCACACTTTTATTCTGAACCTACCCCACAACTGTGCCTCAGACAACAGCCTCTTCAGGGATTCCTCACTACAGCCATCTACCTCTTGCTTCCTCTTACACTGAAGCTGTAGTCGGGTGTTCTTTATTTGCCCAATCACAGCTGCTCCCCCTTTTCACTGATTTCCTTCAACACCAGAACCGAAGCCCAAAGCAAAGCCCTTTTTCACCCATCACAGGCTGGTGAGATAATAAAAAAAGCAACCAGAGCATCCTTTAGGGTGGAAGGCAGAGCTGGTATGCCGGGCGCTGCTTTTACCATAAACACTGCTGCTGCTTTGTTCTAGCTTTTTAATATTTTATTTGGTTTTTGTGTTCTCCATTTTATGCTGATTTAACAGTTCCAGCTGTGCGGCTCCCTAGGCACTCTACATATTCATAATTATTATTATTGGATAAACATGTATTTGAGTGGGGCAACAGATGATATGCAGATAATTTTTCTTTTGCTTACTCCTATTTTTTTCCCCGGGAAGAAAACCGCTTTATTCTCCGCTCCCACAGCTGACAAAGCCTGTGTGAATGTGTCAGGGAGGCGAGAGCTGTGGAATCAGAGGGTAGTCTGGCATCTCGCAATGGGTGAGATCAGGAATGTGCAGGGATGGGGATGGGAGGGTGTGGCCGAGCCAGATGCAGAGCTGGATATGGGCAAGAACTGCTGGAAACGGGAACACAACCCCCCTTATTTGTCATACAGACCCTCTGAAACGCAGTAATTTTTTTTTTTTAATTGAAGGGAAGCTCTAGAGCAGCCCAGGAGGGTTAAGGACGGGTGTTGTGCTGGTGTTAAACAGGTGGCTGGGGCTGGAAACAGCCCAGAGCACACCGGTGGCAATGGTCCACCACGCGATCGCGGCTGCGATAGCAGAGGGAGCCACGGCAGAAGCCATTCCTTAAGGAGGGACAGGACCTTCGGCGTGGGGAGGGATGGAGGGCAAGGACAGCACCGAGGGAAGGGGTGAGGAGGAGCAGCCCGGGCACCGCAGGGATGGAGCACCAGGGATGGAGCACCAGGGATGGGGACAGAGCTCCA
>VWZG01003756.1:0-25215 GCA_013396735.1 Grallaria varia
TACTTTTAAACCAGCACACATACTTACTGGACACATAGTCTAACAAAAAAAATCATGTTGCAGTCTGAGTCTGCCGAGTTTTATATATCCAGTCTTGATTTGAAATGCCCTATTTTGAGTCTGTAACTCTTAACTGCATCATGGTTTTGTCCCTTTTTCATACCTATTTTTAGCTTTTCTGAGGTGTCAGTTATTCTGGTAACTTTTAAGACTTGTTACTTTGTGACTAGCACTTTGACTCTGGCTTTCCATGATTGGAGGTTAACACTAGGGTTCCAGATTATATTATATATTCAGAGACCTGTTAAAATAATTTAATGGGGTTAATGCAGAAAATTATTTCAAGAATTGTAACATTTAGGCAGCTTTTTGATGACCCATCCCAACCTGTTAAACTTTCAGTAGCAGTAAAAACCCCCACTATTTTATTTATAATTTATTATTGTAATTAATAAAGAAGTGTTCTAATTTTTTAGGTCCTGGAACCTTGCTAACTGATATTTTAGGGGTTGGTGTTTCTTTGAAGCTCGTGTCTGACATAGATTCTGAGAGAGGGTGAATTTGTCATTCTTCTTCCCCTCTGACGCTAAACTTGAAAGCCAAACCATAGTAGCTATCCACTCTGAAAGGTGGTTTGCAGCAAAGTAGTGTCCCATGATCCATTCAGAAATCAGAAAACAATTTAACACTTAGTTCCCCTCTTTCTTGTTAAACAGGATTTGTTGATAGAGTTTGCTTAAAGCCTGTTCTAGAAGAGTGAATTGTAAAATCGTGTGTTGTTTTGACATTGCTTGCCAAGTTAGCTTTCTGCCTTTGCAGTATGACCGAGGAGTATTGCAGCTCTTTGAATGGAAATGTTTGATGCTACCATTCAGAGGAAATCGTTGTAGTACAATCTGGTATATAAGCATCACAGAAATCGTTAAGGGTCATCATTCTTTTCACTCCTTTACATAAATATGTATTTTCAGTATCACCTTCTGTAACACTAAGGATTCAGTCATCACAAAGTTAGGGACAAGATTAGTCCTGAATACTGGGGGTGGAAATGCTAGGAATACAGAAGACAGATGCAATTAAGTAGGAGCAGACAAAAGTCTGTACTAGCATGAAATGTGAGCAGACCAAAATAATCTCACTTCCATATATTGAGATTAAAAGTAAAAATGACAACTTCTATTTTTAGATCTGAATCTGGACGCTGGATCTGGTCATGATACTTGTGGAGAAACATCATCTGAAAGTTACAGTTCTCCTTCTAGTCCACGACACGATGGGAGGGAAAGCTTTGATAGTGAAGAAGAAAAAGACAGAGGTTGTATTTATGAAAAGTGTCCACAAATGTCTTTATTCATCGACTAATCTCTTTCTTGTATTAATTTTAATTAGTTTTTCAGTTCTGTTAGCTCCTTTTTTTTTTTCTGAACTAGTGACTAGTGACTCTCTGGATTTCATGACTGGATGGTTTGATGGCTTTTAGCAAATAGCAGGACTGTTTGAATACCACTGAGTTTTAGATTACTGCACATATGTAGTAATTTTTTTACCTCAGTGCCATAGCTCTCTTGAAGAATTTCCACAGTAATATGAAAAACTTGGGCATGAAAGGTTTTATATGAAATTGCGTGTCATGTCTGAGAGCTGTCTTTTTGTACTGACAGTTTGCCACTCCTTCCAAATTTGAGTAAGCTGTGTTAATGTCTTTTTAGGCAGATGAAAATTCCTAATTCACTCTTCACATTTGCAGATATACACAAGTGAAAGACAGTAGCTAGTTGGGCAGGTGGATACAGACAAGTGTTGGAGATGGACCTAGCTTAGTTTGGGTGAATGAAAAGAACCTCAAAGTTGTCACAGTTTGGGGAGACTTAACTATCATTCATGTTATCAAATTTAGGAGGTAAATTTATGGGTATATGAGGCCAGGGCATGATTCTCTATTGCTTGAGATTTACTCTTCTGACTGACAAATGCTTTTGTCCCCACAGATACAGACAGCAATTCTGAGGACTCTGGGAATCAAAATACAACCAGGTTTACAGGCTACAGTGCTGTCAGTTCATCAAATATGAACAAATCATCTGCTCAGATCTCTTCAGTGAATAATGAAAATGGGGGCCTTTCAGAAGATCCTTTGAATGCAAAATTTCAACATATTTCCTTCATGCCTGCCTTACACTGTGTGATGCACAGTGCTGCCCAAAAGCCCGAAGCAGTTGTCTCACCACCCATATCTGCAGATGGTAAAACGATGGGAATGCTTGTTACCACGCCTGTCGCTGTCTCGCCAGTGAGAGAGTCTGCGAATTCCCCACCTGGTGGAATAGGTCCAGTAACCTCTGGTGAACCTGAGAAACGTCTTGAGCTAATGGCTTCCCCTTTGCCAGTCCCATCCACTTTCCTTCCACATTCTGTCCAGCCTGGTAGCCCTGCTTTGCATTTGGCAATACATAGATTGAAAATGTCCTCTCCACAGGGATCATCGGAAAGTTGCACAGTTAATGGACCACAGCAGCCGACAGGAAACTTAAGTATTGGGTCACCAAATACTGCCTTTATCCCAGTCCACAATCCAGGTAGTTTTCCAGGATCACCAGTTCCTACTACAGATCCCATCACAAAACCTGCATCCCAGGTGGTAGGACTGAATCAAATGGTGCCTCACATTGAGGGAAACCCAGGAGCACTCCCTCAGCCTACCAATCTAAAGGTAGTTCTTCCAGCAGCTGGTCTCTCCACAGCAGCACCACCACCACCAGCTTCATACGCTTTGCCAGGCAGTCCTCATGCTACCAGTGTGTTGCCCAACCAGAATACAAATGTGCTGAACACTGGACCAACTTCCTCGTCACCTCAGTCTGCTGGCTTAGGTGTTGGTCAGGTCCAGTCCACTGTTCCTCCTGCAATACCAACACATACACCCGGCCCTGCCCCCAGCCCGAGCCCCGCTCTAACACACAGCACTGCACAGAGTGACAGCACATCCTACATAAATGCTGTTGGGAATAATAACACTAATGGGACAGTGTTACCTCTGCAGCAGTTGGGATCTGGTCCTTGTGGTTCTTGTGGACGTAGGTGTAGCTGTGGGACCAATGGCAGCCTTCAGATTAATAGTTATTTTTATCATAACCCACTTCATGGACAAGTCTACAGAGTTCCATCTTTCTTCACTCTGCCATCCCTTTGCAGTGGCAGCTACCTCAATCAAGCACATCAAAGCAATGGAACACAAATTCCGTTCTTCCTGCCTCAGTCTCCGTATGCAAATGGGCTAATGCATGACCCAGTGATGGGGAGCCAAGCCAACTATGGTATGCAGCAGATGGCAGGATTTTCAAGGTTCTACCCTGTATATCCAGCACCTAATGTAGTTGCCAACACAAATGGGTCGGGACCCAAGAAGAATGGGAATGTTTCATGTTACAATTGTGGTGTAAGTGGACATTATGCGCAGGACTGTAAGCAGTCATCCATGGAGGCCAGTCAACAAGGTAATCATGATAACTCCCAGCGGACTTGCTTTTGAGTTTAGCAGTTTCTCTTTACCTTTCTGAGTGTGCTGGTTTTGGTCTTACAGAAAGGTGTGTGTGTGTGCGTATGTTTTGTGTAAATGGTTGTGCACTAGTGACCTGCTCTAAAACTTCAAAGTATCTTAGCTCTGCTGAAAATCTTGTAGAACAGTGCAAGGGAATGGGGTTCACAGTGTGACGTTGAAAGTGGCTATGATGATACCAGTCCTAAATTGTCGTCCTTTTTATCCTGGTTTGTTTTTGACATTATATCAAAATGACTTGCATGTTGTTTCAGTTTTTCCTTTCCCATTCATTGGGGTGTTTTTTCAGAGAATTCACTGGCAAAAAGTAAAAGATATCAATTGCTGTCTTACATGACCTTGGAGTCCTAAAACTTGTGAGAATTTAAAGAAAAAATAATAGACTGGACATCTAACCAAGGCTTACCTTTGTACAATCAGTCATCCTTCTGTGCCTCATCATGCAATACATTTTACTTTTCAGACAAGTTGCTGCAAAAAGGTAGAAACCAATTGGAACTAAAAATCAAAGGAATGGCATCCATTTCTTTCTCTGTCCAGAAGAATGGGGAAAATGCATTGTTTACATGGAGTATAAGCTATTTTTGATTCTTGCACTAGTGCCCATTCTGACTTCACTTGTTTGACTAGACAAGGAAAGATGAACCTTGATGGGGGTCATCTTTTCTTTGCCTTTTTCCAGTAAAGCTCAAGTCCTATATCTACACTTTTTATGTTTTTTTAAACTTACAGTCCTAGCAAGCAGATGAAAGAAAATAGGGTAAAGTCTAAGGGCCTACTTTAAAAGGACTGGAGGATGATAGTGCCTTTTGAAGAGCATGTCCATTTTGATACCTTGTAGTGGTTTTGTAATCCATTTTAATTGTGAGCAGTGACTTAGTAGTTCTCTTTCCTGTTTTAGGCACTTACAGACTGAGATACGCACCTCCCCCTCCCCCTTCCAATGATACCTTGGATTCTGCAGACTGAAACAAGTAAACATTGCCTACTTAAGCTGAAGCTTGGGAAGCTGGGGGAAGGGGTGTGTGTGTTTGGGGGGAGTGGGGAGTGGGAGGGGCTGGTCTTGTGTTTTGGGACATTCCCAATTTTATATTCTTTTGGAATTTTTCATTGCTTTTGCACCTCTGTTCCGTACAAAAGAAGAAAGCTGAGTCCTTGGTGTCTTCCTGGTTCTAGAAAAGGCTTGCATAATGCATGTAATTCAAACACACAGCCAAACAATCAGACAAAGCATTTGAACCATGCTTTTGCACTGAAGACTTGTGCAATGTTTACTGCAGTCTAAAAAAAAAATAAAATTCCTCTGACATCACTAATGGAGCAGCCATATGGTGAGAGAAGAAACTTGGTCACGTTTCCCACCACAGTCTTCTTCCCTTCCTCCCTGTTCTCCTTTATGCTGCTGTTTTCTTTTCTTTCCTTGTTTTCCATGTGGATTTGTTGGACTTGCATGAACGTTTAGCAGTTCATACAGACCCTGCCCATACTCTAAATTTAATGCTCATGAATTGAGGGGAGATGTTCAAATGTCCTATTAGCAGAGTCCAAAGGAAAACACAATATTGTATGTGTACTGTATGATAATAATACATATACAAAGCTCTTGAGAGTCCCAAATAAATGAAAATACATAGAGCAGGAAGGGCTGAAACTGTGTGGACTGGGACAGATTTAGAAACATGAACAAGCTTACATTCACAGATTTTTTTCTTCCCTTAGAGCTTTTTTAGCCTGTATGTTCAGCAACAAAGGTGAAAAGGTGATATGAATGTTGTACTCAGTGTGTTTGCATTTGTAATGAAAGTTGACACCATTTTTTCCTTTTTTAAAGCTATTCTACATCGTGTCAACACAGAATGAACATTACTTGATTGAATATTTTTTTCCCAAACTATTGCGGTGTTGCATTGTACTTAGAATGTAAATGTTTTATTTCAAACTGAACAAAAGCTATGATTTTCTACAAAATAGTCAGGTATTAGTATTAGAACCTGTCTACCAAATAGCAAAGTCACTATTTTGTAACAATTTACCACTATGCGTAATTACAGTATAATGTGAAAGACTGAAATGAGTGTTAAGATGGTATTAAACATGTCAATATCATGAGTAAGTAAGTTTAATGCTGCTGTATTTTTTATTTTATTTTTAAAAGCCAATATATGTACTAAATTGCTTCCAGGTAATATTTGATTTCCTAAAGTGCACTGAGGTTATCTGGAAGACGAGTGTGTTTTTTTTTGACTGCTGCGTTCAACACCTATCAACTACCACCACTGTATATCCATAGGGTTTGGCATTCCTCACAGTTCATGGCAGAAATGTTTTTTTCTTAAAATCAGACCCAGTGTCCTATAGAGGGATGAAATAAAAATCAGTCTTTGGTTCAGCCGTTTAATAAATTGCTAAACAAACAAATAACTTCAAGGAAAAAAAAAAAAGCTTGATTACTACATTTCTTCATACGTAGCATTTATATTTATAGCACCAGTGTACATTTTGAAACTTTTTTCTTGGAGAGGGGGAATGGGGAGGGAGGTAGATGAAAGCTTTAATTTAAAAAAAAAAAAAAAAGTTTAAGTAGTAAATGAAAATTATTTTGATTAAAATTTTTATTTGATCTGGGTATTTTTGGACCACTTGAGATGAATGAACTGCATTTGAGTTGAAGTGAGGGTGTTAAACCACCAATGGACTTGTATTGTGAATTACCTGCCAGTTGTACTTTATGGAACTTATTTTATGATTTAAAATACTGTACTGTAAATAGGAGGTATGTTACCTTCTCTTTATTTGTATGTTTACCATATACTTTGATATTTGAAATGTACTGGAAAGGTCACTTATATTTCTAGAAGAGATTGGATTTTATGCAACCTTTTTCCTTGAATTAACAGCAATAAAAAAAGAAAAAAAAAAAAAAAAGAAAAAAAAAGTGTGCCTGTGCTGTTGTTTACCACTGAGAATGATGAATCACTGCCTCTGGGTATAGGGATGGGATCATGGAATGTTTTCACAGAGCACCATTTTGGTTGGAATCTGTCACTTTTGAGACAAAGCTGAGAGTATTTGACTGAAACTGAGATCAGTGTGGTGTCTGAAGTCTGAAGCTTGACCTTTTGTGATGGACCCAGGACTTGGACCTCTGCTCTTTCAGAATAGTTAAGCCATTCTTAATGTGATGGCTCTTGGATTTGGGCTAAAACCCAATTTAAACATGCTTTTTTTCAACTGATGTGTAAATAATGTGTGTGCGAGTCATGTAGTGATTGAAAAGTGAATGAGATCTTTCTTCTCTTTCTAAAGTATATGGAAGGGCAACCGGAGTTGCCGGTAATAGAGAAGAAGCTTAAAAATGTGCAGATTACAGCTGAAGAGCCTGACGGGAATGCAGAATCTGGATGTGCTCAGGTTGTACTTGGGAAGAGAAGGGTACTGAGGACTCTGTCACTTTACTGTATAGACAGTGTTTCTACTTCCTACTGCTTAGCTGCAGCTTATCTGTGGAACTGAAGGACCACAGAATATCTTGGATCTTTATCCCACCTTACTTCCCAGAACAACCTACTTCTTGAGAAACCAACTAAGGTGATGAGGAGGCTGAATGTTGCCCATAAGCCCAATGTCTTTTCTTCAGGCAACTCCCATAACAATGCTGGGATGTTGAGCCCAGGTGTCATGGACACCATCATGCAGTTTCCATTGCTGCAAGTGCCTCATGTCCCTCCACTGGACACAAGGGAGTGCAAACACCTGTCTAGGGAGTTCATAAATTATCATATTGCTCTCAAAATACTGTGCATCTTACAGTGCTGTCTTGAGTTGCTGATACTCTTGTTTGCCTGTGTGCTGCAAGCAACCCTGACTTCAACAGATCCTGGTTGCATTTATCAGTTCCAAAAGGTAAAAATAAGTACCCTCTGGCGCAGTAAACACTATGAAATACTTCATACTTCTTATGCTTGTTTTGCTGGCAGCACTTGTACCTGGCTGTCCTCTCTGGCTGCACCACTACTGTCTGTGCAGTTGGGTTTAATTACAGCTGCAGTTCAAGAGAGAGATTCTCCCAGTGAGTGGTTTGGAAGCCTTTGAATGCCCTAAAGCTAAATGAGAAAATGCCACCTAGTTGGTTGACCTGAGCAGCTGTCCAGGAGTGACTCCTGAGTACTGCACTGTTGCTTTGCAGTAGTAGCACAGATTGTACAAATCGGTTGTTTGTACAAACCATTTGGTTCTTAATGCTGGAAGAAAAAATTAATAATGATGGAGGCCATGGGGAGGAGTGGAAAGAAGGGAGCATAAGGGAGTATGATGATGCACACTGCTTGCTGTGGTTGAACAGATAGCCTCATTTTCCCAGCTAAGCAATCTTAAGATGGCAGTGGTGGCCTAATGCCTAGGTCTTAGCTTAGCTGATACTACTGGAGAAGTGAAGGAATAGACTGTATATGCATTGTGGCAAGGCAGATGGAAAGTAAAAAGGTGTGTAAAGGTACATTGAGAACTGCAAAACTTGACCAGTGCCAAGCTACTTCAGGTTCAGAGAGGTGGAAGTACCACTGCAGCCTATTTCTGCTTTGCTTGTGGTGTGACACTTAAGAGGTATGCTGGCCTGGGCCTCCTGAGGCTGCTCTCATTGTAAGGTTGTCTAAATTCTGTGTACACAAAAAGCAGCTTTGAGCATCAGAGCTCCTGCTCAGGGCCAGTGACTGGCTGCTGGAATTGGGCACAATATATATAAAGGCCATGTGAACTGGCCTTGTGCTTGGGAGGAAGAAGAAATGTCTTAAAGGGATAGTCATGAGTTTATACTAGAGTTCAAGTGCTGCTTCTTTTGTGGAACAGGCTCCGGATACTAATCTACAGTGGTGTGCTCCTCACACAAGGGAGGAAGGAAAAGCACCACTTGGAGCATTATGGCAGGGAGAGCATGCTGCCTCCCTGCCTATGCCTGCTGCATTTCTTGGCGACTAATTGGAATAGAGAAAGAGGTTGTCATTTTGGACCAGCTTTTGAGCTGACAGCAGGGGACAGTCACGTTCCTGAGCCAAATTAAACTACATTCTGGTGGATTAGAGATCAAAGTGTATGAACAGCTGTATTTGGTCAGGTCAAAAGGCCACTTATGCCTGCAGCTTGTCTCAGCAATGATCACTAACAGATCCTCCAGAAGAAAGTACTTTTAATACAAAAAAAAAAGAAAGACAAGTGGTAATTACTGCAAACATGTAGCCTAGCAAAATGAGATGTCTGAGGTTCATCTTCACAATAGGTGGCAGCATAACTCTACCGGTGGAATCTATGGGAACTTTTGAGGTACTGCATAAGATGCTTCAGTTTAATTTGGTTGTAGCTTTGACTTTTAACTCTGTGATGTTAGTTTCTGTTGGGTTTTTTCATGTTTATGTATTTTCTCACATGAGGAGCATACTAATTGTTTTCTCTCAAAACAAAAAAAAACCAAAACCAAAACACATTCTAAGTGTGTGGCCAGCAGGTTGAGGGAGGTTATTCTCCCCCTCTGCTCCACTGCCAAGCTCTGGGGTCTCCAATGTAGGAAAGATGTGGACCTGCTGTAATGAGTCCAGTGAAAGTACCATGAAAGATAATCAGAGGGCTAGAACACCTCTCCTGTGAGGAAAGGCTGAGAAAGCTGGGGTTGTTCAGCCTGGAGAAGAGAAGGCTCCAGGGAGACCTTATCATGGCCTTCTAATACTTAAAAGGGGCCTACAAGAAAGATGGGGATAAGCTTTTTAGTAGGGTCCTAGTTTTAAAGAAAAACTATTTAGATTAGATATTAGGAAGNCACTGCCAAGCTCTGGGGTCTCCAATGTAGGAAAGATGTGGACCTGCTGTAATGAGTCCAGTGAAAGTACCATGAAAGATAATCAGAGGGCTAGAACACCTCTCCTGTGAGGAAAGGCTGAGAAAGCTGGGGTTGTTCAGCCTGGAGAAGAGAAGGCTCCAGGGAGACCTTATCATGGCCTTCTAATACTTAAAAGGGGCCTACAAGAAAGATGGGGATAAGCTTTTTAGTAGGGTCCTAGTTTTAAAGAAAAACTATTTAGATTAGATATTAGGAAGAAAGTCTTTACTATGTGGGTGGCAAAACATTGGCGCAGGATGCCCAGGGAGGACCCCATGCCCAAAAACATTCAAAGTCAGGTTGGATGGGTCTCTGTGCAACCTGATCTTAGTGGAAGGTGTCCTTGCTCATTGGAGGGAAGTTGGACTAGATGACCTTTAAAGGTCCCTTCCAACCCAAACTAGAGCTAAAATAGTCCAAATGTCATAGTGAGTATTGAAGACCCAGAGAACTGCAGCCAAATGTGAAAGCCGTGTCTTAAGAACTACAAAGCAATTTCAACAGCTTCAGATGTTTTTCTTGTTTTGACTGAAACATAAGATTTTGAAACTGGTGGCCTGTCTAGGCAGAAGTATTAAAACATATCAAAGTAATTGTGTTGCTATCAAAATGCTCTTCTTTTTAATGTTTTTACAGGATATGCACATGCCCCAGAAAAAGAGCAGATAGCTTAGCAGTGGCAAGAATTCTGGATGAAAACATCATTTGACTTATTTTAATTGCCCCTTTAAGACTAGATTGGCTCTGAGGTGCATCNGGTCTCTGTGCAACCTGATCTTAGTGGAAGGTGTCCTTGCTCATTGGAGGGAAGTTGGACTAGATGACCTTTAAAGGTCCCTTCCAACCCAAACTAGAGCTAAAATAGTCCAAATGTCATAGTGAGTATTGAAGACCCAGAGAACTGCAGCCAAATGTGAAAGCCGTGTCTTAAGAACTACAAAGCAATTTCAACAGCTTCAGATGTTTTTCTTGTTTTGACTGAAACATAAGATTTTGAAACTGGTGGCCTGTCTAGGCAGAAGTATTAAAACATATCAAAGTAATTGTGTTGCTATCAAAATGCTCTTCTTTTTAATGTTTTTACAGGATATGCACATGCCCCAGAAAAAGAGCAGATAGCTTAGCAGTGGCAAGAATTCTGGATGAAAACATCATTTGACTTATTTTAATTGCCCCTTTAAGACTAGATTGGCTCTGAGGTGCATCTTGACAAGGACTCCTGGGTATTTCAAACTAGGTGTGTAAATCCTGGCCTGTCAGCATACAAAATAAAAATCAAGAATGAAAAGGGCAGCAACATGGGGAGATGAGGGCAGGGGAAAACAGCAACAGCACAAAAAAATATGAACAGACATTGGAGTGAGACAATTTCCACACATCACTTCATTTCTTACCGGAGCTCAGATCAATTTCATAGCAAAGAACTTCAAAGAGCAACTGCATCAAGTTGGTACAAAACCAGCAGAATTCTGCCTGTCACCACAGTGCAGCTGACCAGGTAAGACACATAACACAGGTGAGGGGTGCTGCCAGCAATCTACATAAGCCTGAGTTATATGGACATGGAACAGACTAGAACAATACATTTACAACTTTACAGTGTTTGTAATTGTTACTGCTGCACAGTGTTGTCAGCTAGATAAAGGCACTCTTTAGGGTGTTTTCTACCTTTGATTTGTTTTCCATTTTTAATGTATGCTTTTGCCTGCAGCTTTTTTCATCTCACTTTTGCCCTGATTAGCCTTTTTAAAGTCTTTCACAAGTGTGCTAGAACCATGCACATGATAGAGGAGCATTTGAAATGTTTTAATCTGTGATATGCAAACTCCCAAATGATAAAACAACTTGATAATTCAAAATAAAATAACCAATGGGAGAGGGCAACTGTCAGAGTGTGAGCCTGCGCCAGTGCCTGCCGTTGCAAAGGCAGCTAAATCGGAGCTGGGACTTTGCTCTGCACTTTGAAACCATCAAATTTTTCTTCTTTTCTGAGGAAGGATGTCTCATTTCTAGCATGTTCTGAGATGGAGAAAGCAAAGAAAGGGATGTTAATTCAGAGTTACACAGGAAAATTAATATACTGGGATACTCTACAGCTAAAGCTTTATGCCCAAAGGCTCCAGCACCACTGGAAGAGCAGCTGCCCTGAGACGTAGCTGTCGCTTTGTCCAAGCCAGAGATGTCTGCTCAGGTTGCTAGAGACTTAACGACAAACTTTCCTAAATTTTGTTCTTGACTGTGGAAGGGAGTATTGTAATGGTTTTATTGCCATCTATTGCCAGCAGGTTCCCATGCCTGCATGGGACAATTGGTGGGAAGATGCTGTGCTTCACTCCCTAGTGCAGACCTGGCAGGTTCGCAGGAGCAGGGCAGTCATCTCCTGAGCAGCCTTCAGGCTCAGGATACAGGGCCTGCTGCCCAAAACCTGGCATAGGAGTTTGAAGAAAGAGAATGCTGATGTTCAATTTCTGAGATTTTTTCAGGCACACTGTGACCTGTGTTTTCATTTGCACTGACAGCCCCATCATTTCTGGCAAAGACAACAGAAGGAGAAGATGTTTAGTTCACTTTAGCAGGACTATCCTGTGGCTCACAAGTTACATCTCAACCTGCATTTAGCCCTGACCTTCCTGCTCTTCCTAGAGTCCCTTGGATCCCCTCGGGCAGGGGAATGCCACCTCCTGGCCAATGGCAGATGACATGCTCAGCAGCTATAAAGCTTCAAAGTGGGTTTGTATTCGTGCATGGGTGGGGGTGAGTGCACTTGATGGCAGAGGAGTGGGCACAGTGATCAGGAGCCATGGTGGGACCAGGACTGCTTGATGGTGGTCTGTGCTGCATAAACTTCATTTATGAGCTTCAATTGTTTCTGCTTTTTGATCTATTTTGAAAGCAAAAACCTTCCTAGCCAGTAATCTTCTTGCAAACAAAGTAGAGCAAGGGTTGGGGCAGAGTGGGTCAAGCCAACCCAACATTACCAATGGTGTGTATAGTCAGAGTGTGGGCACCTAGAAAATTTAATCATTTCTTTGGGCCCTTACTTTTTTTTTTTATTTCCCAGACCAACCTTCTTGATTAATGCATCAAAGTTTCATCTTTCAGCTCTTCAGTGCACATCTTTAACCAGCTTCCATATTCAAAAGACTTTAGTGCTTCAGGCTTTCTCAGTCAGAGGGAAGGCTATGGGAGCCCTCTCCCCTCCCCACTGGGCATTGTCACTCACCCCCTATTTTTCAGCCTTTTTTTGTTTGGAAATGTATCTAGTTTCCCTCTGAACTCTTTAAAGCTCCCTACTTCAATGACAGATGTGGGTAACACATTCCATATGCTCTCTTCCCTTTGGTCTGTGAGCTCTACCCATCTCTGTCTCTGATGGAGGGACATGCCAGACTCCTCCTGTTGTGACTTAAAAGCTGGGAAGTGCCCTTGGTTCTTTAATAAAATTAAACAAAATTCATTTTGCTGCACATGCTCTCTCTCTTGAGCCGTATATAGCCTCGCTTTGCTCTGCTTAGGTGTTTGCACATCGCTCTGTATTGTTTCATCCATGCCAGGATATTATTTTTACAGCTGGCCATGCCTTTGATAGAAGGAAACATGAGAGTTTAAAGGTGAGAGAGGGAGCGATGGTGGGGGAGCCACTGCAACTGCCTGCACCATCCCCAAGTGCAGAGCTATGCTTCACCAACCCCCCACGCAGAGCACCAACAGCGTGTTCTCTCAATAAAGGATGAGGGAAAAACAAGATAATGCTAATGCAAAAATGAACAGCTGGCATCAGCAGAGCCTTGGAAGTACTGATAGGCCTTAACAAGTCTGCCCAGCCTCCCATGGGGCCTTTGCCCACCCTACCCTGGGCCCAGCAGCCCTGGTTCAGTTCAGCCAGGGGCTTTGGTGCTGCTGGAGCAATGCTGTCCATGCTCCTCATCCCAGCGGAGTGATGGCCTGGACTTTCCAAGCGAACCTAGACTCATGTTGTAGGTGCCTCACTCTCCTGCTGCTCCTGCCCAGACCCCCTGGGTGATCCCTGGGCCTGCCCCATTACTGCACTTAGTTAGGGCTGTTGATGGACCCGTGCCCAGCTCCTGGTTTTGCTGGGGGAGCTGTGGGGTGGCTATGGTCCCTCTCCCTTGTGGGGCAGCCTCACTCTCCTGCTTCTCTCTGGCTAGCATCACTTCATCTCATGTGAGGTCTCTTCTGCAACACGCTGTCTGAAAACTCCTCCAGGCAGGTAATGGTTTCCTTCTTTCTGGTTCTGTATCAGCTATGGGTAAAAAGACAGCAGCTGGCAAATAAAGATGGAGGTCCTCCAGTTTGCAGACGACACCGTTTCAAGTGCTTGACAATTGCAGCAAAGCCAAAGACCAAAACACAGCTAGAGAGAGAGAAGAAGAGATGGAAAGACTCAGACTAAAATGTAGCTAATAGAGTCACTAAATATTGTTTATCTAAGGCTGGGTGAGGTTCAAATTCAGTCCCAGGTACTCAGGAACTAATTTCTCTCACGCAACAAATGGAAACCTAAAGCAACACTGTGCTAGTTGAGCTGGCTGGGTCCCTCCAGAGGAGCAAACAGGGCTCTCCAGCCACACTTTTACACATGTATTTTTGCAGCAGTGCAGAAGCCATTAAACTGTGTGGTTATGGATTTCACTGCTCATTTAAGACCTATTAAAATAAGGTATTACAGTGTGCACCTGAGGCAGCAGGGACAGGTGAAAGAGGGCAGGTCCAGCACCAGATTGCTGTTGCCTTATCGAAGAAAGCAAAATACATTTCTGTAATTTACAGATACTGTAGTCTCAGCGAAAACTCACTTGCCTGCACTTGTCAGTATTCGAGGTCTAAAATTTTCCTTCCCTGAGACAAACAGCAGTGATAATCCCATGGTGCTGCCTCATGGAGGTGCAAGCAAATGCACTGAGTGGGGCTTGTTTCATTTCCAGAGATGTTCCAATCCTACAAGCTTCTTGTTCCCAGTCTAGGGCTTTGGCTGCTCTTTGTTTTATCTGTGAAGACCACAGAGGCTCCGACTGGACTCTCACCAGCAGGGTGTACAACACCACCTGGGAGGAGCAATCTGGGTTCAGCTGGGCACACTTATCCAGACGAAGGACAAAGTCATTTTCCCCTTCATCTCCACTTGTGCTGCCTCTGTAGGATCTCATCTAATTTTTGGCCACAAACCCTACTGTGCTGCCACCTCTCATATTCTTGCCTCACTTTGCTCCAAGTGAGGCAGTGGGACCAGCCACAAAATCCCTGCTTCCAGACCTGCCACTGAGTGGGTTGGACAGTACTTTCTCTTATCCAGTTATCCCATTTTCCTGCAGTTTCCCAGTTTCCTCCACTTTGGCTTGTTGTATGCTGCTGTTTGTGTGCCTCAGTGTGACCATAAAGACCTTGCTCCATCCTGTTGTTTTGGGTTTCCCTGCCTTTATGTTATTTCTTGTTTAATTAGTTTATGTACTTTTATCCTATGTTGTCTTTTATAGCATTATGTTATGTTTGGATGATGTCATGTTGGCTCAAAGGCCTTTAAAAGTTAAAAAAATGTAATCAGAGACAAACTCTCTCCAGATTAATTTCCTCTGAGTATCAAGCAGATTGTCCTTGTCTTCTCACCCATGGGGAGCATCAGTTACATAGGGGAGACAAGGCCTGCCTGTGTCCAGGATGTGGGACAGAAGTGTTGATGTGGTTTCTGTCCCTTGTGGGATTTAAGTGGAAACTTGAGCATAGGTGAGGTCATCACTTCAGTGGTCATCAGAGCTAAGTGGGTGCCAGGAGGATGGCAAACCTCTAGACTGGCACGGTGCACAGTGGAAGTGCATGTGTATTCAGGATTCTTCTGCTACCCAAGAGACCAAAGCAGCCCATGGGAAACACTAGGCTCAGACACAAGCAGCGGTGGAAATCTCACTCAGTACAACAGGCAGATCTCAGTGGCTTGGCAGTGCCCTTGTCCTGCTTCCTCTGACTGGAAACTGGCTTTCTGCACCCTGAGGTATCTTTGGGCATCTTCTTGGGGTAAAGGATCACTGAAACCACCATCAGTGTTGAGGGCTGAGGCTCTCCTCCCTTTCTCTGTTAAAAAGAAAACCACAACTTGTTGTTTGAAGACAGACTAAGAGTTCTTCTCCTTCCTCTAAGATTTCATGTTCTCATGCTGAAATGCCAGCTGAAACCTGAACAGCAGCAAAAAGCTTCCAGATTAATGAATGCAGACAAATCACAAGCTAAGAAATGCAGTTCACTGCTTCCCTGTCCTTGACTTCAAGGCTTTTGCTGGTGTATCCCAATGATCCTTGTGGGTCCCTTCCAGCTCAAAATACTCTGTGATTTTTTCTCTTGCACCTCCCTGTGAATGCTGGTGAGGTGGGAATATGTCTCCATCTCCTGCCCCAACCCAGCTAGTACTGTCAGTACTGCAGGTGTTAGACATCCCCTAGGACTATGCTTCAGCTGGTGGCCTTTCATTGCCATTACTGATATATGCAAGTGCCCTCTGTAAGCAGACAAAACAAGAATTAATAGGATGTTCCACTTTGAGATTCATCACGGCCATTTTTTGATGAGCTGCTGTCTTCTCCTGCCCTACTTTATGCTGTCTCTGTTATTGTTGTAGACAGGGGGCTTGATTCAAGTAGCCCATGCATAGATGTCTAGCATCATTTGAGGAACTTGACACACCCCAGCAGGCCTCAAGCTGCCTCTCCAGGCATGTGGATGTCTCCAGTATGTCTTGAGCCTTATTTTCTCTCTCTCTGTTGCTGCCACAAGTAGCTGTGGGTGGCCTGGGTGGCAGTGAGACACCCAGATGCAGACATCTGAAGGAGGCCTTTGTTGCATGTCCTTTACAGTGGCAACAATGGACAAAATTGACAATTATCAATTGATATCAATTGATTATCAATTTTTATCAAATTTTCCTCTCTATTGTGCTAGCTACAAGTGGAATCGCATCCAAAAGGAGGCACACCCACTGGAGTCTGATAGCTGAGCTTGCCACCACTGCTTCTGATGGGACTCCCATCTCCCTCTGGTGCTGTGTGCTTCCCTTCTCCGTCTATTGCTCTTCATTTGCTTTGAACATGTCCCTTGTGAGAGGATGAATACAGCCATGTGTGTCACTCCCTGTCCTGCTCAGAGAGGAAGCTGTCCTATTCTGCAAGCACCCAGCTGTTGGGATCTTTGTGGCACGGGGCTTTTTTCCTTCTCTTTTTGAGCTTACACACCATGCCTTAAGGAGGTCTACATGCCTACAGTATGTAGAGAGGTCTTGAGATTCACGTTATTTGAGCACTTAAGAATTCTCTACATAATTTCTTCCAGGCCTCCGTGAGACACAGACATGCTTTTGTCCCCCATTGCACTGATTGTGAACAGTGGGATGAAGCTGAAAGCATAAATTCTGTTGTCTGCAGCAGGCATTTGCTCTGGGAGAAACACATTCAACTGGTGCTAGGAGCCCAGGGCTACACCTGTGCTCCTAAATCAGGACTGTTTGCTGACCGTGGGATGGAGCTCATAGTGCCATTCAATCCCATGCAGGTGACCCTGCTGCCCCAAAGTGCACAGTGGCCTCCACATTCTGCCTCTTGGGCATCTGCCCATGCTGTCCCTGGGACCACTGCCTGGGCAGGTGCAGCTAAGGTTCTGATGGGGTGCGTTCTGGTGGTGCCTTCTCCACGGACGCCCCCTTGTCGCGGGGGAGAAGCTTGTGTGCCCTTATGAGGCTGTGAGCTATGCTGGCGGTGGTTGTGCCTCCGGTAGGGTCTCCCATGCTAGTCAGGTCTCAACTGAAGGGTCAGACAAAGTGTGTCCATGGGCAGGATGGGCTCACCAGCCTCCTGGCAACCATCCTAGGAGAAGGACAACTCTAACTCCAAACCCGGGCAGATGGAGCTCGCTTAGCCCTGTAAGGCCATCCATCTAAGAGAAGGACACTCTAACTAAACCTACATCCTGAGGACTTCGCTGCCACCGTCCAAGCTTGCTAGGCCCTGGCAGATGAACCTTAGGAGTAAAGGGTGGGGCCAGTTCCGCGCACTCTGCGCCTCACCTAAAAAATCCNCTGCTGATTCCTTTGAGAATGCACGCAGATCAGTCTTGAGGAGAAAAGACAATGCAGAAAGAACCGTGCCTCACCAACACCGCCTATGGAGACTTTCTGCTGTGCCTTTTGCAACCGGACTTGCCTATCTCACATTGGCCTCTTTAGCCATCAGCGCGCTTGCAGCAAGCGTGGGTAGAGCCCTTCCCAAATCTTTGTTCGCGAAGCCTAGCCATGATGGCTGGTGGTGCACAAGGGTCCTTTGTGCATCTTCTGGACCCATGTAGGTACATCTCTATGTCCTTGATGTAGTCATGAAGTGGGGGGAAAGTAAGGGAAGGAAGGGACGGGATGAGAGCACCTGAGTTAGAGACCAAATACTAGTTTCAGAAAGAGTGTGGATCCCCTCTTTCACAGAAAAAATAAACAACCAAACAAGACAAAACACAGGTGAGTTATTCTATAGGTCATTAGGAAACAAGTCGGGGTTAGTAGCCCTTGTTCTTATGGTAAATTACAATTTCCTAGGCATCACTTGGGAATATCATACTGCTCTGATGAGCAGGCCTCAGAATTCTTTGAGCTTTGCAGGAGATACCTTCTTGTCACAGATACTCATTGAGCCCACAAGGAAAGACGTCCTCTTGCATTTTCTCTTTGCGTGAATAGAGAAAAACTCATGGAGAACGTGATGGTAGGTGGACAGTGGACATTAAATGGTTGAGGGTTTTTTTCAGTGTAATGAGAAAAAATGACAGCAGAGTTGCTACCCTGGACTTCAGGAGAGCTAACTTTAAGCTATTTGGGAGCTATTTAGCAGGGTATCCTGGGAATCTGCTTCTGGGGTCCTAGAAGTTGACAAGTGATGGTCAATTTTTAAGAATCACCTTTTAGATGCATATAATACCACTGCACATCATTGTTTCAGAGAGTGGAGGCTGTAAGTGGGGATGGAGTGCCACCTATGCTGAAGCTTGCAGGTAGTTTGACAATGTGTGAGCTGCTCTTGCTCATCTCAGTGGAGTTTCTGCTCAGAAATCTGAGACAGGAGATTCAAACACCAAAATTAATTAATTCCCTGCCTTAGACCCATTGCATTAACTTTCTCCTTTGTTGCTCTATATGTCAACATAGCTGCCAGGAGAAGGTCAGTGCACCTACTTGAGCTACATCATGTTAACCAATCAGGTTGCTTAGTCTCCTCTTCCCCTCTCTGAAACCTGAAAAATGCAAAGCTCCTCTAAGAGACAAAAGAAAAAAACCAAAACCTAAACAAAACCCCAGCTGTTTTGAAGGCAAAACTGCTGGCTCTCTCTAAGTTGGTGGTGCCTTCTGCCAAGGCTTCCGAAATCTTCTCCTAAGAGCTGATTGGTTGTGCCTATAGAAGGTACAGGCAGCTTTTCCGTGGGCTTTGTCTGAGGTACAGCCTTGGCTGTGTGAGCTTGGCTGTCCAGAAGTAGAGGGCAGAGTTAGCCCTGGCTTCCTGGATGGGGAAATGAGTACAACAGTAATTGGCTTTATTTCTGTACTGCCTCCAGCCTGCCTCACAGGAGGATTTTAATGCTCTCACTCATAGCAATTACTCCTGCAAACCCTGGATTGGTGATTTCGTGAGTGGGAACCTCAGCACTCATTTGGTTCTCATTCAGGGTCCATTCACCAGTGTAACACCCCTGCTTCCAGTGCTGCTTCCTTGGCTGTGTGTGGTCCTTTTGCTGGATCCTGACATTTTTTATTTTTTGTTAACATCAGAATGAAGCTGCAGAATAATAGCTCTTTCACTTTGCTCTTAAATAGGCCATGCTGCTCATGTGCATAAAGGTTCTCTTTATGCATCTTGTCACTCTGCCTCGCAGGCTTCTTGGAGGGGAAAAAAAAAAAGCAACACTTTATTTTTTAAAAAAGATGCCCTTTATTCCTCATGAATTGCCTCTGCTCTGTATGCTAGCCAGCAATTGGCCCCAAAGAATGAACATCAAGCAGCTTTCCCAAGGTGCAATTCACCTATAAGACATTCCATATATCCAGGGCTGTCCTGTAAAACCTTGCAGGCAGGGAGATTGAAGCTGGGGCAGAAGGTCACCTTGACAGCTCCACCCCACTCAAGTGACCAAAACCCAAAGCCAGGTTTTAGCCACTGTTGTGCAAATTCCAGTAACGTGGATGGACGAACCATAGATGCAAGTCAGTCTTCTCCAGGACAAAAGCTTTTGCTGTCAAGCTGTTCAAAGGGAAGCATCCTGAGGCTGAAATCTGCTGGTGTGCACTGGCTCCTGCTCCAGAGGCTGGCCAAGTGCCTTAGCTTGCCTCAGACCCACAAGGGAGGGAGGGATGGAGGGAGAGATTCCTGGGGGAAGGGTAGAAGAGGAGCAAGTTTGCCTCATGCGCTGGGACTTGGCCATGGACCATGCAAAGCTCTGACTCTACCATGAAGCACAGTACTGAAGAATTTGCCCTCCTTGCTGAAGTACTTGTCTGCAGAGATCACACAACTGATTGTATCTAATAGAATTTATGTGGCCTGATTATTTACCAAAATAAAAGCTGGCTCAGCTTTCAGTGCTGATCAATTTTCACTGCCATGTTTTCCCAATGCACAGAGGTTACCCTGAAGGACCACGCACCATGCTGGACTGAAGCCCATGTCATTCTTGCAGAGACTTGGTAGAACTTGTTACACACACTGAAAAAAAAGCACTCATGCCTGAAGGGGCAAGAAAAGTGTGTGTGAGAAGCTTCTTGGATCGTGTTGCATGACTCTGAATATTTGCAGGAAAAGAGGAGTGGCACCAAAGTATGGCTTGAGATCACTGCCACAGGCTGTACTTGGCTTTACAGGCACTGAGGTAAGGGCAAACCTGGGTTTTTTGTTTTAAAATGATGAAGAGGAATGTAGGGGCTTAAGACACATCATGAGACTCCCTCCCATAGGGGCCTGCAACCTCTACCATCACCCACAGCTCACTGTAGATTTCTGTTCCAGACTGCTCTAGCTCTGCTAGAGTGGTAATTAGGCTGGGTTTTGTCCCACATCTCTCAGTAAAAAGTTGCTCAGGCATCCTTGTTCTGATGATTAGAAACCAAGTAAGAATATGGGAGCTGCCGTGTTTGGTCAGCTGAAGGATCCTTCTGAGTATCATATATCAAGCATTAGTCAGTAGTGTATTTAAACAGGAAAAGCAAGATCTTTTAAATTTAGAGAACTTAGAATATAACCAAACCAAACAAATTATCAGTCTCACTGGAAGGAAAAAAAAAGCATTTGTGAGGCCACATCTAGGTTTTACATGTCCAGTTGTAGGGTCCTTGGTAACAGAGCAAGTTCAACAGAAGGATATTGCGTACCAGGAGAGGACAAGAGAGCTGATTTTGTCCAGCCTGAAGAAGAGGAGGCTGAAAGGAGACATTACTGCTCTCTGGCACTACCTTACAGGAAATACAGAGCCACAGTCATCTTGGAAGTGCACAGTGAAAGGATGAGAGACATCAAACAGAAGTTATACACAAGGAAATTCGAATTAGACATTAGCAAACAACTTTCACAGGGATGCTGGTCAAACCATCTCCTGCAGGCTTACTCTGACTTTGAAGGTGGCTGTGCTTTTGGTAGGGATAGGGCCAGGCAGTCTCTTTTGACCTTATTTATTGTTTGGTTTGTAAGGTTTTGGACCTTATTCTATGTTTGGTTAAAGGTACGTCTGATTTTTTTTTCATTTGTATGTATACTGGTAGCTCAGGCAACCACGAGTGTAATCAGCATTATCCAACACCTCTTATAATAAGATCCCATTTTCATTCCCTTGTAGTATTACCAGATGTAATTCATTTGTATTTCCCAGGCAGAAACACCAGTGGAGATGCAGACCCATGCTGGAACAGGTTTTTCCCAGGTAGGACTCGCGTTGGTACATCTCATCCATGAAGGACTGCACCCCTACGGAGAAGTGACCCACGGGACAGCAGATTTGGAAGAACTGCTGCCTGAGGGGTGGACTCACGTTGGAGAGGTCCTTCAAGGACTGTCTCCCATGGCAGGGACCCCACAGAGCAGGGGAAGGACTCAGAGCTGTGGTCCCCTGCAGTCCATAGTCAAGACCGTGGTAAAGCATGTTGTGCCCCCTCAGCCCGCAGAGGAGTCACCCCGAGGAGTGGACTCACATTACAAGCATCAGAAGCAACAACTGACTGCAACCCCCACAGACAGAAGGAGGGGTGGGGGGAAGGTGTTTTTAAAGACTGTTTTATTTCTCACTCTTTAGCTCTTGTCCTGTTAGTAATAAATTTAAGAATTATTCTTACTTTGAGTCTATTTTGCCCATGAAGACAATCAGTAAGTGACCTCTCCCAGGTCTTATCTCTACCTCTCTCCTCAGTCCAGTTGCATGGGGAGGGTGATAGAGCAGGTTTAGTGAGTCCCTGGAATCCAGCTAGGGTCTGCCCACTACAATGTTGAAATTGCTCATGAAGCTCTTCATGCAGCACCTCTGCTTACAGTATGTTAATTTCTTTCCCTTCGCTGTTCCAGTTTACCCGTTCTAACTATTTCAAAGAACAAGATTTCTGAAAAAGCCATGACTGAGAGCCAGCTGGTGGCTTGGAAACCAGGCAGCATGTCCCATAGATGTGGCTTATGGGGTTATCAGGTGATTGATGCTCCAGCTATGTGGATGATAAATGTCCACACTTGAGCTCAGCCCCTGAGTCTCCTTTCGGTGGCAGTCCTTTTTTCCAGACAGTGGCACCTACAGCATGTGTGGGTGTCTCTGAGTACTGCTGGTGTTGGTGGGACCCCTGCTCTATCTCCAAAATCTCACCCTGGCTCCCAGGGTTTGATGCCCAGAGGAGGTGCCCCAGGTTTGGTGCCTCTGTCTCATGTGGTGGCTCTGCATTCTCACACTGAGGACAGAATTCAGCCTCTTGGTGTCAAGATCAAAGAGGCAATTACAAACCAAGGTGGGACAGCAGATCCAAAAGGAAGTAGGTCCTTCCCCTCTGCCACTCACAGAAGGCCAATTGCTCTGAATTCATTGCTCTCTAAAGTCAACAGTGCTATGCTTGGTTCAAATGGCTGTAGCCACCACACCATCCCCTCTGTAATGCTTTAACTATATCAGGTGAAAACTGTATTTCAAATGAAGCTGGTAGGGCTCTGGGGCTTGAGCAAACCCTCAAGCATTACTGTCCATATTGCCCTTTTTGCACCATGTCCTCTAATATTCTAATGCAGAAGGAAACACTTAAAATGACCAGTCATATTTGAACGACCAACACTCTCACTTGTGAACTCTTCACAAACCCAGGAATAGATCAATAAGGGGTTTAAAAAGACTATCAAAATCATATTTCATCTCGGTACTAGCAAATCTCCTGAGAAGATCTAGGGTTGTTTTGCATCTGGAATAAAAAAAAGAAAAATAAATAAAAAATGCTGTGTAGGATTGCCTGCAGGGGATTAGGTTTCATTTTAAAACTAAGCAAACATGGAAATCTTAGCATAAGCTTCTCGAAAATTAACTACTCATGAACTTGGGAAGAAAGAACACAAGGCTGGGACTCAGGAGACTAAGATTACTGTCTTCCCTACCACTGTGCAACCTGCAGTGTGACCATGTCCTGCTTCATTCAAGCCAAATCTTCCATCCTAACTTCTGCCTTCCAATTTCAGTGGGAGCTGAGGACTTAAACACCTCTGTGAGTTGGTTTCTGGGGTTTCTCTCTTTCATTGCTGCCTGCTTATCTTCAAGGTGTTGTAAGAGCTCAGGGAAGAGGACTGGTCCCTACGTGTTTGTAAAATGATGAGCTCTGATCTTCATTTCTCTTTTGTGAGGGCCCTTATAAGGAGTTGAGTTACTACATGCTGGTGTCCACACTTCATCTGTGTCCAGAGTTACCACAGCGTGAGGTCTGTGACTGTAAGGAGAGACACTGAAATTCATGGCACTAGTGAGGTGCAACCAAGGTCTACAATGAGGCTGAAACGCTTCATCATGTTGTGTGACTGGTGCCACAGTTGTTAGCTTGCTGGGAGCTGCTGACAGCAGGGCCCATCCAGGGCACACACAGCCCCACTCTGTACGTGGCCCTTTATCCTTCTGTGCACATCCACAGCACGTGTGGGAGAAGGTTCATAAATCAAATGTGCCTTTATTTTTTAAAAAAAAAAACACCCAAAACTGTTGAACTTGACAAGAATAAAAGCCCCCCTCATAATAATAGACTGTGCATTCCCCCCCTCCACTGAAGGCCACAGCAAAGTTGCCACTTGCCCTGTCCTACAGCCCAAGGCAGCGCCAGTGAGCCCCATATGCTTATGTACAGTGGTGCCTGACTCACTTCCTTCTCCAGATGGAGCAAAAAGTCTTACGTGGCAATACCTCTGCTGACCCAAGGTACAAAGGCTGGCCAGTGCTTGTGTGTGGGTGGTGGGAGAGGGTTTTCTCCTCCTCTTTCATGTGACATAAATGGGAATGACCCAGGGTTTATGAATCCCAGATGGAAAATCAGGAGCGGAAAGCAGAGCTGGCTCAGAAGCCACAGACCTGTCAGGCAATGTGTATTTTCATTTGCAAGACTCATTTTGGGCAGGGGACATGTAGCAGTTTGGTACTTTAAGGCAAGGCCTGGTTGCCTTTCCAGTGTGTAAAATGGCATCCACCCGTGCAGTCCAAATAAATAATCATGGTTGTCATGACCCTACTTCAGTTTCTGACCTCATTTCCCTCACACTTTGCGGGAAAAAGAGATTATTACCTGTTTGCCCAAACAAGAAAGTGGCGTTTGTTCTATGTATCTGTACACAGTCAGGCAGGAAGAGGTATGTGTGGTGTACAATATGCTTGTGCTCTCAATACAGCTTTGATTGCACAGCTGTACCATAGATGGGGGTGATACTGAGCAATATTGTGTAATAACAGAAGGTTTTTTCAGAGTTACACAAAGGTTGGATCCTGTACTAGAGATCAAGAAACTCCAACTAATTGATTTCAGGTACTGAACCACAACGTAGACACTGGAAGCTTCATTCATTACACAGACACCTCTCCCGCCCAAACTGTCCCAATACAGATGACAACATTTTATTTGTTTTGCATCAAGATTAATGTCTTGGCATAATTGAAGGAAAAAAGGTAACAGGTGCAAGGTGTCTAATAGTTTTCCATGAAGAAAAAGGTCAAAGCAGCAGCAAATTCCAAGTGCATTGGATGGTGGTGACAGCTTGACAAAGCACACTTCTGCATGTGGTCACAGTGAAGCCCGATCTTCCCACTTTGAAAAGCCAGGGGAAGCAATTCTTGTGAAACTTTGCTTCCCCAAGATATACCAGACATATGCAGGGCCACTCGTGCTGCCACTGGAGCACATCCTAGGCAAAATAAGTTAGCTGCTCCTGTTAATCTGTCTTATCGAAAAAGAGATGTTTTAGAAGAAGCACCCTGGTGAACTCTGGTTTAGAATCCTTCTCCCCTTTCTTCTAGAAAAATCCTATTGTAAATTCCTTGCCGTTGCAGCATCTTGGTTATTTCTGGGAGACAGATGAAGTTGCCATCTTCTAATGTGTCCCCAATAGACTCTCTTTGAGGAGACAACCTCCAGGCAGAGACAGTTAAGTTCAGCTGGGAGCTTCACAAGACCAGACTAGGAGAGCTGAAGTCTTTTCTCTGCATAACATACATTGCAAGGCTTTTGGCAAATGCGTCGTAGCTGCTGCAGTCAGTGTGGAGTGACTTCATTCAAGCC
>VWZG01003758.1:6207-27005 GCA_013396735.1 Grallaria varia
GGAGGGAAGGAAGGAAGGAAGGAAGGAAGGAAGGAAGGAAGGAAGGAAGGAAGGAAGGAAGGAAGGAAATACAATAATTTGCAGTAGCTGACTGACCATAAGCCATTTTATATTGTAATTCTGTAAAGGACAAATGTTATCATGAGATTCCAAATGCCAAGGTCTCCCAAGTCACATATGGAATGCAAAGGACAGAAGCACTAGATAGTGCTGGGTTACAGATGTTTTTATTTGGGTTAATTAATCTGCCACAGGCAACCCATACAGGACTTTAAGGGGACAACAAAATCCACTGTCTAATTTCAGAATGTATGCATTGCTTGCACAGCAGAAATTGACCGATTCAGATTATATTCTAATTTACCTGTCATGTATCATAGCCATATCAGCATTTCCCAGCAACAGAAAGGGCTCTGTTATTATCTCCCTTACACAAATTCAACACAGAAGATGTAGAAAAACAATGTGTCTTTATGGCTCAGCCAGTAATAGATTATATATGGGAAGACAAACTGCTTTTATTTTCCTGACTTTCATTAAAATAATGTGATGCCCAAAAGAGGTCTTCCTGAAAGACATTTAATAAACAACAAGCATTCTAGTCTACTGCCTTGACTATGAGATTTATAGTCTTCCACTCCTTCTTAGGAGGCTCAGCACAATTTTTGCTTCCATCTGCATGGCTACTAAAAGGAGTGTCTGTTTAACATCCCCTGCACAACATTACCTTTAGAAAAAAATGACCCGCCTGCAGCTAGGCTTCCAGTGTCAGTACAGATATGAGCCTACTTCCTTATGTACAATCTCAGCTGTATCACCAGGTGGCCCAAAGTACCTTGCATGAACATATTCCCATGTTTAATGGGACCTTTCTTCTTCATAATGATTTAAGTGATACATTACCACAGCATCCACCCACGCTGAGGGCTGAGCTTAGGACAGTCTCACAGAGGCAAGTACAGCAGGAAACTCAGTGAGCATATCAACATAGGAGAATTGGTTTGAGTCTGTAACAAAAAAGTGGCACACCTGGTCTGTGAAACTTCACACACTGTCATAGCAGGTAACTTAAGATCCTCTGGAGCAAAAGCAAAGCAGTCAAACTTTTTGACACTCTCGAACTAGTTAGGAAGATGTCAGAGCTGTGGGTATAAAATGCATATGGAACAGAGGAAAGGGGCAAGGGAACTGAGAACAAAAGATTAACTGATTAGATAAATACCAGAAACAGAGACTCACATGTGAATACTATTTTTTTTTTTTTAAAAAAAGGTAGTGTTAAAGCATTTTTCTTTTTTATAAATGAAAACTGTTTCAAGTTAAAGCCATGCTCAAAACATAAACATGGAACAAGACAGCAACAGCAGCACCCAAATATTTTCTTAAGAAATGAACAATCATACTCACTCTGCGCTATATCAAAATAGCATTTCTGTATGATGGCTTACTTTCACAAATACTTTAGAGAGGGAGTCATTGTCCTGTCCAAAGCCATTTTAGCTGGAGCCACCATGACTCACTCTTCGCTGGTGATGCACAGTACACTGGATTCTCACCAGCAGAATAAAATACTCTTTTTTCTGGTAGTAAAGAGGGCATTGGCCCCTCAATATTGCCTGAAGCAGGAGAAAGTGGGGACTATGTTCTGCCCACATAATTTCAATATTTATCCATCCTTGAATTAAACATTCAAGTATAACAGGTTAAAAATAAAATGGTCAAAATCTTGCTCATAAATACTTTATTTATGGCTTTGAAAATATAAGTTGGAATGTCAAATAGAAATATGTCCTGCACTTACAATCATAACTTATACAGTACCATAAATCTAGTGGGCTTTTTACAAACACAGATATTTCCCGTCTCAAAGAATTTAAATCTAAAGCAGGCATCACAAACTGAAAGCATGGCAGAAGACAGCAGTTCAAGGAATTATGAGAAAAGTGTAAACATTTTCTGAAGTGAAGGGTTTAAAGGAAGTAGAGAGGTAAAGTTTTCCTTGCAGGTGTAGGAGACTTTTAATTCCTAAAGAAGGATAAAACACAACTCTGGAGGTCTTCATTTACATGCTTACTAGTAAATTCACTTGCTGAGTTTTGAAGGTTTGGTTGAAACTTGTTTGCGTTCTGATTGTTAATAGATTATTATTCTAAGTATACTTACAGAAGGACACTGAATTTACAAGTGACAGCTTTTGGCTTAGTAACAAAGTTAAAAAGCTCAGCCAGAGGTGGCAGAGGGCTTTGTTTTGCTTTGTGTTCCCAACTGGGAGAGCATGTGCCAAGCACAGAGAGGAGCCACAATGATGCAGAGCTGACTTCACAGCAAGTACAGAGGGAGTCAGCAGCACCTGTGCAAATCTGGCTACATGGGAACCTGGCTGGTGGAAGCCCTTCCAAAATCTGACTCATTGCAATTTCTGGCTAGCAGAAGCAGGGTTGATAGCACTGGGCAGTATGGGTGTACTGTAGGCTGGGACCTAGCAAAGAGATGCTGGTAGACTTCAATGGATCTGCCGAGGTCTGCCACTTCCATGGGTCCCTTTTCTATCAAGGAGGCAAGAGTGGGGTTTTAGTGAGATGGCAGATGAAAGTTGCAGTGGGATTAAGCATTCTAGGCCTCAAAAAGCTGGGCAATAAATACTTGGAGCTCAAGGCTGAACAATCTCCACATGAAGTGCTTCAAAGTAATTTCTTCTTCAAATATCAGCTTAAAGCACAGAGAACTATCTAATGTGTCTTTGTTGGTTTTTTCTTCTTATGCAGTAATACATCAATTTCACCTTCTTAATAAATGCCTGGGTCTGGCAAAAAAACAAAGCTACTGCTCACACCATAGCAGTGGTGTTGTTATAGGAAAGGTACCTCAGGGGAGACATCGACCAACTGTAGCACAATTGCAGTTGCATTGATGCAGGAGGTTACTGTGGCTTGAGACACACTCAGACACCTCAAACCCTTGTAAAGGGCTCATGGGAGCTCTGTACTCACCTAATACCACAGCTGGTGGTAAGATATGATTTGTTATAGCACCTAAAATGAGTCTAGACATCCTCACTGGAGTAGCTGAATTTTTCACATGATGTCAAACAAAGCAAAAAGAGGGTTAAACCAAAACAATACTGTAACGTATGGAACTGAAATGATGTTTTACCTCAGCCATTGCTTACCAACTACAATGAAGCAGTGACAAATCTAGATGCATTCTCAAGCTACAAAATGCCCTGTTTCTCTCCTGGCCGGTGAAGCTGCTGAACTTTTGGCCAAGGTGTCTTGTGCCATCATACCCACCTCTGCTTTATCCGCGTTTGGTTGGTCCTTGGCAAAAAGTTGAGTGATGAGAGAGATAATAAAGTTGCCAGAAGTATACCGATCAGCTTGATCCTTCGTAGTCTGATGTGTCTCAGAGTAGTGCTGGACAGGTATGGAGCAGGAAACACTGTAAGATATTTTGTAAAGAGCTCTGGCAATTGATAGATTTTGGCAACAGAGAAATCCTTCACCTCCACTGTTGGGCTGCATTTTGCGGGCTGTCAACGAGGTCAAAAGCTCCGCAGAGAGCTGCATCAAGATGCCCCTGAGCAAACCAAGGAAGAACTATGCTTTACAGGAAATTCTTATCATGAATTGTACAACAAAATTTAAAAATCTATCAGAGACAACTAAATTGCTGTCCCAGAGAATTTTCAAAAATTGAAAATTATGATAACTTTGTTTTGCCTGTGTCAGGACAGTGTTGGTGCTATCTAGAGCAAGCCTAATACTAGTTGTACCTAGAAACACACAGATCAGAAAAGGCCACTGCTCCCTGCTGTGATGAAGTGATGAAGCAGATGCCTGATCACGCAGCAGTGCCACAGAACCTGCCTAGAACTCAACACTTTGGTTTCATAAACTGAAGTGAAGAAGGACATTCATACAAAACCCGCTGATATATTAAATCCTGATCTATAAACTTGAATATGTGGGCTTAGCAGAACAGGTCTTGATCTCTTGCAGATGGTGGTGATGGAACTGCTCCTAGCAGGTCACAACTGTAACATGATAGGTGCTGATGGCCCCACTTAGATGAGGTAAAAATATCCTGTTTGTCAGGATGAGACAGCTTTATGGGAATGGGGTGGCTTTCACAAATTCATCAGGAAGTCTTTGGAATATGCAACTTTTATTTCTCCATTTTGATTAACCCTCAGTTGCTCAAACTGTGACAAATATCAAAGTTTATATAACACTGTAGTTTATATACAGACAATGCTAAATAGTTACATACTATGTAAAATAGAGGCTAATATAATTTTTCAAAGCTCCATATTGAAACAATTTTTTTTTTAATATTACCACAGTAATCAAACCCTGTCAGACTTTTGTTAAATGCATGTTAGCATTTTGTTCTGTTTTGGAATAAGCTTTGTTTGAAACCATTGGAATTTCCTTTAGAACAGAAATCCCAGTTCTCAACCGTTTTTGTTCCCATTGTTACTGCATCCCAGATCCCAGCAACCAGAGGCTAAACTTCTTTTCCAGTGCATGTCCTCGTTCCACCTCCCATGCCCACAAGTCTGGCTGTGTAGAGACTCTTTTTGAGAAACAGTCTCTGCAGGCAGCACAGGCACACAGCCCAATCTTTTGAGAGCAATTGAATTGTTTTAGGTTCCTGTGCCTAGGGCTCTTTGTAGAATAATCTTGCACAGCACAAACATTAACCATATAGCACTGCTTACCCCAAGGAGAATCTCTTGTGGACTACATTACCCAGAATCCTTGACAGGTGAGTTGATTAGTAGTTAATGAGTGAAGAATAAATTGGGCTCAGTCCCTGTATTCCTCAAAGACAGGATCTTTTTCTTGTATAACAATTACTGTCCAGATGCATACAATGGGTGATAGCGGCAACAGAAAAAAATGTAAACCAGAAAGATTTGCACTTAAATGTATCTCAATAAAGAATGAAATACTGAGATCCAGTCTTTCTGTTTACACTTATGTCCCCAGACATAACAAGAAAACACTCTTGCTCTGTCCTGATAAAAATATCAAAAATTGCAATCATTGTAAAATTTGAGTAAAAAGAGAGACCAAGTTATATAAACAAAACACCCAATGAGATTAACCAGAGTTAGTGTCACTATGATAATGTGCGGCAATGGTTAACAACCGGTGCTACAGATGCTGTAGCAAGACACTGGTATTGATTTCATTACAGGTGCAGCTGGATAGATGTTATCTTTCTCACTGCAACTGGAGCAGGTGACAGCACAACTCTGGTTCTTCTCTAGATAGCCGCAGCCCTGATGGACAGTTTGGCATTTGCACCCTCTGCTACCAGCTCTTTCAGCTCAGAGTGCTGCTGCTTTCAATGCTGACAATAGGCATCCAGTCTCAGAGATGGATTGCTGTATTTTAAAAAAGCTTCCTTAAAGTTTACAATGGTGGAGACACAACATAACATTTGGCTTTTGATGTGTAGCTGTGTAAATGCTGTAGTTGTATTTACAAGACATGACTGATAACATGCTGTGCATGAACCACATGAACCCCTTCCTTTAAACTTTCTCATAAAACACATTCATCTGCCATTTCCTAATCTCAACTACCAAAGGACCAAAGTGAAAAGAGAAAAATGAAATAAGTTCAAGCAGGGCAAACAGGCCCTGCATGGCTGTTTAGGAGCAGGACATGAAAGTTCAGCTCCAAATTTGAGTCTGCTGAAGTATTATACTCCTATTTGAAATGCCTGTGCAAAATTTAGGGTTTGGATGGGATTTTTATTTGTTTGTTTGTTTCATTGAACTCACTGGACTCACATCCCACGTTAAGATTAATGTGAGATCTTAATGAATTCAAAGTCCCAGAGAAAAGTATTCACTTGATTAGCAATTCAATTAATTGGGTTTTGTTTTAGCCGTGTGATTGTACTGATACAGAAGGCTATTCCTGAGCTCCACTGCTGTACAGGGATCTATGGGAGATGCTGTGGAGAAGGCTATGGACTTCTTGAGCAGCTTTGCTGCCTGATAATATTATGCTTTTAGCTACAAACCAGAGAAAATCACCCAAAGTGACTGCTAGGTTGATACGGCCAGTTCTGCTGGCAGGGAATCAGGGAGCACTCTGTTATCATTCTGTCTCCAGAGCTGGGAGGTCATAATCATGGGTTAATCACAAACGGTGGCAGGGAGTAGCCTTGTTAGATACCAAACATTTCCCCTGCAGCCTTAAGCACCCACCCTTTGTCTGGAGAGAGAACATTTTATAACAGAGTCAATCAGCTGTGCTCACTTATCTTGCTTGAAACTCCCCTTCAACACCCACACAGGCCAAGTGTGACTCCTGCAGAAGACAGGAATGTGACTAGCTCACACAAAAGGAAAAGCATTAAACTCTTGTAATCAGAATGTGGTGGGACAATTCAACTAACAGTAAAAATATGAATTCATCATAGTGAAGGAAGAACATGGTAAATAAGCTCAGATGGAATGAAATATCTTAATGCACACTTGGTTTGCATTAGAATTTCACAGGATTTTGAGATTAAGGATACCAAGTGGCATATATTAGAAAACTCCATATGCAAAGGAAACTAATTCAGGTTTGTGTCATAGAGAAATTAATTATTTTGTTATAGCATGTTTGATTCTACAGCTAGGACTGTCTAAAATAGGCTGTAAACTTTTGGCAAATGGGAGATACAGTTAAAGCTGAAGCAAAATCAGTCTTCCAAAGTATGGCACATGATAAAGTTGCACTGTACTCATTTAAGATTATCTTGTATAGTAGGGAGAGACACTGAATAGTAAAAGGACATCCCATCCTGCAGATGTTCAGATAACAAATATTTTCAAGGCACTTTGAAGATGAAGCACATAAATACAAGGTCTCATTATTAGCTACTAGGAAGAGTAATAAAAATAAATATGGTTCATACGAGGGAACACCTGAAGGCTCTTTAATGAGCCATAACATAGGCATCTTTCCAAAGCAGTGATATATATTTTTTTCAAATTACTTATTTTCACTAGCAAAGTTCAGAAATTAATTTGAAAAGTTCTGTTTCATTCAATCCAGCAGTGTCAAACATTTCCATCAAAGACACAACTACTCAGACAGCATGAAGAAGCTTGTAAAAAGCTAGGAAAGAGAGAAGTTCATTGAATGACTAGCAGCACTGATTGGATCCAGAGACACAATAAAAATGGATAGCCAATATACACCCTTACTTTAAACCATCTCAAATACCATACAAAGGAAGGGGGACAAGGGAGCAAAAGAGCATACTGTAGGAAAACAAAATGAAAGCCATACATTCAACATCTCAATTTTGAACAGTTCTGTAAAAACATCTGGAAGTTGCAAATCCTGAAGAACCCAGCAGTTCCCTGGTCTAATGTTTCACCTAAGGACATCTATGAAGGTTTCTACAGAGAGCAGGTACAAAAGGAAGCATAGAAAGTCAAGTATGGCACATGCATGAACTTGAGATTTGTGGGCTTCATTATAGATTAATCAATTTTCTATGTGATCAATGAGAAATGTCCTATTGACTTGGCCTGTGAGAGCAGTATACTGCAAAATTCCTTCATTACATGTGTAGACAGGGAAGGGGATCTTACACCTAAAGCTTACATCCATAAGTGCAATCTTTCACCCGTGTCCCTACAGTTACTGTAAATTTATATTGTATTTGGTCAGCCTTTTATTTTAACTAGTGATGACTATATGTAATGACAATTTTGATAGATATATCTTTAAGTAAGGAAATTCCAGTAAGGTCATAGTGGTGCCTTTGAAGTAAGGAATATACTGCATGACATCCATTAAAAATTGATGGGGCTTCCTTTACTAGTGGAAGACAAAGCCCTGCGGTATTTGATAGACCAAAATGAGACACACTGCAAATTTAAGTACCACTTACAAGAAAAGATGAGAATGCAACCATAATGTGTTGGGAAAAAAATGTACTGCCTTTTGCATAGTAGAAGGCAATTTTTGTGAATGCTAATACTATCAGAGACATTCTTTCATTGAAATACCAGATAGAACATCCTCAGAAAGAAGGTCCAGACAGGTCGTAAGGAGGTACTAACAAAGCAGATGCCAAATGATTGCCAACTGGATCATAGGATCATAGAACATGCTGAGCTGGAAGGGACCCATAAGGATCATTAAGCCCAACTCCTGGCCCGGCAAAAGACACTCCAAGAATCATACCATTGGCCTGAGAGCATTGTCCAAATGCTTCTTGAATTCAGACAGTTTTGCTGCTGTGACCACTTTCCTGGGGAGCCTGTTCTGGTGCTCAACCACTCTTTGGGTGAAAACCAATTTAGTGTAAATGACTACTTACAGAACTGAGAACTAAAACTGGTATGTGCAGGACACTCCTACATAACACAAAGATCTAGATTTTCTTTCTGATTCTGGAGGGTGGGAGACTGAGTAAGTTTGTGGACAAATAATGCTTATTTCTCTGGTTTGGACATAAAAGATGACATGATGTAGAAAACTCAAAAGCAGTTTCTAGTGATAGACAAGCCTAGAAATATAAGGAATATTTTAGGAAACTTCAGGGGTTAAGACTATAAGGATCATGAAAAGAATAACTATGCAGTATTTTGCACGTGTGGTGCACACATGTAGAACTAAAAATACACAATGAATTTGCAGATTCAATTCTTTTTAAATCAAGAATACCAGAACTTCCTGGAAGGCCGGGCCCAGAGAGTGCTGGTGAACGGGGCTGCATCCAGCTGGCAGCTGGTCACCAGTGGTGTCCCCCAGGGATCAGTGTTGGGCCCTGTCCTATTTAACATCTTTATTGACAATTCAGATGAGGGGATTGAATCCACCATCAGCAAATTTGCAGACACACCAAAGTGGGAGGAGTGTTGACCTGCTGGAAGCCAGGAGGGCTCCACAGAGCGACCTGGACAGGCTGGAGAGATGGGCTGATTCCAACAGGATGAAGTTCAATAAGGCCAAGTGCCGGGTCCTGCACTTTGGCTACAACAACCCCATGGAGCGCTACAGGCTGGGGACAGAGTGGCTGGAGAGCAGCCAGGCAGAAAGGGACCTGGGGGTTTGGACTGATGGGAAGCTGAACATGAGCCAGCAGTGTGTTCAGGTGGCCAAGAAGGCCAATGGCATCCTGGCCTGTTATCAGGAAGAGTGGGGCCAGTAGGATGAAGGGAAGTGTTCCTTCCCCTCTGCATTGGTGAGGCCACACCTTGAGTATTGTGTTCAGTTCTGGGCCCCTCAGTTCAGGAAAGATATTGAGGTGCTGGAGCGGGTCCAGAGAAGAGCAACAAGGCTGGTGAAGGGACTGGAGCACAAGTGCTATGGGGAGGGGCTGAGGGAGCTGGGGTTGTTCAGTCTGGAGAAGAGGAGGCTCAGGGGTGACCTCATCACTCTCTACAACACCCTGAAAGGAGGTTGTAGCCAGGTGGGGGTTGGTCTCTTCTCCCAGGGAACCAGTGATAGGACAAGAGGGCACAGGCATAAGTTCTGCCAGGGCAGGTTTAGGTTAAATATCAGGAAGAAAGGTTTTACAGAGAGAGTAATCAGGCATTGGAATGGCCTGCCCAGAGAGGTGGTGGATTCACCATCCCTGGAGGTTTTTAAACTGAGATTGGATGTGGCACTTGGTGCCATGATCTGGTAATCACAGTGGTGTTGGATCAAGGGCTGGACTTGATGATATTGGAATCTTCTTCCAACCCAGATGATCCTACGATTCTCTTGTCCATAAAGTCTTTCTTGGGCTCACTTGTATATGTGCCTTAGGATATGGCGAGGGCTGACAGACAGGGCTGCTAGTCATCACTGTGTCTCATCCCCAATGTTCAGTATGTGTCTTTTGCATAATTCAGAAACAATTTTGAAGACAGAAGTGCTGAGTTTCTTGCATGTCTCTCTGTTTTCCTTCCCATTATAATAGTTATGTGCTTCACAGACTGCATTTATAATAAGCCTATAAAATGAGGGACTAATACAAAAAATGGAAATTGAAGCACAGCTAATTAACATTCATGAGGCCCATCTCTTCAGGGTGTCTAACCTGAGATTCCTAGAATTGTTTTCCTTTTTTTTTTTTTCCAAACTTTTTGGCACAAGCAGGTACTTTACATTTTTGTGAGTGCTCTGCAGTTCTGAAGACCAGACCCTCTGCAAACGGAGCAATTACCTGCTGAATTCTTGGTGATATGATGCGCATTAAAGATGTTAAGAGAGAGAATTCAGTTGTCCGTGACAGGATCTCACCACCTGAACTCTTCCTGATTCAGAAAACACCTTCCAGTTTCTCAACAATGAAGATTGAAAAAAATCCCTAGATAACAAAGTCTTTCCTTAATGACTCCCATCCCATGTGCTACTGCAGTTCAGTGTGCTGAACTGGCCCACTCAGGTGGGTTTCCAGAGTCTCCCATGTAAACTGAGAGTAGAAGTTTTCTTCTAACATTCCAATCAGTTTCTTCCCTTTCTTGGAAAATTTCTAAAATCTGACTGAGGGACAAAAGTGTTCCATAATGAAAGGCAAACTCCATGTTAGAGTTTCCATTGGAAATGCTATTCAGCAATTTCAAACCCAAGCAAGGCAGTGGGATGGAGTCTGGAAAATACAAAGTCATCATGGATCCCTGTATTCCTGTTTTCAGAAAAAAAAAAAAATAACCTGTTTACTGGAAATTGGTTTTGATACTGTAGGCCAATGAGTAAGAATGGATGATAGGACGGCTCTACATATAATCTTGTGTTCTTGATACAGCACAACAATGTAGAAAAATTGGTTGGTTTTCAGATACTAAGATGTGCTGATTACAATGACTGACTGAAGGTTATCTATGTTTAACATTCCTGTACTGTAAGTATGCTTAATGACATAACAGAGAGGAAATGAAATTTAACAGTAATGAAAGAAGCTAATGGTCCCTTCTGGTTTTAAACTCTGGGGAAGGTACAAAAAGACACAAAAAAGTTACAGGGGCACTATCCCTCTTAGTTGTATATGAATATCTGGTTACTTCTTCCAAAGAATTCTGATCAAACATCTTCCCAAGAACCTGATGTTACTTGAAGTATAGAAGACCCACAACTCATGGAAACAATCACCTGAAGAAACAAATTAGCTACTCTAAGTTGTTTTCAACTAAATAAGGCTACTAATAGTTGTTTCTGTATACAAGTCAATCTCTTTGCCGTAACACACCACTGTTTAGTCAATGTGGGATCATATTAAATCTTGTTCCACCATATCAGACTATGCCATAAAATGACTGTCTTCAGGTCCTTGCCACTGTTGCTACTTCCTTCTTTCACTGGCAAGCAACCAACACTTGCAACTTGACTGATAGCATGAAACAACTTCATAAGAGCTGGTGCCATAAGTGACCACATTTCTCTTCATTCTCATAAGACTTTCTGTGTCATTCCCATAAGACTCTCACATGCACTCACATATACTCCTAGAGCAAGATACAGAAATTGGTTATTTGCAATATGAGAAAATAATTTCCTAGCCAGCAGCCTTTAGTAGCTGCTAAGTTCCTCTGTCAAGCACTGTGACATTCTGCTGATGTGGAAGACTGAAACGCAAGGAGAGGAAAGACCTTCCTGCAAACGGTATGAATTTACACCATGTGGAAAAACCTTCTTAGGCTTCCCAGAAGTTTTGATCCAACACTGACATACCTGTAACTGAAGCTCCATTTTCATTTATGCAGGAACTCTTTTCTCTCCTCTTTCTTTCTAAGTCCTCTGGCTCTTTGGTCATATTCACTGACACTCTTATAGCCTCTAAATTCAAGAGCATAATGACTGATTCTGACCAAAGCTTGAGTGAGGGAAGGCAGTGAGATTCAGCACATAATACAGGTTCTATACTAAACTGTTTGGATTTCTGTACTTCTGCAGGTCAGATGAATACACTTTTCCACTCTCTGCCAAAGAACGCAGCACTCCTGTACTTCACAACACAGTTTTAGTGTCAGCTTTTTACAACTACATGAGAACTTTACTATTATAACACCCAAGAGAAAGAGATGGATTTCCTCTGCTGCTCATAGCATCTAGATTTTTTGCACATTCATCCCTCTGAGTCATCTGTGGCAGTCTAGCTGTGAAGCTAGAGGAAGCATGAAGGTTATATCAGGTTCTGTTTTAACTCTCATTTAACAATTTGTTGATTATTGCTGTGTCACATGGCAGCTGCAGAACTGCAACATTTTCAGCCAGTTCTGTGCTGTCACCGGCAACCACATGAATAAAAAACATACAGGCATTTTCTTCCTGAAAGGCTCACACTCCATACTTTCTTTTTATGTTTCAATTTCCAGTAGCTGATGTTCAAGGTTTGTTCAAACAAATAAGCACTTGCATTTGAGGCTGTTTCCCACAACAAAAACACAGTTTCTGAATGCGGTCTTTGTGTTTTCTCTTTGACCTCCATTATTTGCTGTGCAGATGGCATGTTGTTGTTGCAGTTCCCTGCCATTTGTAGTTACCATTATCACTAATTCAGTAATTTCTAGTGCACATTTTAGAGCCATGTCAGCCAATCATGCTTTTAGATTGCCTCATTTCACATACCACACACTAACCAAGGCTGCAAAACAACACTGAAACTCTGCAGCTCTACATAGGTCCATTAATGTTCTTAATTGGATCAGAAGTCAGAATTTCCTGTGTTTCATTTGCTCTCCATTTGGAGATACATTTTTAACTAACAGTACATACAAACTACAAACTACTTCAACAGAAGCAAATTCCATGACAGACGTGTATCCTACCATGAAGGTCTTACTTGACATTTTGCTGTACACCGCAATATTTGTCACATATATTTAAATAGTGAGAAGGATTTTGAGGGAGAAACTGGTCAACACATATGACAATGTAAACATAAAAACAGCATTTGACATCAGGATGATCTCTAGACAAGGCTCCTCTCTACACTGAAACCTCCTGATAGTCCCCTCAAAGAGAAAAGGAGAAGTTAATATGAATATATTCTACAATTATGGTAACATTAGGCACAGAGGAATTAAAAATTACTTTGGGTTGGGGGTCCATCCAGCTGACCTCACTCCAAGAGACAACTCTCAAGAAGCTGGTAATGGGAATATCCTGAAGAGACAAGAGATATTTCAATGTGAGAGACCAGCCACAGTGAATGGAGACAAAGGGTCAGGACAGAGCGGAGGACCAGAAGGATATATGCTGTTGACGAAGGGTATAGATGACTTTGGAACGACAACTCAAGCCTTCACACAGATGTACCAAGATGCCTGTTATGCTCTGAAGTTAGAGAGAGGTACACTTTAAGCATTAAGAATATATATACTTCATGTTAACAAAGCCACAACATTTCCTGAAAGCAGTTACTACTTACAGACTATAATCTGCTGTCAGTAGAAAATTTTCACCCTTTCTGTTCAGTGTTTTTCTCATATTTAACGCATGCATTCTGAAAAAAATAAAGATGGAGTCTAGGAATGGAGAATACAGCAAATCCTTGCAACAAGTAGAGTAGAAGAAAGAAGAAAAACCCAAAGAAGATGTGCTCTCATTTGTGAATTTCAAAGCCATGATTTTTTTTTTTTCATTATGAAGTTATTATTTTCAGTGAGCATGACGAGATTCATGAGAATTCTCAGGATTCAAGAGCTTTGAAATAATGGATAAATGTTATACAAAAAATGGTCCTTTCTCTTTTCTGCATTTCTCTCACACCCCTTTGGCACATTTTTCTCAGAGTTTCTGACTTCAGCAGTTGAGAGGCATTTATGGTCAGGATCTTCTACCCTTATTTATTCAAAGAAAAGAAATATATTCAAGCAGAAGAAACATCTATTGCCCAGAGAGAAGGAAAACCAAGGAATTTTAAAAAAAACAAGTGTTTCCAAGGAGCTACAAAGCTTCACAACATAAAGGGCTTGCAAAAGAGAAAAGAACTACCTGGGAAGAAGGTTGAAGAGGAGGTAGTGGTGCTTAAAATCCCTTGGTTACTGCTTCAGTCTGTGTATAAATTATCCCTCTAGAGGCCAGCAGAGTACCAAACAACAGTTACTATGAAATAGACCACAATACTACTATACTACTATAGACTAAACTTTTATCCAAATTATTAACATTTAAAACTTTTTCCAGCTGTTCAAATGCTGCCTTTTGCATTGAGACTGAATTGTCCTGCAGTTACAGTAGGAATGTAAAAAGCATGCCACAGCATTATCTTTGCCATGGATGTAGATTCCTTATATGGGGTCAGGGACGTTAGAGAGTGCTCACCAAAACAGATCTATTGCTTTCATTCATATAGGGAAGATCTGCCCATTTGAGCAATGTGTTTGAGATTAGTGCATATTTAGGAGAAGTAGTGTTTATTGTGGTCAGAAAAAGAAATGGGACTCCAACATACTTCAGCACTGATTTGCTGTTTCTGAACTTTGTTTTGGTTTTACCATCTGTGTAAAACATATACTGCAATACTGACAATGCACAGCTGACCTGGGAGAAACACCTTCTGCCTCACAGAAGTAAGCAGTGGAAACATTAATTACTGCAACCTGGAAAAGCTTCAGTTAAAAGTGCAATGAGAACACAAAAGAGATTTACCAAATGAAACCGGCATATGCATGCCTTAGTACTTTTTTCTAATGAGTGCACAGATTCAATGGTTTCACTTTGAATGGGTCTTACTCTTAAAGCTCGTTCCTGTAGCCCTCACACAGTCACAATGCCACAGAAGTTTGCTTGAGGAAAGCCTTGAGATCCAATTTTGTGTGTTTTCTCTCAATGCCAGGAAATATTATCCTTTTAATTAGCAGGTCCATTTCTTTGATAACTGCTTAAGTGGCTTCAGTGCAATTTCATTGCTTTAGTTGTCATCCAGCACCTGGGAGGTAAGGAAAAAGGAAGTAAGCACTGAATTTTTCCATAATTTCTGCAGAGGGATATTTCTGAGACACTGTACTTTTGTGGGTGGGCGGATGGATGGATAGACAGACGGAAAAGGGAGTTTCCTTTATGGGATTCCAATAATTGGTATGTGGTTTACATTCCATTCATCTGAAGGACTCTTATTTTAATCAGAAACAGGCCTGGGCTACTAAACTACCTCTTGTGTTAAAAACATGTCCATGTTTTCAGGCAGTGACTTTTCTCACATGCATCTTTTCTTTGACACCCACAGGTCCCAAAGAGTAATGTGGTCATCGTTTACCACCAAGAACTCAGTGTCGAGTTCTATAATAGGAGTTGGTTCAGAGCCCTCTTACAGGTAGAAGTTTTCTGATTGCTAGCTTAAAAGAAGAAGCACTTTAAAACGTGGTATTTGAAATTGGCACTGATTTCTCTATGCAGGTTTTGGTTTTGGTGTGGTTTTCTTCCTAGGCTCTGGGAAAGCCTTTGTCTGGACAGTGTTGTGGAGGTCTGGCAGCACAACGTGGTCTTAGTAGCCAGATACTAATGCAGACAACTGCCTAGAAAAGCTCCATATTCAGCAGCTGAACTTGCTGCTGTGCTTTAAGCACAAAGGAATGAGAGACTACACCTTGTCCAGAACCAGTCAGACTAAATAAACAACAACAACACAAGAAAAATTTCAGCTTTGGAGCTGGTGAAAATGTGGAGTTCTTCAAGATCAACTGCTCTCATCCAGGGGCAGGGAAAACATATAATGACTTGCAGAGCATTAGTATTCTGAACTCTCTGGACCCTTTGTAATAGGTCCCTAGTAAACCCCAAAAATTTCTCCAAGTCCCACCTTTCCCCATCAGCTAACTTGTTTCACTCTCCAGATTTGCTTACCCTCAACTTTTAGTTATGGATGCCCCAAAAAACTTATCTTTTCTGTGTCTATGTTGTCTAACCTGTCCAGACGGTAACTGCACATGCTTTAGGAATTTCCATCCATTCATCCTTGACCACTCTAAGTGCTCCATGTCACAACCCTCTCCAGTGCGGGTCTGTCAAGCAGCACAGCAGATCTGCCACAGGCCGATCACACACTATACAATCTAAGAAAGGTAGAACAGTTTCACAGCTCAGCTCTGTGTCAGCCTGGGTCCATCACATTTGCATGTGCAGTTCACCTGCCTTGTGTTTCACTTTTCCTGTGGGGAGAGGGTAACTAGGGACAGATGCAGATTCTCAGTCAAACGGAAGGCTAAGCCTGCCCCTTTCTTCTCACACAGAAGATGTGATGGGGGAGATCTGCGGCACTGGCCTGTGGACATAGACAAGAACTTCACAAAGTCACAAGTTCTTTCCAGCTCCACGCACCCTGAAAAGACAACATGCAACATGGTTTGGCAATTTATCAGTCTTTAGCCCGTGCTAGGTAAGTAAGAATTGCTAATGTCATGAAGGAAACAAAACAGTCAAATGCCTCTTCCTTCTCCCTTATGATGCCACAGCCTCTTGGCAATGCTCATTACTCCACTGCTTATTCTAAATGTGAGACCGTTGGAACTTAATTTAACACTGGAACTGGGAGGCGAGAAGTATTTGAAGCTGTATTCTGGGTTGCAAAGGTCTCAATAAAACCCCATCTACAAGCGGATGATTTCCTCTCTCAGGCCACAATGAAGCAGGAACCTCACTCCTTGGGCAAAGAAGTCTGCTAGACCTCTGGGAGGTGTGGGCCCACTCTGTGCTACCCAGCGTAAGGACATCATTGTTCACATCTGTCACAGAATGCCTTCACCAAATTATGTCACCACACTTTGCCTTGTTTGGGATTTCACCAATCTTGATCTCTCAGAATCCAACATCTCTGTCTGAGATTCACTTTAAAAGAGATTCTTTTATCTTGATTTAGTTCAGAGCTGTAACAAAATTAATCCTGTAAATACATGGGTCATGCACAGAATCACAGAATATCTCGGGTTGGAAAGGACCCACAAGGATCACCAAGTCCAACACTTAGCCCTTGCACAGGACCATCCCCACGAGTCACACCACGTGCCCGAGAATATCATCCAAACATGTCTTGAACTCTGTCAGGCTTGGTGTTGTGATCACTTCCCTGGGGAGCCTGTGCCAGTGCCCAACCTTTTTCTAATATCCAACCCAAACCTCTCCTGACACAACTTCAGGCCGTTCCCTCAGGTCCTGTCACTGGTCACCACAAAGAGATCAGTGCCTGCCCCTCCTCTGCCCCTCACAAGGAAGTTGTAACTGCAATGAGGTCTCCGCTCAGTCTCCTCTTCTCCGGGCTGAACAGACCAAGTGCCCTCAGCCACTTCTCATACGGCTTCCCCTCAAGGCCCTTCATCTTCATTGCTCTCCTTTGGACGCTCTCTAGCAGCTTCACATCTTTCCTATATTGCAGTGCCCAAAACTGCACACAACATTCAAGGAGAGGCTGTACCAGTGCAGGGCAGTTGTGCAGCTGGCTACGCTGCTAATTTCCAGCAAATCTATCAAGATTAGAGATATTCTGATAACTGAATATTGGATTGAAAAGAGGATTTGGAGTATTCAACCCTGTTCTGGCCAAATAATTTCCAATTAAATGAATAGTAACATTTTGTTTGTTGGTTTTGTTTGTTTTATGCCATGAAATAAATCATTATTTATTTTGAATGCTGAGATTAATCACAGAGCTAGAATTTGTTACAGTAATGCTTTGCTAAGGACATTTATGGCATGCTAGAGTGCAGCCATTTGCTTATTTTGGACACCAAAACAGCTTGATACAAGGTGTCTTTGTGTTAATCTTTTTGAGTTTTCCTACAGTAACTTTGCCCCACTTTTGATTAAAGGAAGGTGAAATGCCCAGCACACCACAGGGGACTCCTAGCAGCACAGTCAGTTCATTTAATTATTACCCAGTGTTCTCCCTGGGCTGATCAGACAGCACCATGAAACACCAAGAGATATAATACAGCTTTTAATGCTAATTAAGGTATGACTGCTTAAACTCCTGCTTTTTTTTCCCCTCTTCTCTTCCCTTGGCTGGCCACAAATGTCCAAGTGTTGCTGAAGGTTATTCTGCTGAAGTACTAAAAAATGCTTAGCTAAATAGGTTAGCTTATTTGCTTTTGCTGATAGTAGCAGTCCACCCACAGAGCCCTTTCAAATCACTTTGGTGTTTTGGAAACTGGATAAGGGATTTATTCAGTGACGTGCAAGTTTGACTGAGCCAGGAATGAAGCATGCATTTCATGAAATGAGAAATAACCTCAGACCACACACAGAGTGTAATTTCTGAACTCCAGCTTGGGCACTCTCTTCCCCTTGTCCCTGCACACACATACACACACCCCTGCTAAAAACCCAGATGATGACTGACATCCCTAAATCCTTTAAGCATTCTTTTACAGCTATGAGCAGAGGGAGGTTTTCAGAGCTTAGGTGGCTCATTACTAGCAACAAGCTGATGAAAAAATGGATTAGTACAGTATGTGCATGCCATGCCAAAGAGAAATAACAAAAAGCCTATGCCATCTAAACACAGCTTTCAAGAGAAGAAACTGCTGATGCAAACATATTGAAACTATTTTTACTGCATAGGGAGATGGGAAAAAGTCCTTCCCACAATTTTCCTAAAGACTAATGTTGGTTCTGTCACTCCTTGTTTAGTTAAGCTAAAATCACTGTTTCAAATACTATTTTCCATTATAATCCAGAAAAGTAAAACAGGCAGATAACTTTACTGCATATTAAAAAAATTACACCCTTTCCTCTCCTAAGCACAGGAACTATACTGCATAGCTGGTAAGAACAAACTACACACAGAAGGGGCAAAGGGCAAACTTTTCCACAGCTGTTACTCCATTGCTTCAATACACCCTTCTCAGCTTAATTCTCCACAGCCTTAGACCAAGCGAGCGCACTTAAACAACGAGACAGCAGCCAAACCCCTGCTCAGTTCTCCTTAAATATTTCCTTTACACTGAACTAAAAAAGCAACTCTATTTCATTCAACAGGTAAGGAGTTCTCTTGAATTACAACTGTAGCACCGCTGCTGCACTGCCCCTGCAGAGATTAAAACAAGCAAGCAAAGGTTTCTTACAGGCTGACTCCCATTCTGCCTTCAAGGCTTTGTACCTGGTCAGTAATACCATCATAATCGTGCAATTGATACTATCTTCTTACGCATACAAATGTACATCTATACTCGTATTACATGCATTGCTGGTACTTCCACCAATAGTTAAGTTGCTTAACACTTTCTGTTATAGGACCTTGCACTTAGTTATTTATAACTTTGCAAAGGCTAAGTGCTAAAGCTATTGCCCGTGCTGAGTATCTGTGTCAGGCTGAACTTTTCTGGTAAGTTTCAACTGTAACTACAGCTATTCTGAAAAGGGAAAGAAAGGGGAGCATTATTCCTTTCCCCATGTTTTGTTTTTTTTTTCTACAGTAATTTCAGAGAGAATCTGTTTTGTCTGCATGTTTTGGGAGAGATACTGTGGGTGGGAAAGGGGGTTACCTCACTGGAAGAAATCAGACTGCCAGGGTCATGCCCAGTATTAGCTTTATGAAAACCTGCCAGATTTTGGCCAAGTTAAGTTTTAAACACTGTGGTTTATCCATGTTCCATATAAATCTCCTAGAGAAAAGCACCATTATTTTCTGAATACTCTGCAAAAACAAAATACTACCTTGACTTCACATACCTCCTCCACCACCAGACTACATGCACATCCTTCCACAGATGAACTGAGGGTCCTCACAATTACAAAAGGATTTATTGAGCAGTTTGGGTCTTTTCATGCAATTTATGATCCTGGACCCCAGAAGCTGCTGTAGCACCAGAAATGAGAGAAGTTCTGCCCTTTATTCCTTTATTCCATTAATACTCATTGATGGTGCCCATGCAGTACACTTGAGGAAGCTTGTTAGCTTGGAAACAAGCCCAAGAGTTTGGGCTAACAAGAAAGAAATACAAAAGCAGAGCAGGCTCCAAGAGACAGATGCCACATAGCCAGGACAAAATGATTCATTGTGTTAAATACACAAACACTGTCTCCAGACTGCAGAATAGAACCGAGATTTCACAAATGCCTGCACTCCTTTGTTTTCAACCAGTTTCTGTGACATCTAATAACAACTGCATCCTTTCTTCCCCTGACTGGCTGGTTCACAAAAGAGACCATAGCCTACTGCTATTAGCCACTCCAATTGGTCAAGCAATTGAAATTGTGAATATAAATGTTCACAATGATCCATGTAGGAATCAATCACTTTTGAGTAAAACAATTACTTTTTTTTTTTTTCATGGTTTATCTGAAAGTTTTCAAAAATCACATTGTCAAAACTGCACTAGAAAGAGTAAAGTTATAAGAACAGTCAGAAAACTCCAGCATTACAAATGCATATGCATTCTGGCATAGTCTTCCACTGTATGCATACTGATATTAACTTTTCCCAGGGACATCACCTTTCTCTTTAGAAATGTGGTGTCCTCTGAAAAGACTCCTCAATTTCTTCACCTTTCCAATATGCAGTTTTACCCTGGAACTGTCTCAGCACAAAGCCAAGAATGAAGAAACCCAGGCTGCACTACAGATTGGCTGCAGCTGTGAAGCACTAACTGCACAGTGGGCTCCCATCTCAGTGCATCCAAACCAAGCTACTGTATAGCTATAACCTTTTCCAATTAATTCACAGTTACCTGTCTGAACAAAATTAAAAGGTAAAGCCAGACACAGATCACAGAATTCATATCTGTTATGCTGCTGTTGTCTGTTATCTTGCAAGGCCAAGAATGGAAGTTCTCTGCTACCTGGAAGAACAGACTCACTGCAGCTTCCCATAGATTCTGGACACACAGTGTCATCCTGGGTTTCTGTAGC
>VWZG01003763.1:612063-653037 GCA_013396735.1 Grallaria varia
TGGTGTTTGCTGTGATGGTGTTTGCTGTAATGGTGTTTGGTGTGTGGTGTTTGCTGTGATGGTGTTTGCTGTAATGGTGTTTGGTGTGTGGTGTTTGCTGTGATGGTGTTTGATGTGTGGTGTTTGGTGTGATGGTGTTTGCTGTGATGGTGTTTGGTGTGTGGTGTTTGCTGTGATGGTGTTTGATGTGTGGTGCTCTCACGGGACCGAGCGCATTCGGCTGTTACCACAGTCCGTGGATTCACAGCATCCCCCTGGAAGTGTTTGCAGCGTTCCTGCTGCCAAGTACACTAAAACTGAGCATATTGTAGCAAACAGCTCCGCTCCGCTGCTTCTCTTTCCGTTTTGCTTTAGAAGGAGTTGAAGTAAAAATCATGGCTTTAAGTTTTTCGCCTTTTGTATCAGGTGGAGCTGGGTTTTCCTGGCATTGCTCTGCAGGGATCCCTCCCTGCGATGGCCAACAGGGAAGGATATTTTGGCACTTGGCCGTTTCTGTGCTGTTCCCTCTCTCTCAGCAGATGGCAGCAATGGCCTTGGTGTGACAGCGACCCATCGCGTGCACACGCAGTGTCATTTACAGATCCACTCTTCCAGATCGATCATTTCACCAATAAAGTTTCGGTTGAATGATAATTACTTTGGATCCTGTTAATTATTTCTAAAAGGATGCAAAGAAGATCTAGAATAGTTAGGTTTATTTGTCTAGAAAGCCTGAAATGACATACAGATATTTTACAGAATATCTGAATATATATTCCAAACCAAACTACACTTTACAGTGAGTACAGCCCTGCTGGCAAAATAGGCTGACCTGGTTTCATTTATAAACAAAATATATTTTAAAGAAGAAATGACCCCTGTGAGACATTTGTTCTCAGTAAGTCTGTCACGTAGCAGGGAACTTCAGCGAACTTGCTGAAATCTCACCCAAAATGAAGTTCAATACCCTTTTTCTCTGACAGTGCTGTACAGTATTTACACATTTTACATTATACTGCTGATGTACTGTTATATTGTTTTTTAGTCTCATATGGTTTCATTCCTTCGTCTGAGTTAAGTTTTTCCTTTTCCCTGATGTCATCAGTATGATTATAGTTTAATATTTATCCACATTCATGTGTATATGGATATGGCCTATGTTATGTTTTCAAATGTGAAGTCTAGGATTTTCTTTTTAAGTAACTAGGCCTCAATTTATGCATATTGTCCAAATGTGAGTATTCTTGCCATTTGGTAATGATTCACAACTTCAGGGAAAATTGAGAGGAAATTGATCTGGGCTCCAGCTATATTTATAAATAGTTCCTTATTCTTTGTGCATAAATATCCTAACAGGCACCCACAGTGGGCAACACAGGGCAGGAGAAACATAACAGGACGAGGTGGTTTGCACATGTTGGAACCACTTTTTAGCATTTCATCACTGGACCTGGGCTAACCAACCCTTGGAGACTGAGAAGTTGTGCCAGTACTCGATTTGTTAGTAAGAGCCACTGTTAAGAAAACTGGAAAGCACAAAAAGTCTTTTTATTTATTTGTTTGATGTGGTGTTTGTCAAATGCTACTTTAATACATCAAGTAATCATTTTGAAGAAGGGAAAGTATTCCAGGATGGAGATGCGGATCTTACCAAGGCACATAAACACAGGACTGAGAGCACGGCTGCTGAATGCAGGCAAGGGTGCAGTTCCCTGCTGCAACTAAAACGTTTTCTACTTTGGAAAGGGAGGTCTCATTCCTTCAGCCCTACTCCTTCCTGCTGATCCCTCTCTCCTTTCTTCCTTCACTGCTCCTCCAGCCCCCCACTTCTGGCTGTGCAGTCCTTTCTTCTCAGCACTTCGTATCATCACTGGATTGCAAAGTAAACTGAGGCAGCTCCAAACCACACAGAAAACATTACTGCCCTTTTTCTGGGCTGAGATTTCAGCTCTTCTAGTGAGTTAAGTCAACACACTTTGCTATCTACCCTGTGAGCATCAGGGTGAGCTTTTAGGAGCGGAGAGTGCTTAGGCAGAAGGAAAGGAGGAGGCTGGAGAGATGGAAAGGGGAACAGTTCTCCTTGTTTCTGTGGCAGCAAGCTCTTATCTCAAATCATCTTGTTACATCATACTCTGAAAGACAGGCAAGGAATAAAAAGCATCACTTCCAGAGATGCATGAGATAGCCCATGTAGAAGGAGGTACTAACACACCTGTGGTTTTATTGGACTTTCCAGACTTTGATTTCACATTCTTTTAACAGGAGCTGGGCTTGATTCTCTAGTACTCTGCACCCAGTGAACTGTGCAGCAAGGATGTAAAACACTGTGACTTCAAACAGAAGACAGTGAGCACTTCTTTTCTACACAATCTCTGTGATCTTCTTGACTCATTTTCTCAGTCTGTATGACAGTGGCCAAGACAGAGGGGGCGTAACGTCAACTAAAGAAATCCAAAAAAAGGTGTTTCAGTCCTGTTCTTGGTAGCATGGCTGGTTCTCAGACGACCCATGGATGACCCTTTCCAGCTCTTAACATCTCACCTTACAGCGGTTCTAAATGAGAAATTAAGAGTGATAGTGTGTTATGTGGAGCACTCTACAGTTTGCTTTCTGCCAAATTTCAGCCATTCTCTGAAATAAAGGTGCTGTCCGGTACAAACCTACCACTGATAATGCAGCACAATTCCTGCAGTGTCTCCAAATTATGGGATTGAATTTGGGTACCCCTTCAGCAGATGGTGAATATTCTCTGCCTCAAAGACACAACATCTTAATTTGCTGCTTTAGTTATTTTCATTTTCTTCAAAACTAATTTTAGGCAAATTGGCATGTTTCAATATCAGACACTCCAGTTCTGTTAGTTCAGCAGCAGTGTGTGCAGCATGTGCCATTGCAGTATATTGTTATTTTAGCAGGATTTGAATCCAAACATTGTGCAAGCACAGTAAATATAGACCCCTTTTCAGGCATTCTCTTAGAACAGTGCTGCTCTCTTCTGTGCTACAACATATTTCTTCCATTTTTGTCTGTTATTGCACTCTAAATAATAAATAAATCTGTGTGTATTTTCCCATATTGTCTGAAAAAATAACCCCAAAATGAAACTCACTTCCAATCTCTTGTTAGGTTTAGGTTAATGTTGTATCTTATACCTGGCTAAGCAATGAACTCAGGAATTCCCTTTTTTGGTGATTGTTACAGGCTTTGTTGCAGAATATACCAGGGAGGAAGGGAAGAGAAAAGGAGCTTGTTGGAGGTGAAGGGGACTTAAGCAAGCTTTATGTGTCCATCTGCTGCTGTTAATTCCATCTCCTGCCGTGGCTGTGGGAATTAATGAATTTGCAGTGCAGTGCTGTGCAGCCTTTTCTTCCTGACTCCTCAGACTAAAATATCATCTGCAGCCTGTTGGCACACCTGCTAAGGTAGGAAAGAACTTTAATGTTCTTATCATGTAAAAATTGGGCAGTGCACATGACAGTTGAACTGTTTCTGACTACAGAGCCCGTTACCAGATTCAAAAAGGTTCAAAGCTCAGCACAGATCTTGCATGGTTATTTAGCAATAAAACAGGTATCTCACTGCTGGTTAATAAACTGACATGGCTCAAAATCCAGGCACATTTTGATAGAATTCTCCAGTATTCTTTTCTGTGCTCATAGTTGTAATGGATGTTTCTGAAAGCAGCTCCCCAACTTGATTTTTAATGCTGAGTGTTTTCTTGGTCACATGGCTGTGCTGACGACCTATTCTAACATGTATATGAACTTGCCTCAAAAAAGTGCATCTGCATGGCATGAAGAGGTAATCCCTGACCAGCCATCAGCAGCCTGGGGAGCAGCAAACCTGTCATATTGCCAGAATAAACCCCGGGATCTGCAGCACTGCCGTTTTGCCAGTCACACCTTTGTCTTCAGAGGGAGGCAGTAACAGACCAGAGCCACGATAGGCAGGCAGTGCTAAAAGGGGCTGGAACAAATTCCCAGTTTGGGTATGACCCCATGAAACTATGTTTTGCTTTCTGCATTTTTCCCTAAGAGAGAACAGCTGAGGAAAGGATTAATTGTCCCTTTGTCACAGAAGAGCCTGTCCTAACTCTGTCTCCATTGTCTAAGCAAGGTCTCCCTTTTTTTTTTTGCTCTCTATGTTACTGCCAACATCAGTAAGCCTGGGAATGACTCGCTGGAGTCATTCAAATGATGGATAATTCCCTACATCCTCCTAGCAGATGCTCAGAACAAGGCATCTACTCTCCCAGGGCTCCCAGAAAGTTCACAGGAGAATTTTGCTCTGGTTCTACAAGAGCAACTCCCTTGGTCACTGGGAGCAGTGTGAGCAGATTCAAAGGTGCAGTTGTAAGCCCTAGAGGAAAGCTGGATGCATCTGGCTCAGAAAGACTAATTCTGAGGCTAATTCTTTCCTTTTTTCTGCAGCTTTCTGTCTTGTTCTTTGGGTCTGCTGGAGACATGTTAATTGGGGTAATAATGCACTGCCAAAGAAGCAAGGCAGCTGAGTAATCTAAATAAGAGTTTCTCACACTCTAAGCTAAGTAGCAAAATGGGTTGAATTATGGAAGTTTAGAAGTTGAGTAATAATTATTGTATTGAGCAGCTGGTGTAAAGGAAGACCTGGAACCCAGGCAGTAAACCTGATCTAAATATTACACATGATAGATGTATATAGGACAATTTATGAGAGTGAAGAGAGAGTTGCAGCCTTCTGGGTTGTTTTTTTTTTCTTTTTTTTTTTTACAACAAAAACTACCTATATTTAACTTTACACATTTCTTTGCCGCCTTCAGGACATAAGCATTGCTATCAGAGCAGGATGTGCGGGTGGGGAGATTTTGCAGTTGGCAGTAATCAAAGTGTGAACTGCATAATCTGGGTAAATCCCCTAAGAAAAAATCCAATCCCTAAAATAACATTTTTTAAAGCAGAAATAGAGCAGTTTGCAGGAGGTAGCAAGGAATGAACAAAGGTGATTAAAAGAAAAAAAAAAAGAGTCCACTGCGGCCACAGTTGATAAGAATAACTTTCTCTGTGACCTCAACTTACCCAGCACAGAAGAGTATTTAGAGCACATAGCAGCTCAAACTTAAATCTGAATAATTTAAAGTATTTCAGATTTTCCTGCAAACGGATGGAAAAGTGTCAAAGGATACATGGTAACAGGCTTTATAAAACCACTTAAGCAGAGAAGATGTAGGATACCTAAAAAATTCATCATCCCTTGAAGGACAATCTTACAGTGGTTGTAAGATATATAGGACAGTAATGTTTAATTCTTTTCTATTAAGGATGCAGAATTCCTGTACCATACAATATATAGTGGTGCCAAAAGTCTTGAAGGCAGTGTGCTCATACATTCATTGTAAAGCTGTACCACCACATGAGGTCAGCTTCCAGAAATGAGATACTTGTGTTAATGGGATATTCCAGCCCTTTAGGAGCCCCTTTAGGAACACTTTGTAGTTTGTGTGTAGTTTGTGAGGACACTCTGCAGGTGTCCTCACATATTCCAGCTCTGCAGCCAACTTGGTCCTAGACAAGAGGTACATTTCTACCTAAATATAAATAGACATATATATCTACCTCCTATTCTACTATAGGAGGGTCCAGAAGCCCTTAAATATCTGAGGCTTTCTTTAAAAGGGTTATAACCCATTAGTTATCCAGATGGATAATGACAAATGATTTTTGCCTACAGTTCATGTCTTGAAAGGAACAAAGAATTTTATTTTAAAAATACTCAGGAAATCATGATCTTTGAAATTAAATTCAAATACACATAAGCAGGTTACTCTCTCCTAAATGTATAATTAAATACAAATAAAGTTCTTAGACCATATGATTTTTGTTTACACACATCAACATGGTTATACATTCTTTAAATCTAGCATTCATATTTGTGTGTTTGCTACACGTGGGGTTTGGATTTAAAGTGAAAAAAAGAAAAAGTAAGTAGATCTGTAGCAAGACTGGACACAAAAATATGTCAACCCCTACCTTCCTCCCCAGCTCAACAATGAGGAGTTATTAGCTGATGAGAGATGTTGCAAACAGAGCTAGCTACCAGCTCTCATTGAACCCAACTCCCATGTTTATATCCATGGCACCCAAATCTGGCTGTGTTGACTTGTTTCCTCCCTCCTGGTCAATGTTATTTTTCCCCCTGTTGGATATCTTGACTGGCCCACCATCCGTTTGGGCTCAACATGGAAAACTCAGAATGGCCGATCTCGCCTGCTAAATCCCACCAGTTCTAACAGAGCTATGACATTGCCTGTCACTCCGGGTCCAAATCGGTGACTATTTGCTGGCACCTGTGTGTCCTCCTGCGCGTGTTGTATCAGATCTGTGTTCTCAGTTGCTCAGTGTTTCTCTCTTTGACCTTGCCCCTCGCAGCACCTTCCCGTCAGACCTCCTGCGGGGCATCATACCATGTTTACGCCAAATGAGGCGCAGTTGCCAAGCCCCTTATCTGTGTATTTGATCAAATCGCTCCCCTCTTCGTGTCCCTCCAAGAGCTCATCTCTTATCTCACGAAGAAATCAAGCTGCCAGTCACTCTGTTCAAAGAATTTCGTAGCTCTCCCCCCACTACTCCGCGCCCTTGCTGAACCTCTTCTCCCCCCACATCCTCCCATCTCCAGCAGCTTTGCTCCCCTCAGACGTCTACGCGGTGGTGTCTCAACTCTCTGCTGTCCTGAACTCCTGGCTTTTTCTGCAGAGCTGCAATGTCACGCCCTTGTATTTCTATTTATGTGCAGTTTTCTGGTAAGACAACACATGCATCTCTGCCAGCAGACTGCAACCCCCCTTGGCCCGAGCTACAAAGACTTTTCATAAAGCCCTTAACGCTCTACAGTTAGCGTGAAGCAGAGACTATAAAGAATAACAGAGTCCTAAATAGGTGTTATCAGCTAAAAATGCAATGCCGTTACAAACTGTCATTATAAATGCATCTGTACTGACACAAACGAAGTGAAACACTTGTTGATCAAGATCAACAGCCTTTTGGTGGGGAATTTATTGTTGCACAGTGAAATCCATACAGTTTTTCAGGACACCCTACTGCACATGGTTTGGTTTATTACTTACAAGAAACAATCTCTGAGCATCATTTAAACCAGCAAATTCTCAAGCATAAGGGAAGTTATGTGCACACAAAATTGGTCCTATATTTTGGAGGTGCAGGGTCTGGGGTTTATCCAAATAGCTACTGCTTACACAGGGCTGAATTTTGAAAACTCTCATCAAACTCTCTCTCTTTCGTACACGTGTACTGCATGAGGCAAGCTGGTTTGTAGAAGCAATGGGAAATTTGGCCTGGGTATTGATCCTAGTCAACAAATAGGTATGAAATCCCCCTTGGCAGCAGTGATGGTTTTTCAGGAGATCACAAACTCGTCATCTCACCACAAGAGTTCCTTGGTACTCAGTCACTCTGCCGAGAAACGAAGCAGAGTTTTACTAGACTTCTGCACGACAAATGTTGCAATATATGCTGCACCTCAGCTTCATCAAGACCACCATATATGTCTACATTTATATAGGTAGCAGCTGCACAACAGCGTCCATTTATCCTTATTTCTGTCCCATAGTACTGCATTGTCTTAAGGAAATTCTCTGACAAATCTGTACATTAAGTGCTATATTTAAATTGTATTTTTATGGCAAATGCAGTTGAACAAAATTGGTAGGGAAAGTTTGATGATCCCTGGAACATACTGCCTAAGTAATATATCATAAAACAGCAAGGAAGAGACTTTCTTTTTTTGGGAGGAATAAGCAATTTATTCTATTGAGAATATGGTTCCCAGGTCTCTCTATGAACTGCCCTACGAAATCCAAGTTTTCATGTTTTTGCAACTCTGATATTTGTTCAGATTTTTTTTCCTCATGTACTGTATTTAAAATAATGAAATACCTGCTTTTGAGCTTGCGAACAGCTCTAAAATATATCAGCAATAGGGAGCTGCCTCCTTGTACCCTAGTGCTACATTAACGCAGAGCCAAAACTCAGCACTGGTGAATGATTTACACTGGAACAATTTTCAGAAATACCGAATTAATAAAAATATTTATCTTGCAGTTTCCCCACATCCCACTAGACTCCAAGCCTGAATATAATCAGCAATACAATTATACATAAATAATAATAAAAAATACACAAAATATTAAAAATTAAAGAGCACAGAAAAATTAATTGCATTTGTTTAAAAATAGAACGGTGTATTGACTGCAGAAGATATTTATTTTATTTTTTTATAATTTTATATTTAGACTGGTGCAAACTGCCCCGAATGGAGCCCCAGAGGCCTGAGGAAACCAGTTGTGTTTGGTTGGATGTTTGTATTCACTTCAGTGCAGGTGGCACTGGTCTCCTTTGCATCCACAGAGGGTATGTTGTGCCTGTGCTTCCTCAGCAGGCTGCACCTGAAGCAGTCAGTAATCAGCAAAGAGTAACCAATGATTATTAATTAGTTATTGGTTATTGTAACTATTTGTCTTCAGTTTAAATATCTACTGGCTACAAATATTTGTAATTCCTTATACAATTATTTACAAGCATGATTCTAAATATATCGTTGGATATCATTTCTTTGCTTACACAGTAGGAGCTTTCATGTTATCATAGAGTCATTAAGGTTGGAAAAGACCTCCAAGGTCATCGAGTCCAAGCTTTCACGATCACCACCTTGACAACTAAATCATTATATGGGGAACTTCCTCAAAATCTGCTGTATGAAAACTCTGTGGCTCACAGGCAACTGTCAAATACTCTAAATGGGAAGACAGCATTCCTTCACAGAAGAAATGTGGATGCATGACCTACTTCGAAAAGGATGGTAGGGACACTCATCCTATACATCTGTGTTTGGTGTGTGGATTTATAACTGTATTTACTACATAAGCAAGTAGGAAACAGATGTTTAATCATGCCATACCCCTTCAATTAATCCTTAATCATTGATTCACACCTACTGAATGTCCATCAAGAGTTATTTTTTCCACAACATTTACCCTGGCGTATATTTCAACATGTGCTGTTCGTTTTATGACTTCAGAGAGGATGTGGTTATGGTCTGACAGAAAGGAAGCTTTGCTGTAGATGGGAAGATAAAGCTCAAAGCACCTACGCTGCCTTTTGAACAGCTTTTTTTTTTTTTTTTATTTAACTGTCTTCCTTCTTGTGTCTCTTTCTTAGACGGGCACACGAGGCAAACTTCCCATGTCCTGGGAGACAAACATTCTTGGCTCAGCCATGAATAACTGTGTGCTCCTGGAGGAACTGCTGATCAAAAAATCCCAGCAGAAGAGAAGGACTTCACCCTCCAACTTCAAAGTGCGCTTCTTCGTCTTAACCAAATCCAAGCTGGCTTACTATGAACAGCGCCACGGGGTACGTCAGTCGTTTTCTCTCTCAGAGTAATGGAGGGAAGGATGCTAATGGGGGGAGGGATGCTCTTTTGTTAAATTTTCTTAACTTTTCTGGTCCTTGCTATAGCACCATTCACTGAAAAAGGCAAAGTGGTCAAACGGGTCATTTAGAGCTTCTGATCAGTGGGTGTTCGGGGTGTGTGGAGGAATAAGAACATTTTGCCATTTTATAGAAGGGGTCTAGTTTTGTTGTAGGAATTTACTATGGGCTGTTATAACCGGTGTGTGTAAGAGCTGCGTGAGCCTGTGCCTGGCTGTTCACACAGGAACAGGGATGCCCTGGAGAGGCGTAATGCAAAGGTCACAAGTGTGTTCCCTGATTGCATCTGTGAAAAAAGTCACCCACAGGTCTTCACTCTCATTCTTTTCTTCAGGGCATCAGACTAATGGCTGGTAGGACACCACTCATGCATTTTAAAATAAATTCAGCTGTCACGTGTGACATGTCTGGTCTTTGGAGTGGTGCTTTCTGAGCCTTGGTGGACTTGAGATGAATTCAACATATCCTCTGCCTAAGATACTTTTGCGGAATGGCAGTAGGTGTCCGTCATCATTTTTAGGCACTGAAATAGTTTGGAAAATCTGACTCGGTGACTTTCAGTGGGGCATAGATTTCACACACTATATGAGTGTCTCTGGAAATTTTCCCTCCTAGTCTTCCGAAAGGTCACTTAGGTGAGATGGGGGTTTGGTGTATTATGCACTTTATGTTATATATTACATACTTTAAACATGCATATTTTATATATATGTAGATGTATATAAACACACAAGTAACTTAGAACCTACACATTTGAGAGATGGTGGGTATATTTGTAATCACAGGGGATTTTCCATGAATTGCTGATTTTTTTCTGACACAAACTGTCAAAATCAGATTGTTACATGAATAGACCTTCATGTGAAATAGGGAGAAAAAAGAATTTGTCCTATGAAATACTTCCAGAACTGATCCTTAGCCTCCTCAGTAACTGTCCCCATAATTAAGACTGTCCAGGTGAGACCTCTGCATGGTCAGGTCATTGCTGTTCTGGGAAGGAAAGCTTAGGGCAGCCCATGCAAGCACCACCTTATTTTGTGCAGAGAACGGCGTGAGCCCACAGCACTTGAGTTCACATCTAGTGCAGAGAAGATTCAGATCAGCCCTTCCCATGGGCTGTGCCCATCCCCAGGAGTGTACCAGGACTAGGGACTATGGCAAGTTTTCAAAGTGATGATCTGTAGTGCTCCTTTTCTGGTGCAGTGCCTGGCACAGGCTTGGCTGTGCTTCACAAGGACTCTCTCAGATGATTTATGGGGCTGGCAGGGGTGACCAGTGCCAGCAGGCAGTTTGTATATGGTCCTCTGCTCTGGAGGTTGAGGCAGAGCAGTAGAGACATCACTGTTCTCTGTCAGCTGCAGTGATGGAGAGGATCCTCAGGCATGTGGACTGATGGGGCCAGCAATTGCTTGGGCTTTTAATGTACGTATTTTTGAAGGCAAATCTCTGTGGATGTTTGCTTTAAGAGTTTTCAGTGAGTTTCTTTAAGAATCCCTTACCAACCTGTCCAGTGGTTTACTGCGCTCAGAGTTCAATACTGTCCCGACCTCTCCAGTCCCTGATCAGTCAGTAACAACAGCCTGTGTAAAAAGTCAGGCAAAACAACTATGGAACTGCTTAACAGTTTGAGAAGTCCCACTGATTTCGATTGGGTGACTTAAAGTAAAGCACATGCTTATGCACTAAGCCAGGTTTACATGTTCTGCCTGTATTTAACAGGGTTTAGCAACCAGTCTCCTTCCCTGCATTTTGAAATCCTGGGTATAAAAAGACATTTCAGAATTTATTGTAGTATTGTAGGCTATATTGTAGTCTAAAACAAGGAAATAAGCAGGTCAAAAGGGTTGGACTTGATGATCTCCGAGGTCTCTTCCAACTCATTTGATTCTATGATTCTAAAAGGGTACAGGGATAATTCTGTAAATGATGCCAAAAGCTCTCAAGACAACTGACATCATAAAGGCAAATTTTTACGAAAACTTTAATGGCATTTTCTTTGCAGTTTTCATCTCTCTGCCACAGCTGACAGAGAGCACTGTTCTCCTCAGAGGCCAAGCACACAGTCGCCCTTAATGTTAATAAAAGATATTTCCATGTCTCATTAGGAGAATGAGCCCCCAATAACTGACAACAATAAGAAGCTGTCCTTTCTGGAATTCATTATGCAGTGCACAATGCAGGGCTGTTTTAACATAAAGCAAAGCCCTGATAACAGGCACATGTATTCAGCCCCCGTCTCCACTAAAACACATCACAAGTGCCTTTATTTTAGCATGCAAATCAATTCCAAAGGCAAAAATTATTTGTTTCCAGAGCCTGATTTTATAGCTGCTGTACATGTGAGTAAATCAGCACATGGAACTAATAATTTTAACTATTTCAATGAGTTTGAGCCTCACCAGAATAATGGATAATGCAGACACTGTGATACTCTCGAGGTCCCGGTACACTTGCCATGCTGTGAAAGAAGCAGAGAAGAGAATCCCTTTGGAGAGTTGTCTAGGACAGAATTTGAATGTCCTTACTTAGACTTAGCAAGTTATCTATATCCCATTTGCCCAACAGCTGATGGTGTTTGATAAATTCTTCACGATGGCAGACAGGAGAGTGAAGAGAGGTAGTTTAGTATTTCAGACACTAAGTAGAGGTTCTTGTGTAGCGTCCAGCGTGTCACATTCCTACCTGGATGGGCACAGTCAGAAACCAGCATCTGTCCCTGCCTTTCAAGCTGGCTGTAGTTTAAAAGTGGCACAGATGTCTGAGGCTGATGCCACACTCAGTGAATAGGGCACTGTCTGCTGGTACAACACGAGTACTCTGCCATTAGGTGATCTCTGCATCAGAGCTGCTCATCCGGGCACGGCTCAGACCTGCCGAGTGCCTGGGTCTGTCTGTATCAACTCTGGAGAAGTGCTCCATGTCCCTAGGCCACAGTTCTTCCTCTTCAAAAATGGGCATCTTGCCCTATACAGGCATTCTGAGGAGCATTTCAGGGCTGGAAAAGTTGCACCTAACACCTGGGATGGTCAGGCACATAAATATTTTTAAATTCAATATCTCCATGACTTGTGGATTATTATTAGTCCAGCTTCTAAAGGCAGCAATGAAAGGAACACGCACAGAGAAAAGGGCAAGTTCTCTCTTCATTTGCATCAGCTCTATTCTGCCTACAGTGGTCAGATGCTCAGGAGGTCACAGAGCATGAGTCAGCCTTGTCCTGAGCCCTTTCATTCACATCTTTGATGCTCAGATATAAAGATGGCACATTAGTGTGCCTTGAAATTTGCTTTCAGTCTCTTGTTTCAGGAGAACAAATGAATAAATTTCACCAGTAAGTCTTTTATCAGCATCCCAAAAATTCCTCTCTTGCATTATCCAAAGTTTGGTTCCTTGAAGCAGTCCAGCCACCCATGGGAACAAAAGTCATGCATTGCTCCTCGGTCCAGCTGTCTTTTTTACCTTGATTATTCTACACAGAATTCAACTTGTGCATCCTGCCCTGGAAAGACTTGGGTTTTTTTCCCTAAGACTCTAAAGTAAACAGATTAAAACTTTTCTTCTGAAGATTTGCACTCTGGTCTGCTTGTTAGCTAGAATGACCATTCATAGCATTTCTCATTGCTTTGTGTATTCTGAATACACCAACAGTCATGAAGCTATAATGCTCATCTGAAGTGGATTTAATTATGGTTTTAAAGACTACCTTCCAAATAGATACATCTGACTAGATGTATGATTCTTCATAGCTTATCATGTATTTATTAGCTAGTACTGTTTGCTTGCCAGATTTTGCAATACCATTTGCCTTCCAATGCTTCTCTCCAACTAATTTATTAAATACACATATCACCCACAAAGAAGTCAGGTTTGGCATCTGCCTTCATCACCCGTTTCAATGAATTTTCATGTAATAAAATCAATGCAACCCTAACTAAGATGGAGACAAGGTACAAACCTGTGCCTAAGGTTAAAAGAACACTCTGGTAAATCTCTGTACATTTAAAATGAATTCTTTAATAACCCATATTGTACTGTTGCAGTTGAGGGAGGATTAAGTTGATATTGTTTACCACAGTGAACGTCATTTCTATTGTGAAATCACAGAATCATGGTGATACTGGTTGGAGAACACTTTTTAAATTCATTTACTTGGATTTCTTGTTCCGGGCCGGGATGAGATCCACACCCAGAGCAGGACTGTCACCAGCAGCAGAACAAGGTGGCTGCAATGTTGACTGGCCACTGCTGCAAAGCCCAGGACAGAGATTTCACATCTTCTGCCAACCTGTTCCAATCCATCCCATCAAGTGCTTTTCTGGATATTTACAGAGTTCCCGTCCATTGCAGTTCTCGTTCACGGCTGCAGCGCAATTCAGAGTGGTGACAATGTCTAGACAGCATTGCCATAAACAAAATGTAGGTTGTCTGTCTGGTGTCTATGGCCTTTCTAACTCTACAAATGTGTGGTAAAGTCTGGTCATAAAATTAGCTCCCTCTTGCTGGAATAACTAATTTTATCTTTCTGAATATGATTATAATAATTTTCTTTTTGCACAGTTCTGCTCCTACTAGATCTTTGTCTATGTATTTATTGTTCTTTAACTTTTGAAGAATTTTTTTAATATTGCTTCTGAGCAATGTTTTCACAGCAAATGTCAGATACTTCTATTTTATTTAAATTACAAAGCTCAAATCTTTTTTCTTGGAGAACAACAAGAAAATCTTCAACCCATGTTTTCTTTTATGTCTTTAAGAAGGAAGGAATGCCTCCTAATTTGAATATATGACAATAAATATGAGATTTCCTAACAGTTACTTTTTATGAGACTTTTCTATTGTGGACATTTTTTCTTCCAGTGCCTTTGACTTCACTTTATATTGCAATCAACATTATAACTTATATTATTGCAATGCCTGCCTGTTGCTTTATACTCTTTCATCCTTTCTGGCTGATTTTTAATTTTGGCTCTAAAGCTTATACTTTTTTTAATGAAAAAGTCCTGTCACAGAGTTAGTTTAACTCCCCTTCTTTCACTGAATCCCCCATTCACTGCAATCCACTCCTCCCAGTCTTTGCTGGAGTCAAGAATAGCTTTGAAGAAACTAATATAGTATTCAGTAGTTGCTCCAGGTACTTTCATGTGACATAAAAGACTTATTTCCATCATATTAGAAAGCTCATTTGACAGCCAAGAATCTTCCTTTTTTTCCTTCTGTTTCTTGATGATGACATTGATTTTCTTGTCCAACCACTTGTGCTGGCAGTAGGGATGTGCACCCTGATGGCCATCTCAGACGAGACCTGAGGCAACGTGAACTTTGGAATTAGATGTGAAAACGCCAAGAAAACAAATTTGTTTATTCTTTTAATTCAAGTTGAAGGACAAAATATTTGTGCTAGACAGGTAACCAGAGTTCTACGGAGAATTCCAATATTATCAATTGTCCCATCTTTCCAATTTTCCTTTGGAGCACTTAGCATGGCAGGAAATGCAAAATCCCTTACAACTTTATTTTTAAATTCCATTTGCTCAATTTAGCCGTAAAATTTAACTTTAAAATTGTTTAAATGGTTTTATTTCCCATACAACCTCAAACTGTCAGTTTTCCTAATGATACAACTCCCAAACTAGTGAAAGATGCTAGTGTCCAGGCAGGGTTGCTGTGAATCCAGCAATCAACAGTTCTTAATACCCTATTTGTCAGCAAAACAACATGCATTACAGTGTATGGATAAGGAATATGATAAGAAAGATAGAAAGTAATTGTATCAATGCAGTGTTCAAGGAGGTTCAAATTCAAACTCAAGTCTTTTGGTCAGTGGAAAAATACATTAGCAGAAGAATTACTATTAAAAATAATTCCATCTTGTTCCAGTAATACCTCATAAGCTTCTGGTTACTGCTTTCTGTGTTGTTCTTCATTGCTATCTGAGGTCCAACACAAGGCTGTGAGACACCCGTAGTGTAAGTAACAAACAAACTGGAGGCTCTGCGATACCAGAGCCATAAGCAGAATTTGGACAGCTCAGCACATCAAGAAATGCCTTTCCTAATTCCTTCAGAAGCTCAGCAAGGCCTGAAGAAAACTCCTTGAAAGGCGGAAAGATGTAACGCATTTAAAAAGGTGAAGCTGACTGTGCCAGTCTTGCTCTGTGCCATCGGAAGGTGTTGCACCTTCACAACAGAGCAGCTTCACATGGATCTTAATCCGCCTGCAGAGAGACAGACGGGTCTGTTGGAGGGCTCTGTCCATTGGCCCCTTCACTTCATACCAGTGGTTCCACTTGCGATGGTGCCTCTTGCCTTGAAGCCACACACTTGTATTGTCCATAAAATAACATTTTCATAGCTCAAGTAGAGCTTTAACACTGTATGTCTAAATGTTTTCTCACGGAGTTACACAGAGAGAAATCAGGGCAAGCAATGGACATGTGTTCCTATATTATTAGACGAGTTTAATTTAAGTACATGAGAGTACAAGAGTGTGACTGTACATCATATCGAAGGTCCATGAGCCAAATTACCTGTCTCCAGGAGTGGTCAGTACCTGCCATTTGGAGTAAAACTACGAAAATAGCCTCAAATGTTTTCCTGGAGGTTGATAGGGAATAACTTGCAAGATCTGACGATACAAACTTAGACCTCATTTAGCCTTTTTAAACTGAGAGCACTCTCAGAGACTCTTCAACTTTTTTTTTTTTTTAATCATTTTTAAATCACCCCGAATTATTCTGAAGACAGGCATTTTTCTGGTGGGATTTGCTGGGGTTTTCCCACTTTGTGTCACCCTGAGCTCATTGCACTCAGGGGCTAATCAAGAACATCTGCTGAGCCAGGAGCAATTCCCAGCAGTGACTGTCCCTTTGCTCTTCAGAGCTGGGGGGGATTTAAAATAAGTTACTGTGCTCTTAACAGCAACATCATTGCATTGTTGGTTTGCTGCTTTGGACATGCACCCCTGCGGCCGTTCCAGCCATTCCTGTGGGCCCTGGGAACACAAGAGCCCTCGCTTGTTTTTATTTCTGTTCACTCAGCCCCCATCAGCTGAGTGCAAAGGATTTCTGTTTTGCTTTCTTTTCCCTGTCCTGTTGCTGTCTGTGTATCAACAGTGCAGGTGTTTATGGTCTTAAAAGCAGTGGGGTTGCACAGGCACCGTTGACAGTAGAACTTCAGCTCCATAGTCTTCGTGACACATGATGTCATATATGAAGGAGAAAAAAAAAAAAGGGGGAAGATTCCAGGTTGAATTTACAGCACTTCAGTTCAATAAATCCATTTTTCTATATGGAAGTGCAGCCAAAGGACAGCAGAAGCCAAGCACCATGTTTCCAGATTTTAGGAAGGGAATTGGTTTTCATGGAGAAAACCCCAAAAATTAGTACAAAGACACACATGAAGTTCTACCTGCATTCAACCACTGCCCAAGGGCACCTCCATTGCCTCTGCCCTCTGAAACCAGTTTGTGGCCTGTCCTGAGCCTGTTTAGACCTCTCCGTCACACTATGCTGCACATGTTCCACAGTACAGAGACCAGCAGCATAAAGCTACAGGGGACAGTAGTGTGGTTAAATCATGGTATTTTGATTTCTAATTTGTTGCCACTCTGTGCTGTTACCATGTCCTTAGTGAGAGCTGTGGATGGGGACACAGGGAGCATTCCCTGTGCCAGTACAAACCCTCTGCGGAGGTACTTTAGTGCTCTTAAGGCCAGTGCCTGCACAGATGTTGAAGGCACTGCTATTGCAGCACAGCAGTCCCCCATTGCTCTGAAAACTCTCCACTCTGCATGCAAGGCTCTTTTGACACTTGCAAACCCCTTATTCTAGTGGCATTCAGAAGTCAAGGCTTTTGTTGTTTGGGGTTTTTTTTAACCCTGTCTGTTCCTAAGGGGCTGTATATAGCGCTGAAAACAAAATGACCTGGTTTGGTTTCACCACCTCAAGTCCACAGAGTAAGAGCCTGAAAAATCATCTTCTGCCTCTGTCCGGGCTGCACACTGAGCCCAGCTGGAGCTGAGGGACAGGGAGCAGGTGGCACAGGAGAAGCAGGTCATGCCAAGGTCCAAGGCAAAGACCCTCCATCTACTTAATCGCCAATTAAGTGTTGTTCCTGTTAGTCAAGACAATAAGTGAAAACAGGGAATGAAGTTTGGCTCAGACTATTTAAAATAGAAATAAAAATAACTTCCAAAAAAAACCCCAAACCAAACCAACCAACCAAAAAACCCCAACCTTGATGCTACGGAGGAGGTCATTAAATGCTTTTATTGATGGAAAAGTTTTTGCAGTTGAGCGTACTAAGGACTGGAATTTCCTACCTTGTTCTACCACATCTATAAAGTAGTTTTCCCCCTACCCACCTACCAAGGGAAAATATCCAGCTGTAACTGGGGAGCAAGAGTCTCATGGATGGTCCTCGTGGTAGGAAAAAGGACTCGGTGTGCAGTGGGGACACAGTGGGGTTGCAAGAGGGGACCTGCCCCTCTCTGCCGTGGGGTGCCAGGCTGGGCTGGGAGGAGCAGCTGGCATTGCACAGGAAGGGACACACAGGAGATGGGGAAGAGGTGCAGGGACAGAGAGAGATGGACTCAAACACCGGTGACACCAGGCAAGGAAAGCCAAGCTGGCACATGGACAGCCCTTGGCAGTGACTGCTGCCGAGGAGGTCTGGGCTGTATGAATCTTAGTAGCTTTGTTTTCCCCTCATCAGCAGAAAAGGGACAAGATGCAAGTTGTTATGCAACTTTGGAACGAAGCCAGCTTTATGAAACGTGCCATGCTGCCTTCCTGCCAGAAAATGCTGCCCTCGGTCTCCTGTGCTCCATGAGACAAGGCTCTGCCCTCCCTTGCCCTCCCTCTCCCTGGTGTTTGGCCGCCCTTCCCTCTGCTCCCAACACTGGAGGCAACATTTTTTGCCCTTTGATAAACCCTGGGGGGTTCAGCGAAACCTTTAAGCACCCACAGAGGGACCTTCAGCCTCAAGGCTTGGTGGAGCACGTTTTGTGAACGTCCTTCACAAATAGCAACAGCAGTGTTAGCCTGAAAGCAGCAAATTCCTCAGACTGCACAGCCCCCCTATCTTACAAGATCTTGTACATTTATGTAGCCGTGGTCAGGAAGTGGGATTACGTACAGACCTGTGTCACCTGCAGCGGCCACCGACGGCACCCTGCCCTCTCACCATGAGCTTCTTCCCCCACCCCAGACCATGAGCTGGTGAGAAGTTACTCGGTTTTTTGGGTGGCCCAGCTGCCCTGACATGGGTGAGTAGCAGTGCTGGTGGGTGGTCTTGGCATGTGATAGATGCCAGGCAGCTCGTTTCTCCACCAAGCACAGTGAGATGCCTCCTGGTGATGCAGGGATATGTCAATTGTCCTGTGGTCAATTGTCCAAGTATCTAAGGTAAATAGGGTCCACTGGGGTCATCTAGTTTATGCAGGAAGCACAAACTAAAGGATTAACCAGTGAAAAAGCTGCTGGAGCTGTGTGACAGAAGGAGGTGAAGTACCATAGGTGAAGCCATCAATGCATGTGCATCCATTCAGGGCTGTTAGCTCTCCTTCCTGGAATTGCCATATTGCAAATAATGGACGAAAAGAAAATAAAACAAGATGGGCTAATCTGCAGCACATGTGCTTCTCCTCATGGGACAGCAGCCTGCCCTGGTTATCTTTCCACACATGGTACACAATAAGACCACTGCAGTTTTTACTGACCAACCAGATAAAATATCTACTTAATTATACTCCGGGCAGACTGAAAACAACAAATGGGCATCCGTCAGCATGTTTTGTCTCACCCTTTTAGGAACAAGTCTCTGAGATTTTTCAGAAACCATTTTTAAGAGACTTTTCCTCTCCCCTCCCTTCCAAGTGGCCCAGTTATTTTTGTTGGATTAAAGTACAGTCAAGCATCACAAAAGCAGGGATATGTTTAGTCCCCAGCCCAGTTTCTGGGTAATGCCTGGTTTGTGAGTGGTAATTCCAGTTGTTTGTCCTGCTACAGGACTGTAATTGCTTTTTATCAGCAGAGTCCCTTCTGCTGAGGATCTGCTGGGCAATGCCCTGGCTCTGAGACGCACCCTGATGTTGTGCTGCAGTGTGAGATTATGAGGAGCTTCCATTCCTGAATTATGTGATTAAAAGGAACACAGCAGGTGATGAGAGCTGCAGGACAACTGCACAAAGCTCCTTGAGAAGGCTGGACCCTGTCTTTCATCAGAATCTGGAAAGGTATCAACAAAAACCAGTCTGCAGGGAAGGAGCGGAGCCTGTGACTGGCACAGCTTCACTTCCTAAAGCCTCAGAGGAGGAATGCATGTGGTTAAACTCTGGGCTTCAAAGGAATAAGATGAAGGAGGGTCCAATGTTAGCAAAATTGAAGGGTTTTATAGGATATAAATGGCTTTGTGCTTCATCAAAAGGGTAGAAGTCCCAGGGGCAGAACAAATGATAGAGGAGTTTTGGAGAAGAGACAGAGGAAGCCAAGTCTGGAAGAAAAAAGTGAGTAGATAAGAAAGAAAGGAAATAGGTGGTGAAAATGGGGTGCAGTAAGGCCTTCTAAGACTTGCCAGTACTCTTGAGAGTTAATTGGTGTTTCCATTTAGGGCTGCTTTAAAGCCTTGGGTTTATTGATATAAAAGTCCCACTCCACCCCAGAGTGCTACACAGGCAGTGGTTGTCTACAGGAGACAGTCCTGGCAGTAAACCCAGAGACACTGGGTAAACTGCAGCAAAACCAAACACAAAGACCCAAATGCACAAGCAAAGTCCAGCAATAGCAATGTGAGACCACACTGACATAATTTCCTTCTCTTGCCTCAAGTCCAAGTACACCAAGGCAAAACACCCAGCCAGCCATGCAGGAATGAGGTTTGAGGAGCCTTGAGGCCTCTCTGGTTTGAGGCTGTTTGACAGTACAGCGTGGCAAACCTCACCCCATCTTCAGAGGCATCAGCTCCTTCCCCGTTTTAGGCTGAACTTAATGATGCAAATGAGCAAAGAAGCAGCAGTGGGGGATGGCACAGTGGTGGGGATGGCTCCTGCAGGGCTGTGATGATGGAGGGAGCAAGGGGCAAGAGGGAGCAGAAGGGTGAAAGACACAAAGGGTTGGGTTGGAGTCCAAGGGAGGGTAAGGATGTTGTTAAGTCTCACTGTCTATGAGTGATAACCCGTGACAGGTACAGTCGAGCAGCTGAAGTTCACTGAGAGTCACCTGTGTTTGAAAAACAGACAGTTTGCAGTGTTTTGGCGTTCTTAGGTCTCACTGATTTCCGTCACGTTGTCCCGAAGCCGAGCTGGGAGACGGCTGGTGTTCAATCCCTACTGAAAATGAACCAAAACAGGAAACCCAGCTGGTTAGCTTGCTTCTGAAGAGCAAATGCGTGTGTAGTGAATCCTGCAGAGGCATCAGATACTGAGCCTCGGCTCCGGTCCTGCCCACCGCGTGCCGGCATCACCTCACCCCTCTCTTGCAAAAGCTCAGTGCCACTGGCCAAGGAGCTACGGGGTGAGAATCCCTTGGGAAATTGGGTACACTGAGGTATCTGGGATATTGGGATGTCTTCTCTCCTTGTACCCTTTCCCAACTGCCCATACTGTGATCTATGTATCTGGTATACGGTGAATATCAACACAGCAGAGGCTGCCAGAAAAAGAGCTTTGTCAGAAAGTTTTTGAGGGCATTATTTATTTAAAAATTTCCTGTTATTTTTTCCTTGGCTGAAAAGCCAGACAAAACAAAACCAGAGAAGTGTTGTGGTCTTTGGAAAACAGATGCAGTAAGAATATATGTTTTGGATAAGATGTATAGTTTTGAAATGCTTGGTACCCAAACTCTTTTTTAATAAATTATTAATTGTTTTATATCTTTTCAGTATGAAACAGTAGTGTTAGTAAATTGAACATGTAATGAAAACAGTCATTTTTGGTTAAAAAGAGCACTTCATTTTGTTGGAAGAAAAAAAGTCAAAGCTGTATTTCAACCAAAGGTTTTAACTGGTTCTGTAAGAATCCTTGTGCTGAGCTGAAATATTTATATGGGCATATATGTATGTGTATGTGCATTCCATATTGAGGCGCCATACATGAGAATGATTCTTGATACATTTAAATGTGTTATATAATCAGTTAATTTACTTCTGCTCCATGAAAATTAAATCTCCCTCGGACATGACAGTCTTGTCTAATTATTCCCTTAATCCACAATCACTAGCTTCAACCAACTGCTTGTCTCTGTCTTTTAGAAAAAAAGGACTTTGAAGGGTTCCGTGGAACTTTCCAGGATCAAATGTGTGGAAATTGTGAAAAGTGACATCATCATTCCCTGCCAGTATAAATATCCTTTCCAGGTGAGTCTGTCTGTTGGCCACACTGATAGAGGTATCACTTCAATACACTTTGATAAAATTCTCCCTCACTGTGCAGTCATTAATGAACCCAACACCAGGGGGAATAACAATGAAGGAAGAAAAAGCAGATTGATGTTGGAATTGAACTGGGGAGTCAGAGACAGAGTGCTACTACAAGATCCATAAACCCCTACACTCATTGGTTTTAAATTGGAAAGGGTCATTAGATGGAATGCTATCCCATGCTGAGAACGCAGCTGCGCTGGGCAGGGCACGTCTCCAGGATGGAGGATCATCACCTCCCTAAAATCATGCTCTATGGTGAACTTGCCAACGGCTGCCACAAGAGAAGAGCCCCGAAGAGGAGATACAAGGACTCCCTGAAACAATCCCTCAGCCTTGGCCATATTGACTACCATCAATGGTCCACTCTGGCCTCCAATCAGGAGATATGGAGACACACCACCCATAACGCTGCTGATTCCTTTGAGAATGCACGCAGAATCAGTCTGGAGGAGAAAAGACAACGCAGAAAGAGCCGTGCCTCACCAACACCGCCTATGGAGACTTTCTGCTGCGCCTTTTGCAACCGGCCTTGCCTATCTCGCTTCGGCCTCTTTAGCCACCAGCGCGCTTGGAGCAAGTGTGGGTAGAGCCCTGCCCAAATCTTCATTCGCAAAGCTGAGCCATGATGATCCCATGTTCAGCACAACATTCAGCTGTCCCACTAACTCACGTTCAGAGGAAACCCATCTTTCCCCAGTGGGGAATCCACTCAGGATTTTACCTGGTTTACCTATTAGTGAAACAATACACATGAAGTGAGTGATTTGGGGCAGTTGCTCAGGGCTACATCTTTGGCAGATCTGCTTACTGCGTATTTCCAAATCTGCCCTTGATTGCCAAACCATTACACAGACCTAACAATAAAATCAACAGGAGTGACTGAAATGGGAGTTTTTCCTCCCCTTTTCTCTATTTTATCTCTCTGTAGCATGCAAAGAAACTGCATCACACTTCAAGGACTTCAGACTAAGAGATAGAAAATGTTTCCTGTTCTTTATACAATAATCAATATTGCCTCATCTGCACTTCTGGGGAAACTTTAAAAATCAGCTACTGCCTTGTGGAAACCTCTGGTTAATGGCAGTGGTCAAAGTTTTTCAAAGCATCTGTGAATGAATGAGCCCATGTACCATTTGGCATGAAAATGCTGAGCAAAATATTGAAAGAGAAAGGTAAATTATGCATTACATCAAATATTAGGCCCAAATATAGCCATTCAATTCAGTTTCTGATTAATTTCTGTTCTTGTGATGATTTTACTCACTCCCTGGCCCGAAACTTCACAAGCTTTCTGTATTTCTCTTTGTTTGTCTGTTTGTCATTAGGCCAGGTTGATTAAAACAGCATCTTGATTGCTCATTGTTCATCTTTTCCAACTTCTTATTTCCCCTCTATAAACCTACTAAAAGATATTAAAAACATTGAAAAATAATGGTACTCAAATAATCTCCAGGGAGTTGCTTGAGATTTATACTTACACATAAAAAAAGCTACATTTGGCTCTTAGATCTTAAGTGGAGGTATCTTAAAAGGAATTGCTAAGAAACAGATGCCATTTTCCCAGAGAAATGTGGGTTTAGGAGGATAAACTGCAGTCAGTGAGTAACAGAATCCTCTGCATGTTGGAATTGCCCCACCTCTGTTGATTTCACGGGCATTTCTTAACAGCATAAAATTGATCCAAAGCAGTGCTTGTCTAGAATTCTTTCTTGATCAGAATTTCTACTCCTTTTTAAATAATCAAAAGTCAATGAGGTTAAGAGATGCTTCCAAACAGGCCCTGCTGCTCCACTTCCCCACATCATCATTTTGGGTGTAAATTTTTGGTAAGAGGGGTGCTGCCCATTTCCTTTGGTGACTCCACTGTGCCCAGCGTATCTGGGATTGCTTCTCATGGCTGGTTCCCTTCTTTACTCCCATGTGCAGATCGTCCACGATAACTACATACTCTACGTGTTTGCACCCAACCGTGAGAGCCGCCAGAGATGGGTCTTTACGCTGAAGGAAGGTAATAAAACCCACCTAAGTGTTGAAGTCACTTGTGTCTGACCAGTTTTCTCACAAGCTGTAATGCAGAGAAAATGTGCAAGAGGGGTCAATGCCTTGGGTCTAAGGCAGGCAAAGTGGTAATGGGTTATCAAATCAAACTGCTTGTAAATTCGGTGGGAGTGTTTTCGGCAGCAGTGGGAAATCTGGACGGGGAGTGCTTTATTTGGGGACCTTATCAGTGTCAGTGTCTGAAGGGAGGGGGTCAAGAGGCCAGAGCCAGGCTCTGCCCAGTGGTGCCCAAAAACAGGACAAGAGGCAATGGGCAGAAACCCATGCACAGCAAGTTCCAGCTGAGTATGAGGAAGAACTTCTTTCCTGTGCAGTGCCCGAGCACTGGAACAGATTGCCCAGAGAGGGTGTGGAGTGTCCCTCACTGGAGATATTCCAGAACCATATGGACACAATCCTGTCCCATGTGCTCTGGGATGACCCTGCTTAAGCAGGGAGGTTGGACCAGATGACCCTCTGCGGTCCCTTCCAACCTTATCCATTCTGTGAATCTGTGATTTATCTCTTTCTAGGGTAAACTCCTAATATGTTACTGTAATTCAAAGTTTCTTATTCAGCAAGAGACGAGGACTTTTCTACAGCTCATTTTTTAAAATAATCGATCCTTTCTACAAAGAAGATTTTTCTCTTCTTATTAATAGATTTATTTTTTGTTAGCTTGTTTGATGACAACCTTCTTAGGGAATCATGATTATTAAGAAACACTTTTGTGGGCAGCTTTCGTTTCCTGTTCCCCTCCTGAACTGAGCTGTGCGTTGGGTGCTGTGCTGCTGAAGCGATGGCACAGCAACAAACCACTGCAGGCACAATGCTTGACATAAGGGTGGTGCTACTTGGTTACATGAAAATTGCACCAGGCTTCTGTCACAGCTTCTTCCTGCTTTATAGCACAAGCTGCTGTATTGTTGCTTATGAAAACATTGTGCCTGATGGAGGTATTATGAAGTTTATGCACTGGCTCTTGCAACCAGTTGTTCGTCTTCTGCCATGAACCTGCTCCAAGCTTCAACCTCATCACCTCTTCTCATTCAACATTTTGAGACTGTCCCTTTCCCTTGGACAGTCTCTTGAAACAGGCCTGAGGAATTTTTCTGTTCAGGAAAGTTATTATCACAGATAGAGAACCTGAGCTTCAAAAAGAAGGGCTTTAATTACTTGTGCAGATATTCAAGACTGGTATTTACAGATGCAAAAATTGTTTAGTGCTGGTGAATGCCAGATTGTACAGCCCCTTCTGAACACCAAGACAAAACAGCAAGTGTGCTGGGATTCATCAATATGTAGCCTGATGGGTTCTATTTCTTTTTATGTGACCTTGCTTCTCTGCTTTTGGTGTTTCATAATTTTAAAGAGAGGGTCACACTGGTAGGATTCTGTTCTACCATGGTAGAGGGATATGGGCTCCTCCACCACCTGGAAGGCTATTCCTTCATGTCAGTGGTGGCATTCACTCCTTTTGGGAAAATGGAAAACATTAATGGAGGAGATGGATAGTGTTCACCAAATCTTAGTTTGACAAAACTAAGAAGTTTATTTAAAAGGCAGATTATTTCCATTTACTTCTAGATGTCTTTTAGAGCTGATGTGGATGCAGATAAATTAATTTTCCCCCTTCTTCTTCTTCCCCTAATGTTTTCCAGAAACTAGAAACAACAACAGCTTGGTTTCAAAGTGTCATCCAGATTTCTGGTTAGATGGCAAGTGGAGATGCTGTGCTCAGACAGAGAAGATGGCAGTTGGCTGTGTGGAGTATGACCCCTCCAAAACTGGTATGGGATTTTTAAGACCATCCTGACCTTGAAAATATTCATTCCTACTAAAAGTAAAGGATTAAATCTATCTTGTACAGAACGTCAAAAAATATGGTGTTACATTTCCATCAAGAGACACATTTCTGCAGGATGGTCTATTTTTTTCTAACCATATCTCCTCTGTAGTTTCAATGGCCAAGTGTAATCTTTACCTTATCTCCAGAAAATGCATAAAAGTGGTCAATTGTTCTTCACCCAAACTTTTACCTTGTATCTGGGTGATTCCTTAAGCAATCTGAACCCATCTCAGACCCCTGCTGTGTGGCTGAGATTCACCATATAGGTGCAGTTGGCATGGCTTGCTCTAAAAGTCTAAGGCTCACTATTCACTGGGTTTGTAACACCTGCACCAATTCATTACAGTGATGGTTCCTCCACTGGTTTTGTCCTGATCTGCTTCAAATTATCTTCCTTGATTTCATTTCAGCCTCAAAGAAGCCTCTTCCTCCCACTCCTGAAGACAACTGGGTGAGTGCAGTGAGGCATGTTAAGCTGTCCTTAGTGTCCTGTCCTGTATGATTAACTACCAGTGGGGAATGTGTCCTCATTAAGGTTCACCACGGTGCAGTGACCTAGAATTTCACCTGTGATAACATTCCCAGGGCATTTTCTGTGCAATTGAAATTTTTATGTGAAACTCATTGTTTGCAAGTACTGAAGATTCTCATGTTGCCACCATACCCCACTAGGTGCTCTGGGGTGCTTTCCTCTCTCTGGAGGCTTTTGAGCCCAGAGGACACCAGTGCTGCCAGGAAAATATCATTTTAGAGAGCATGTCATTCGTTTTTATGAATATGAATATAAATGTGATGAGCCTTTTGTCTTGTTTGTGCAGGAATTGTTGCTAGACTCAAAGGAAGCCTTGGTCATAGCCATATATGACTATAAAGCCCAGAATCCACAAGAGCTGACATTACAATACAACGAGGAATATTATGTGATTGACAGCTCTGAGGAACATTGGTGGCTGGTTCAAGATAAGAATGGGTAAGTCCCTTTTCAACAGCCAATTTACAAATCCTTTCTAAATCCAATTTGTTCTTCCATTAACATACACGCTGGCCTCTTGTTTAACTTTTGTGAAGCATCTTTTGACATACAGGGAAAAAGTAACAGAAGGTTATTTAGGGTGACTTTCTTCCCTTTGGCGTTGTTTGTACTCAGGCAGATGAAAAGAATCAGAAAGTTAATTTTAAAGAGATAAACAGTCCTTCTCTCAGGCTGATATTTGCTGTGATACATGTAGGGGAAAAAACTGTGAAACTCCCCAAGTTTAGCGGTGCAATCAGTTGTTTTTTTCCCCATTAACTCTACTAAACACATAACAACCAGCACTTCTATCATGTAATGAGCACGCAGATCTTTCGAGGCTGCCTCCTACAGATGCAGAGAAAACCCTGCCTGTCAGCACACTCACACTGTGTCGCATCTCAACAGGCACGAAGGCTACGTGCCAAGCAGCTACCTGGTGGAAAAATCACCCGAGAATCTGCAAATGTATGAGTAAGTTGTGCCTGTGTTTTTCTTGTGCCTCTGAGTGCCCTGGATTTGAAGCTCCCAAGCCTCAAATGCCCCTACCCCACATCACATGTCACTGCTGGCCCTCCAGTCAGAAGGTTTGCAGCAGAAACTTTCCTACCTTAGAAACGCTGACTCGGAGTCTTCTGGTGTTTTCAGGTGGTACAACAAGAATATCAGCAGAAGCAAAGCAGAAACTCTCCTCAGGGATGAGGTAAACTACTGTTATGCATGGAGTGGATGGGAAATAATAATTAATTAATGACAAATGAAGCCTGAAATAGTACATCAGTACTGGCCAGTACATCAAGTTCCATCCAAACTGTGATGTTAAATCTCCTTTGCCACCTGATCCATCAGCATCTGATCCTGCAGAATCATAGCATTTAAGACGTTATCATTCAGATGAGCAGAAAACAATTAGAGTGAAAAGTTTAAAAGATTAATTGTCCTGTGAGTGCCAGAGTGGAGGAAGACTGCCTTCCTATACTTTTATGTTTAGATGCTGGGTGATTGGTGTGCCTGTGAAGGGGCAGGATCAAGCTTTCCCCATTTTTGGTACATTGGTAAATTATCTTTCATGCACTCCCACATGGATTCTCTGGTGTTGGATAAACTGTGGCTGCTCAACAGGGGGCAGTCAGAGGAGTCTGCCTTTCCACTGGGATGCACATTCATTGAACACGTTCTGTCAAATAGGGTTGAAGGCAATTGATGGGTTCAGAATTTCTAGAGGAGAGGCTTGGAGGGACAGAGAGGCACAGCCACATATTGAGCACAAGTGCCTAAGTCTCATTTCCTCTGAGAGCTCTGAGAGGAAACTGAGCTGAAAGCGCACTGCACCCAAGAGACACCAGCAGGGTGTACCTGCAGGCCCTGGGCAGCCACCAGAGCTGTGCGTGGGACACCCCAAGCTCTGTCAGCGGGCTAAGGCTCTTTTTCCCTACACGTTTAGCACATCTTCATGACTGAGCAGTAGGTAGGGCTGAAATGAGCACAGCTTTGCCCCCAGCCTGCTTATTTAATTTTTTTTCCATTATGTCTCTAACCAGTTTTCTCTCCTTTGCTCCTGTTCCAGGGTAGGGAAGGTGCCTTCATGGTGAGAGATTCAAGGCAGCCTGGCATGTACACAGTCTCTGTTTTCACCAAAGCATTAAGGTACAGCTGAGCTCAGCAGCTTTTCACATCAATTACATCAATGAAATGGCTTCTGTGAGTGTGTAATCTCTGTATAGTTGTTTTGGCATCATAACAGGAGAGCAGAAGGCTCATGAAAATGATAGAGGAAAACACTTCCAAAAAAGGCAGACTCAGCTGCCAGTTGCAAAGTGTATTAAAGGCCCCACTTTTCCCTGTATCTAAATATGTGTCTATAAATAGTTGCTCAGACATCACTGGGGCTGTAATTCTGGTGATATTGCCCTGCCAGATGAAGTGTCCATAGGATCAACATGGACTGTGTGCTGGACTCATCAGAGGTGGGTAGCACAAGACTAGGGAAAGGGTTTCGGTGATGGGGCAGAAGGTTTTGTTTCACAAAGAAGAAGCAGAGAAACTCAGTACTCAACTTTCTCTTATCAGGAAACCTCAGCCTTCTAGAGATGAGACCATCTATAAGTGAGACAGAGAACACACAAGTACACAGACTTAATTAGCAGCTGCAGCTCACTTCTTGCTCCTCTCCCATTCATTCTGGGGGAAGGTTCTCCTCTTTTCTCACCTGCTGCTCTTCTGTTTACACCCCAGAATCATGTCTTTTTGCTGAAACCCTGTTTTCCTCAAAGAAAACCTCCTCTCTTTCAGCACGGACAACAATCCTGTTATAAAGCATTATCACATCAATGAGACAACTGACTTTCCCAAGCGATATTACTTGGCAGAGAAGCACGTGTTCGACTGCATCCCTGACCTCATCAACTACCACCAGCACAATGCAGGAGGTGAGTGAAGGCCAACGCTGACCAGGGAAGCTGTTGGTTTACCATGTGGCCAGGTGGCTGTTTTGAACAAAGGAAGGCTCCCCAGCCCCCTGTCCTTGCAATGAAATGTTCAGTGGCATCACCTCTTCTTCCACTTACCCTGGCACTTGGATGGCAGAAAAATGACCATTGCAAGCCACCTTCCAGCATTATACCTTCAGTCTAGTTGTCATTCTGAGGCTGACTGTGACCCACAGAGATGTCATAATGACACGTTATAGAGAGCCCTGGGAGTGTATCACCACTGCCAGGCCAAACTATCTGTTTGAATTCCACAGCAGGGCCTTCTTTCCCAGAAGGTGATATATCCCTGAGCTTTGATTTGACCCAAAGTCAGGGACATGGCTAGGATGCGTAGCCAGACATGGGAGTCATCAAAGACTCCCATCCCTACAGTGCAGGAGTACCACGGGAAACCCTGGGCTTCAAAAATACCCTACAAATAAAAGGTATGATTTGGATATTCATCAGAATTAATAGAGACTCACAGCTCACATGTGTTGACAGAGTGAAAACAGGAAATAAGCTGAAACTGCTCAGAATTGGCTTCCTTCTCACAGGCAGGAAATCAGTCTGAACAGAGGTTCAGCTGCCCTCAAGTGGAGCTGAGAACTCAGTACAATAACTCTGCTTTCAGTATCCAAACTGCGTCCTGGGGTAGTGGCAGCCACACTTCCCATGGCTGTGACAAACCTGGAGCCCCCTTTCCCTCTGCCCCTCAGGTCTCGTCACTCGGCTGCGATACGCGGTGTCCTCCTGGAGGAAAAAGGCCCCCATCACTGCAGGGCTGAGCTATGGTATGGAACTCTCATGACTACTTGGGAACCACACTCCTCCCTGGTTAGCTGGGTGATCCTGCATATCCCTGTGGATATCGATGAATATTCATGTGACTATGGCCATAATAAATAGCTTTCTCCAGATCTTTACACTGCACTGTTCACTAGATTATCATCTTTGCCATTACCATTGGTAAGTGACTGAACTGACAGTGCAGTGCCTCGAGAGAGTGATGAGAACCCCGGGGTCCCAATGAAGTCAACACTGAATACTAAAATGAATGCTGAACAAAGGGGATAGGAGTGGGATCAAAGCACAATTTGATGAAAGATGAGTCCCTCCTGAGAGATGTCTCCATCTGAGTATTGTTGTCAACAGAATTTTGCCAGTATCATCTTTGTTGTAATTCTTGGAGACATCAAAGAAACTCAAAATCCATGTTGTGCTCAGTAGTGCACATATGCATGGCAGAAACAACCCTCCCTGAAGAACTGGATAGACAAGACAAAGGGGGGGAAAAGGGGATGTTGTTGTTGCTACTCTTGAACATGACCTGCAGCATGGAGCAGTCAAATGAATTATCAAAGGTCAGACAGGCAATTTGAGGAAGAGACAGAGTCTCACTCTGAGTCCTGTCTCCCACCAAAGCCTTTTGTTTCACATCCTACTGCTCAAGCCTTACTCTTTCTCCCTCACAATCGACAGGAAAATTGGTCATTAATGCCTCTGAGCTCACCTACGTGCAGGAGATTGGCAGTGGCCAGTTTGGGGTGGTCCACCTTGGCTACCTGCTGGACAGGACGAAGGTAGCCATAAAGACCATCCGTGAAGGAGCAATGTCTGAAGAGGATTTCATTGAGGAAGCTAAAGTCTTGATGTAAGTAGCAGACTCACTAAGAAAATCAGCTCCTGTGGGATTCACAGGACTGAACCAAAGTGTTGCAAGGAATATGAATAGGGAATTCAAACTTTGATTATCTGCTATGTATCTAAATATTGTATAAAAAGACAGATGAGCTCTGGAAGTTACAGGGGAAGGCAGCACAAAAGTGTAGGTGAATTACTGTGCTTCTAAGTCTATCAGTATCCAGAATGGTCTTCCAGATCTCTGCTGTTCTGGAAGGCAGGGTTAATTGATGGTGCATTTTGGAAAGCAAAGTGTTTTTTGTCAAAAAGTAATTAAATTAAGAAACATCTTACAATTTGAGGGACATTTTTTTGAAAAGCTTTACCTGCAATATTTATTTTTTTGCTTTGCAGAACTGAAAATATTTTTCTTTGGTTTTATTGACTTTCTTTGTATTTTTTAGTTTCCCTCCCTTCAAAACAAACAGAAATTGATTTTATTTTTGTTTGACTGTATGATTTTTTCATGCAGAAAAGTCTTTTGGCACCGTTACCATTAAAATGGGATGATAGTTAGACCTACTTGACTTTAGACTTGGTGTACCCCTGTGCAGAGTTGGCCTTTGCAGAGAGCAGGGTGCAGCACAGTGGCACACGCAGCTGTACATTACACACTTGCTGTAAGAATAAAAGGCCCTGAGCCTCTCCTTTTCCACCTTCCCTCCCTGTCCCACAGGAAGCTGTCTCACCCCAAGCTAGTCCAGCTTTATGGCGTGTGCTTTGAGAACACTCCCATATGCCTGGTGTTTGAGTTCATGGAGAACGGCTGCTTGTCCGACTACCTCAGGAGCCAGCGGGGCACTTTTTCAAAGGAAACTCTGCTGGGGATGTGCCAAGATGTGTGCGAAGGAATGACTTACCTGGAACAAAACTCTGTCATCCACAGAGACCTGGTATGTTGGCCCCACACAGGTTTTCCCCTTGCTTCAGGTGGACTTTTTCCTGTGCTTTCTTCCTTCCTTGATTTCAGCTTCCACACTCCTCCTGCCTGTTTACAGGGGACCCTGTGTCTGTCCTTACTGCAGAAGCAGCACCAATACTTTAGGGAAAAAAAACCCTGAGTGCTGATTAATCTATTTCCCTTAATTGTGTTTGGGAGAGAAGAAACAAGGCTATAAAGTTTATCTCTGTTCCTGAGTAGACTCTGTCACTCCCTAAGAACCACATTTCTGGGGTGCTGACCACTCCTCGTGTCTAAAATCAGTGAAGATGACAAAAAGACCTGCATAATTCCTGTATAAACATGCATTGCCAATAAAATATTTTTAATTAGGTGGTTTTCAATCAAGCTCCATCAACGGTAGCTGCTGTTTCACTAGGGAGTAAGGACTGTGAGTAGCTGTGGATATTTTAGGGTCTTTCTCCACCCTTTCTGGGCAATAAGGGCCTGCAGGTCAGACTGATGGTTGGACAGCTGTTCTGGCAACAGGAACATGCTGAGAAATGTACAGAAAGCATGAGAAGCTCGGGGGGTTGTCCTCTTTGTATGGCACAATGCCACTCTGATGCTCTTTTTTAAGCACTATGTGTTCTGCCAGGATAAAAGCCCCTGAGTGGCTGTGACAGTCTTTCAAATCTGACCTGCTGCCTTTGCACCTTCTTTCCTTGCAGGCTGCCAGGAACTGCCTGGTGGGGGAATCCCACATGGTCAAAGTGTCCGACTTTGGGATGTCAAGGTAATGCCACTGAGGCCACCCATGGTCCCTGCAGGGCTCTTGTGGGATGGGGAGTCACTCAGCACTCTCCCTTCTTTCCCTGTTCCAGGATTGTCCTTGATGATCAGTACACCAGCTCCACGGGTACCAAGTTTCCAGTCAAGTGGTCTGCTCCAGAGGTTTACTCCTACAGCAACTATAGCACCAAATCTGATGTTTGGTCGTTTGGTAAGAAACTCTTGTCAAAATGAAGGAAATTCAACAAACCCCAGCTTAGAAAACCTAGGAGTTCAGTCTCAAGTAAACTCCTCTTAACACTGCACCCTCTGCACTCTAAGGGGGTTTTCTCGAATAATGGCTTAGGGCAAGTCTGAATCATTTAAGTGAAAGAAAGGAGAGAAAAGCAAACTGCCTAAATACTTCAGAACACTGCAAATACTGCCAATTTAGTGTATTATACATGTGCAATGCTACATAATACCAAAGGAGAGGAGAGGAGAGGAGAGGAGAGGGAAAATATTTTGTCACTCCATCTCTCTGCATGTCAGTCCCAGGCACTGATTCCTCACTAAAACTTTCTGCCTTTCCAAGTTTGCTCTGATGACTCCATTTGCTTTATGCTGATCTGAAAATACTATTTCACTGCTCCCATTTCTCACCTCATTTCCTGCTCCCCAGCGCATTGTTTTATGACTTGTGTCCATTCTTTGGTCTCCCTTCTGGACCCTCATAGATAAGAACACCGCTGGATATTTTTTCCCCAGAGCCATAACAAAGGCTGTCCCCTGGGCTGTGGATCTGGCACACTCGTGGGCCTGGCCCCTCTCCAGCCAACATGCAAATCTCTGCACCGCAGTGAATCGGGGCAGTGTGCTGTGCACAGCTCCCAGTCAATGGGGTGCCACTCAGCTCCGGGCCCAGCAGTAAATAATACAGGATTATAACCTTTCCTAGTCTGTGCTTGTGAATGCTCTGCTTCCCTTGCCCTTTGCTGTGGCTCCCATCTCTTCTGCTGTGGCTTCTGGAGTGGGCAGCACAGGGGGAGCTGGGTGCTCAGGCCCACACAGCCACCTTCACAAACTCAACAGGGAGGTGCTTCAGAGAGCACCATTCCTCTTTCCATGTTCCCTGGCACAAGAAGGAGGCTGTCAGAGCTCACCATGTAATTACAGTGTCACTGGAGCTATCGCTGACACCTTACAGCAAAGTGGCAGTGACATGGGGAAAAGATGCCACTTTGGGAAGAATGTTCTTCTGCTTCACAAATCGGAAACTGGCCTGTACACTGAGAGCCAGATGCTTCCAAAAAGGGTGCTCAGCTTGATTTACAATCAAGCCAAGCCTGGCTTACTCCAGGTTCGGATCTGAATGAAATACAGGTGAACGTTGCTTGTGTTGGTCAGTCCTTCTTTGTGAGATGTGCAGACAGTGGGTTGTACATCTGTCAGACTTGTTATCTCCCCATCCAGTGGGGGTTGCATAAGAGGATTCCTCATGGTCTCATGACTGTGAGCAGCTTTCTGCTCCACTACTCTGCAGCCCGTTCATCTCTTCTGCCAGGTCTGAAATCCTGCTGTGTTGAGAGGAGAACAAAATGGGTGTGAGAAACTCCCAGTGCAGAAATCTGCACACTCGGGGAGTAAAACTGCTTTGCTTATTCTTCAGTATGGCCAGTGTCATTGGTGTGAAACTGCAGTCTCTGTGCATCTTCCTATTTGAAGATACTGAAGGTGGAAGCAGACATTACTGAGCAAAGCAGATAGTGGAGTTGCACAACTTTATTTCAGAAGAGTCTATCATAGTCAGTCTCCCTTTTCTAACACAATGTGAACCAAGTTTACTAAGTCAGGTGTAAGAGGTAACCAAAGAAATTAAAGCTAATAATAAGCCAGATGCCTTGTATTCACTCCATTTGCAGAACCTCTCTGACCTGGAGGCCAACTGCAGCGTGTTCAGTCTTTTTGTCTTTGCCTGTCTCTTTTCCTCCACACTAGAGAAGCAGGAGTTTCTGAACTGCTCTGAGCGGTAATCATAGGAAAGCACTGACTGTTTAGGAAAAGAGGAAAAATGTGCTGCAATCCTTTGAAATTCCACTGTCGCTGCATGTGAATTCATCCCAGCAAATCACACCACCCAAGATGTTCTTCAGGAGAGGAGTTCCCTGTAGTAAGCTGGCTAACAGGAGGGGACCAGCTCATACAGTTTTGTTGCTAATGAGTCCTGCCAAAATTAACAGATTTGGGTGCAAGACACACTGCAGGCAGGAACATCAGTGACACGTCTCTTGTATGTGATTAACTGAAAGCAAAAATAGAGACACTGAATTAGGGACAAAAAGCAGGTTCTCTTTCCCAGGTTACACATCTGGAAGGAGCACATGCACAGCATTCCCTCTTCTTCACAGTTTTGGAGCAGACATGCTCTGCTTTCTGACACGTAACGCAGCTTCGTCTGACTCATGGGGAAAGACATGCCTATGTGCTAGACTATCACAAAGCAGGATGCAGAGAAGTCAAACTGGCACCTCCACACACTCCAGTGCACAGCAGAGATCCTGGTTGGCATCCTGGAACTCCAGAGCCGTGTTAGAGCTGTCTGGTTTTTCAGACGTGTACTGAGAATCCAAGTGAAAATGCTTTCCCAAGAACTGACACTAATGTTGAGCTGCAGAGCAGGTGGAAGGTGGCCATGGGCCTGCTGAGGACTTTTTTTGCTTCTTTGTGATTTTTCTCATTTGTTTGCTTTAGGAGTGCTGATGTGGGAGGTCTTCAGTGAGGGTAAAATCCCCTATGAGAATCGCACCAATGCAGAAGTGGTGGAAGAAATCAATGCAGGATTTCGGCTCTACAAACCCAAGCTGGCCTCCAAGGCAATTTATGACGTCATGAGCCACTGCTGGAGCATGGTTAGTATTGTAATGGGTAAGCCCTAGTTCCCAAAGGCAAGAGCTCTCTCCTCCTTGGCTTTAAGGAGGAGAGAGAGGTGTACACTCACATGCTACCAGAAGATAAAATCCTGGATGTGAAGCACTGTAACTTTGCACTAGCAAGCAAACTCTGAGCTCTCTGCCTTTTAGTTAAGCTGCTGTTTCTGCAGAGTGCGTTGACTTCACTGAGAAGCCCATGTAGTGCCCCGACTCAAGTTAATTCAACAGTTTCCTTCCTAAGAAAGCTGCAGATCTGCGAGGCAGAGTTCTAACAGTGCTTGGTAAAAATGACAGCCAAGCCATTGCAAGGTACTTAGGCAAAATTCACTGCTAATAGAAAGGAAACATTGCACAGAAGGAAGTTGGTGCTTCCATTGGCATTTTTTCTACAGGGGTAGATTGTATTTTTTTTTAATACTCAGTTTCTTCACAAGATTTTCCTTGCTAACCTTGCCATTCCTCCCAAACTGACAATAATGTTCTTCCTTTCTCTTCCCTCCCTTGCTCAGAGAAAAGATGAGCGGCCACCCTTTTCTCTTCTGCTGTTTCAGCTGAGTGAAATCTCTGAGTATGATCTGTAATCATGGCACCATTTGCTCCGCACAGCTAAGAGAGTCCTGAGAGGAGAGGAGGCTGAATTTTCCCCGTGCAAAGCATTAACAGGAATCCTCTCACCATAAACACTTGCTGTATGCCTGGGGAGAAGGAGAGGGCAGAGGCTGGTACTTCCAGACAGACAAGATATCCCCGGGTCTTCCAGAGCTGAGACAGACACAGGCTTTGCTTTGGCCAAGAATGTGATTTGCATCCTGAAAGCAGGAGCAGCAACTGAGCACAGAGTCCTGAACAACACAATCCAGCAGAGGTATTTCTCCTGAAGATACCACCTCCAAACTAAGAGATCTGACTTTGCTGGTCCAGTTCCCAAATGAATGTCTTCCCTGGGGAAAAGAAAAACCTGTCTTTAACTGAGGAGGAACGTTTAGACATTTCCACAGCTCTCTAATTCAGAGTGGGCTGGACCTGAAAGCTCTGAACACGAATAAGCCTGGGAGATACAGGAACAGGCTGGATTTAGTGACTGCATTTCTGAATTTCTGACACCGACACTTTAAGGTGGTTTTGTTTTCCCTTTGCGCGTTTTTTTTGCAGCTGTGGCATAAGAGGAACAGGATTCGGATACCTGGGAAACTGAAGAGGCATCTGTGTGTGCATGAGAATTTGTAAGGAGGAAGCGAAAAAGCAGTGTGCTGAAGAGTCTTAAAATTGTCTCAGATTGCATTGTATAGGGAGTGGGAAAACGGGACTCTGATGCAAATGGAGACGTTCTTGGAAGGGAGAAGTCAAAGCTGAACATTTATATTATTTTTTTCTTAAGTCTTTCTACATCAGAAGATTAATATCTGACCTCCATCCAGTTTATTTGAACAGGGTATGGAGGATTGAGCAGTGCAGAGTGCTATGTGTTTCCAGTCCAGAACAAGATAGAGTTCAGGGATCTGATTACCTGTGAAAGATACAGGAACCTACTCCTGAACTGGTGCATTTGGAAGGAAGGAGGTGGAGGGCTTGGAAAGGAACCAACAGGAAAAACCATGCAGAGTATGTGTTCAGTGCACCAGTGATAATGAGAAGAATTTTCTCATACTTCAAAGAGTGACTGAATCATCAAAAGTAAAGACTTTCCATCTCTTCTGTGAAAAAAAGGACTGATCAAAGAAAAAGTCCAATGTGAATGGACTGCCTGGGTTCTTTCTCCACAAGGAGTTCTACAGTATGTGGTGACAGCAGAAGAAGGTATAAACAAAATTCATCGTCTGGTATTTCAATTAAAAATCTATATTTTCACTGCAAGACAGAGACACTGGCTTGACATAACTGACCCCAAAACCAAATGTGTGGGTGTTGGTGTCCTGCAGAATTTGTAAATAAGATCAGGACTTTCTGCTAAGCATTAACAATAACTAGGGAAGTCAAAAGGACTCACAGATGATATGTGCATACATGCAGGATGTATTTTTGATGCTTCTCTGTTTGGGCAGGTGACAACAGGAGGAAAACTTATGTGACAGCAGCTTAGAAAAACTCTAAGGTGCAAACTTCCAGTGGCACTCTCCTGTCATTACAGAAGTCAGTTTCAAATATGTTTGCCAACAAAAATGGAACAAGGAAATAATGTAATCCCATGACTTCACATATCCTGTGTCAAACTATTTCTTCATAGAAGGAGGCTCAATCTTTGGTATTTTTCAGACCCATGGTTCTAGGGTAGCTATTAGGAGCCAGACTATCTTTTCAGGTATATGGATATGGGCAAGGCATCAGTTCCTGCCTCATATACCTTCACACATTCTATGGCAGGTGTATCTGCAGACTCACAAAGTTAATCTTCTGGCTTGCTGATCTCATCATCCTTGGAGGAACCAGGGGTTTGTAAAGCTTGAGAGCGTTGCTATTAAGTAACAGCAATGTTGCTCTGCTAGGTGATGACTCTGAGGTTATATTTATATTTGGATATGCATAATATTTATTAGCTAGAGGGTGTTGCACAAAATAACATTGTGATGTTTTATGTTTTGTTTTCTTTTGCAGTATTTCTATGCACACAATATATATATTTACAAACAATAAAATTGCTGAGTCCCAACTGTGGCTTTCACTATGTTAGCAAAAAGGGAAAAACCATCCTCATGCAATTATAACCATACAGTTTGTGCTTCTTCCAAATCCCCCACACCAAGAAGCAAACAGGCTTCCTCTGGCTTTCTGAAATATCTCTGTTCCCCAGAACTGGGGCTGTGTTCTGGGATTAATTTATGTGCTGGGTTTATGGGGGTATGAAGTATTCAGAATCTCTGCATATTGGGTAATTTACTGTATGGGCACCAGATTTTGAGGTCTTTAAATTCCCCGAATCTTCATAAAATGGGTGTATGAGGGTGTTTCCCCACGATAACTGACAGGGCACTTCAGGAACCTCAAAAGGCCAGCAGGGCTGTACTGGGATAACAGCACGATGCCAGTGCCCTGTGACACAGTCTGCTCCCACCAGAGCAGTGTCTGTGGTGAGCTCGGGTGGGTGTCCCTCATGTGCCTTCACTGGATACATTCCCCACCAAGCAGAGGTGAGAATATCATTCTCCTGCTGCTGCAAAGTGAGCAGCCTTTCTCTGAATACCCCTTCCCTGTCTCTTCAGAAAGAATCTGCAATGTGCTGAATGTTTAAGCCACTCCACCATTGCCAGTTGAAGTGTTCCAGCAAGGTGGGAGGTTGTGCTTGTCCCGGGTTTCCCGCTGGCTTTCCGAGGCTGCCGGTGCCAACGCTGCACACTTGGCTGGAGCCAAGGCCCAGAGCTCTATCCCAGCGTGTCCCCAACCCGCTGCTGCGATGGCCAGGCACAGGCACAGCCAGGTTGGTGCTCCTGCTAGCAAGAGGCAGTCAAGCAGTAACCTCATCTAGAAAGAGCAGCTGATGCCTCTCAGTGGAGACCAGGGGCTGGAGTGCGGCAGCATTAGCCATGAAAAGCTCTTTCCTGGGCATGTGTTGGTCACCCCAGGGAAGTGGGGGTTGTTGGTACACAATTACCTTAAAATCAGGCCTGAAAAAATCTAGAATTTCCCGAAACATTTTTTAATGAGCACGGTTTTATGTGATGTTTGGCTTTGTCCCTCTCTGAATGCTGCGCTTGTCAGCACGGACGGATTCAGGTGAATGGCTCTGCTAAATCTCACTTGGCAGCCACTTCAAATTTGTGTGTATTCTTCTGTTGAGCCCATCCCACCACCACGTTATCTCTCCCCTCCACCCCTCCACACAGAGCCAGCTGATGCACACACACTGAGCCTGTGGCTGCATGGGGCTGCTCCTCGCTGTCATTCTTCCCAGCCTGCAGAGAGATCTGCAGGACAAATGCAGAGACGCTCAGTCTATTATTCTACAAGCTAAGACAACACGGAGCAGAAAATTAAAATAATATCCTAACATTCATGGAATTCCCATCACCCCTAGCCTGGCTGATAATGGGACCAGATTAAACTGTGCGGAAAAAAAAAAGTCCACAGCAGTCTTTGCTGCCACAGATTTCTTAAACTGACCTGGTTTCACCCATGGCCTCAGAGCAATATTAGCTCTTAAATCCTTTGTGTCTGCAGTAACAATGCTCACGTACTGAATTTTTCTGGCAAGAACTAAATAGTATAAAGAGGAATGATGGCTACAAAATGTTACAGTCGAAGGTGAGATAGAGAGATAGATATCACAGAATCATAGAATAGTTAGGGTTGGAAAGGACCTTTAAAGGTCATCTAATCCCGCCCCCAAAGAAATCCTATTCAGGGGAAAGCAAAGGATCTGCTCCCAGACATCATAGTCATACATTTTTTCAGGTGTGGTCCTCTCCTTTAAAACAAAGACAGTTCCTAAGACTGTCCTGCTGCTTTTCTAGTTTGTAGACCTTGGTGCCTTTATCCCATCGCATCCATTCAAATTACAGCAGCAGAACCCAGTGTAAACCTGGTGTCCAGGTCCTCATCCCTGAGGAGCCAACACACCCCTAGGGAGCAAGCTCAGCCCCACAGTAGCTTGGACAACAGCAGCAGTCTCTAAGGAATCAGAAGGGTCACTCTAATCCAGGAGGGGCCAGAGAACAGTTCTGGTATAGGCTGATGCTTGGGACAGGAACGCTGCCAAGGCCACCAAGGAAGTACATCTAGACCTGTGTCTGGACTTCATCAGTCCTTGGGTATCCACCAGTGTCTTTCAACAAGATAGCTCCACACAGGGCTTGTATCAGTCAACACAAGGCAATGTTCCTCTGAAAGCTGTGAGACATCCAGTTTGGATTTCACAGTAGATCTGAAGAGCTGTATTAGAGCTTTAAAAAGAAATATGAGCAGAAGGAGTGGCAACTTGTCCCTGAAGAAAAACCAGATGTCAAAAATGTCAAAAGGAACACCTTTTGGATGTGGCGGTGACTCAGAAGAGGATTGAGCTCTGCGTAAAGGCACTGCCTTCTGGTTTTGGCCCCCGACATGCTCAGTCATGCGAGGCTCTATATGCATTCTCTCTCTATATATGTGTGTGTTCTGCAAACAGGGTATTTGTAAAGATGGCAGGTTAAACCTAACAATGGTCCTCCGAGGGGCTGAACGCCAGCGAACCAGCAGCCGGGAGACGGGGAATCCCAGCAGGGTCCTGCCTGCTCAGGGACCCAAACCCACTCTGCCAGCATCAGGCCTCCGGGGGGCTGCAGCGGCTGCCCCCGGCCCCGCCGTGCCCCGGCCAGGGATGGACGCCCTCCCGGACCCCGCCGGCGCCGCGCCGCCGCCGGCGGGGGGAACGCGACTCGCGGAGGGATGCGGAGCCGCGGGCCCCGAGGGGGATGCGGCCCCCGGCCCCGTCTGAGGGGTGGGCAGAGCCGCGGGCCCCGAGGGGGATGCAGCCCCCGGCCCCGTCTGAGGGGTG
>VWZG01003763.1:653753-754562 GCA_013396735.1 Grallaria varia
GGGCCGGGATGTGCGGGATGTATCCCACAATCCCTCGAGCTACCTGCGGCGCTCAGCCTCCCGCAGCCACGGCAAAGCGCCGGGGAAGAAAATAGCGCAAATCCCGCTGTTGCCCCCACCGCGGCCCTTCCCGCATCCCGGTCCCCAGGGCGTGGGAAGGGGCCGAGCCGCGGGCCCGTGCGCGCTGCAGGCCCCGCCGTGGCCGCGGTAGCCGGGCCGGGGTGACGGCGATGCGGGGCGCGGGGAGAGCGGGGCGATGATGATGATGATGATGATGATGATGATGGAGGAGCGGCGGCGGGCCGCCCCAGCAGGGGCTCCGGCCAGCTCCCCGTGGCGTGGCAATACGGTGTTCCCGGGGAGGAACGGAGGGTTCCCGAGGAGGGGGATGGAGCCGGCGCTGGGAGCGATGCGCTGCGGCGGCGCCCGCGGGTTCGGGCCGGGCCGTGGGTCGGACCGGCGGACCCTCTGCGCTCCCGCAGCGCCGTGTCCGTGCGGGGGCCGGGCAGCCTCCTTTGTGCGCACCTGGACGCTCGAGGCTCGTGCCAGCCGCATCCCACCGGGCGGGGGGGTGGGATGGATGGATGGATGGATGGATGGATGGATGGATGGATGGATGGATGGATGGATGGATGGATGGATGGATTGCGCGGGTTGGAAGGACCGGGGAGGAGCGAGGAGGTGAACGAGAAGAGGCGCCTCCAAAAGGCTCCCTGCGTGCCCAGGGCCGTTTGGAGTAGGGGGCAGGGTGGTGGCTGTGCGTGCTGTCAGAGGACACTGCCAGCAGCGGAGCGTGGCCCTCTTTGCCATCTGCCGCTTTCCACGGGGGGTTCCTGCCTGGGGGCTTCGGAGCACAAAGATCTCAAAGAATTAGGCTGAGTGGCTGAAGCCTCTGCACCCCCTCCTGCCCCGAGATAGCGAAAGGAAAATCGGCCTCGTGTTTTGCATGGTGACAGTTGTCTGGGGTTAGTCACTGACATGGGTGGCTAGCCCAGTATTCTGGTGTCACAGCCATGTCATTCTATGGTAATTCTCTGCAAAGGGTAATTCTTTTCTCCTTTGTACTGTTAATTGTTATTAATGAAGCCTGGGAAATATGCAAAATCTTCCGTTTTCCGACCAGGGTCTCTTGAGCAAAGCAGGATATGCTGATTTCATTATAATAATTTTGTTAACAAACAGTTATCATCCTTGCATGAAAAATCCGAAGATTGGTTTTGGAAGAAGAATAACTGGTCAACTATTAAAAATGCTGACCTGTGTGATTTGGTTTCCCAAGAAGTGCTTTAACTATCAGCAGTGGCGTTGCTTGTAAACTTGCTCAAAATTTCTGAACTCTGTTGGAAATGTAGCTTCATATACCTTCCTCCTTCCTTGACCCTCTTTCTTTGGCACCAGAAAAACACATGATTGTTACTCTAAAAGAAATAAATTCCAAAATAATTGTGTTGCTGAGAGACAAGGATGGTATAAATGTCTGGAACTCAGCCCTAATTGGAACGGCAGAAAATGTAGAGTGGAGATACAGAAAAAGCAGCTTCAGGAGTCATGCAGTTTGGCTTCCTTTTTTTAATGGGAAGGGTAATTTCATGGTTATTAGCATCTGTGTCTGTGTAGGGCAGAGGCCCAGCTCTGCCAGCCTCATTCATCCTGGCTGTGCTTATTTGCTTCTGCGAAGAACCTCCTGACTGTGCTTGTGGTTGCAATTACAAGTAATTCCTGGAGCATGAGAGAAGGGGTTGATGACATGCATCCTAAAACACAGGGGACTTCCATCCTGTGCATTTTAGACAAGGGTCAAACCATCTTCTGCACCATGAAGTTTTTCTTGACTGAAAACGTGATGGTGGCCAGGAACGTTTTCTGTTGCTGTGAGACAGTGGGTACCAGGGACACTCTGCTCTTACGCAGCTAAGGCTTCACTCTGCTGGGCCACTTGTTGGGACAGGATAGTTCCTGCCTAGTGGTTAGATGCTATTTTTGGAATAAGAAGGAGAAGCACTACCACAGGGGCACAACTAAATTCTGTGGCTTTCCCAGGTTACCCAGGAACTGGGCATCAGAGCTGAAGAAGAATCCCAGATCCTCAGGAGGTGACCAAAAGCTTTGTCCTCCTCCTCTATGTTGCTATCTCTTCAGCAAAAGTAATTTTGCTGCTTATCTCACCCCAGGCTTGCTGGGCTTAGACTCTGTCTGGGAAATGCCCATGTTTTCTTGCCTCCTTTCTCATTCTTGGGGGCTACTGCAGTTCCAGCATGAATCTCTGCTGTAGGAGCAGGCAAGCTGAAAGTCCAAAACAGCCCATGCCACTGCCCCAGAACTCTCAGCTGTTTAGCTTCAGAGCTGAGCACACATGCATGCAACATATTCATTATGGTCCAGCTTTTAAAAGTCTTTCTTTGTTTCCCCAAGCTGCTTGAACAATAAAGTCGCCTTTGTGCTTCTTGCTACGAAGAGGATGATATTGCACTGATAGTTCTGGGCAAGCATTTTGATGGTGAAGGTAGGACATGCCCTGAAGGTTCAGATATCTGGGATGTTCATCCTCACCCCTCAAACCCTTCCCATGCTGTCTGTGAAATCTGGCCCCTAAGCTGCTGCACAGCAGTCTCTGTGTCAGGAACTCTCCATTTTGGAGTGGTGGGGCCATGCCCTGTGTGTGGGCCCTGCCTGACTGGCTCCCTGCAGTGTCTAGAAGCCCCAGTGAAGCCTCTGTGACCATTTGGCTTTAGAAGGTGTGTGAGATGGCCAGGGGGTTTGCAGCTGAGACGTGAGAAAGTGAGAGGAAGTTTCTGCAGCAGATGAGCAGAAAGTGTGGGCAACGCTGCGCTCCTTAGTACTGGCACTCATCAGCAGAAGGGGTAATCAGCCCCGTGGCAGCATCCCTGCCCTGGGATTCACTGGCGTGGGGTTGGTTTCTGCCAGGCTCACCTTCACTTTTGCCAAAACATGTAGGACCAGAGGGACTTTGTTCTCTCTGTCCATGGAGTTGGCTCCTGGCAGCCTGCGTGGCTGCGTGTGACTCCAGAGAGGCAGGATATGCTTCCTGCATGCAAGGGAAAGCCTCACTGCTCTGTGCATTTGTTACAACAGAAAAAAAGGCTCGTTCCTGGGCAGGCTGCTGTGCTGCTCCCTGGATGGTGAGGAGCCCAGCCCCACGGCCACGTGTGCCCAAACCCTGTGACCAAACCACCACTGTGGGCTGACTCTCCTCGTCCCAGCGCAGCCACCCCTGCCCTGAAGCCCAGGTGGTGGATGGCAGTTGAGGCTTTTCAGTGAGTGTCCCCAGGGATCCCTGACTTCCTTGGGCTGGAGCCGCTTGGCTGCTGACAGATTACCTGCCAGCTGCCCCCTTGTTGCTGGACAGAGGGAATGGAGCTGGATTTGCCAGGTCTGGCTCTCGCAGGCAGCTCCTGTGGTGGGGTGACAGTGCAATGCCCCGTGGACCGCAGAGTGGGGCAGAGCAATCACTGGTGCCTTCAGAGCCTTCCCCAGCCTTTGTGCAGTGCACCCCCCCTCTAACTGCTGGGTACTTACAACTGGCAGGGGACTCCAGTTATGAAAAGGGCCCCTGCCAGCCCTATAGCCACCCCAAGGAGCCAGGCAAGGGGCCACAGCACAGGCAGGTCACTCCAAGCTGCTCCTCTGTGGATGATCCAGGGTGACGATCCAGGTCTGCTGGCCCTGGACCCGTAGCCCCTTCATGCTCCAGCTGTGAGGTTGCTGTTTGTGACGATGTGCTAGAGACATGAGACCCAGGGGAAGTGCTGGCTGACCACACTGTTCCCTGTGGCCTCCGTTGGTTTCCCTGCTGGGCTTAAGAAAGCGTAGAGTGCAAACTGGAAGTCCCTGTAAAGACTGATGTATTAAACCCTCAGAAGTCTGTAGTTTTTCCATCTGCATCTGGATCCTTGCGCTGCTCAGCCATAGCAAAGCATGGGGTGGGCTGGTGGCTGATTGCACCCCTCACTTGCAGTGGATTGATGCTTCCTTTTCTGTTCATGTATTTCTGCATTCTCTGTTTGAGTGTGAGATCCTCCGGGCAGGGGCTGGCGGGGCCTCAGGTGTGTGTGCTGCCTGGCACAGCAGGACCCTGGTGCTGGATCTGGGACTCTGTCTCCTGGTATGGCCCAAACATTTTGTCTCTTGAGTTGCTGAGCTCTTTGAGTGTCACAGGGTTATTGAGGAAATGTCTTTGATTACAGCAAACTGCCTTGCACAAAGGACTTTAGGATGAAACTTAGAGAGAAATGGGAATGAGCCCAAATAAACAGCCACAGCCCTCAAAGCTGTGACATGGAAAGTTTTGCCTTCTCAAGCCTGAAGTATGTCATGTAACATGAGAGATCAGCAGGGTGTTGTTCAGGGGTCCCAGTGGAGTCCAGAGGATGGTGGTGGAGCAGGGTGGGTGGCTCCGAGGGGCTGGGTCAGCACCCTGTGCCTGCAGGAAGGCAGGGAGGAAGCTGCAGAAACCTGATGTCTGGTTTTGACAGTTGCTACAATTTGTAACAGGAAACCATTTTAGCAAAGAGGGGTGAGGAAGAAAACAGAAATTTGAGCGTGGAGGGAAAAGGTTGCTTGAGATTTTGTTTTCTTCGAGGCTCTTATTTAATGATGTTTCAGCTGCAGGCACAACCAAACCTGTTTCTCAGCTGCCTGGTACCTTGGGGAGGCATTTGTGGAGGTGGACTGGGTTTTACTAGGCTCATAAATATTCTTGCAGTCCATGTGTGCAGGCAACAATGATGACGAGGCACAGCAGGAGGCTGGTCTCTCTTGTCCCTCTTGTCACCCAACATGAAGCCACTCCAGAACTGTACACAGTGTGCATCCCCCTTGGCAGTGGTCCGTGCTGGGTCTGTGTGTGTCCATCTATGGATGTACCAGAGCCATTGTCCTTCCATGCTCCCAGTGCTGGAAATGAAAAGCAAACTTATATGCTTGGAAACAGTGAGTCAATTGGGAAAAAAATAAAATACCTAGAGGATTTGTAACAGATAATTGGCTGAGTAGGGCCACCCATAGAGGTGCTGTTGTGACCAAAGGAGCTGGTTGGTTGGTTGTACTCGAGGAAGGGGGTTTTGCTGCTCTTGTGTCTGGCTCTAGTGCAGTCACTGCTGGAGCCTCGTGTCCTGCTACGGTGTCTGGACTTCAGCAAGAGTTGCAAAAGCTTAGAGAAAAGTCAGAGAAATGATTAAAGGATTGGAAAACTTGCTCTGCAACAAGACAGGCAAAGAGCCTGGTCCGTTTGCCTGAGCCAAAGCGAAGGTTGCAGGGTGTTTTATTGAGCTGTGTGTCTTGATGGGAACTTTGATAACAGAGAACTCTACTGTCCTGCAGATTAGAGCAATAAGACTTGGAAGGCTCACGTTTGAAACTAGACAGGCTCTGAGTGAGGAAAGAAGCACTGAGAGGGGTGATTTGCTAATTGAATGACATGTCAATATTTAAAGTATTCTCTCTCTGCAAATGTTTAAATGCAGGGGGATGTATTTCTAGGGGACACAGGCTCTAGGTCGGCTGCAGCTGTTGCAGAGGATTAGGCATTAACCGGGGAAGCCCTGTGGCTGTGATTATACAAGTGCCCAGCCTGGGTGACAGCACTGGCCCTCTGTGCCTGTGCACTTCCAGCCAAGGTGAGTGGCAGAGCAGACAAGGGACACAGAGGTTTGTCCTGTGGTTCCCACTGGGGCTCCTGCCTGGGGTGAGCAGCAGGGAGCTTTCCAAAACGTTTCCCTTTGATTTTATTTTGTGTGCAGCTGGTGCTGTTGGCAGCTCCAGGGCAGGCTGGGACTGGACAGGGGATTCCACATCTGTAGTAAAGGCAGGGAAATTCTTTGTAACAGCAATTTCTTTTCTTGCTGCTTGCAGTGCCACAGCCTGCCTGCACAGCACTCGAGCCTTTCCGGTTCACCTTTGGGAGCGCAGTTGGTTGTTTACAGCTTCCAGTGCCGCTCATGTGTGTGAGAAGGAGAGCATGTGAGTGTCAGCTTCTGTCATACTTTTCTAATCATGCTGCTTCGAGAGATATTCCTGATAGCAGCGCTTTGCATTTTGGAGCCCTCGTTTTCACTCGGGGCTGCTAAAGCTGCGCTGCAGCACCCAGCTGTTCTCTGTCTGAGATAGTTTTGCATGAAGTTAGGAGAGAAGTGCCTGGGTGGGTAGTTGTGTTTCTCTTCCTCTGCATTCCTACTCTGCAGCTGAATTGTAGCAGGAGAGATGAGGGGCTGTTTTTGTCCTTTGGAACTTCCCCACTCAGTCTTCTGCCTGCTGCCTGGTTGTCTTGTCTGTCTATCACCCTCTCTTTTGCCTTGGATTTAGCTTGGAAACTGAACATCCAGAACCATGACGACTCACGTCACGCTAGAAGATGCCTTGTCCAACGTGGACTTACTGGAGGAGCTGCCTCTGCCAGACCAGCAGCCATGCATCGAACCACCTCCCTCCTCCATCATGTACCAGGTACTTCAGCTCCCAGGGGCACTGGCTGGGGAGGGTTGTTTCGGTAGCTCATGCAAAGCGCGGGGCTCATGGTGCTGTGAGAACCTGCCGAAAACACCCCAGGTTCAGCATGTGTAAGGAAGTGTTCAGAACAGATCTAGCCACAAATCTCTTCCCAAGGACTTTGAAAGGAAAGCACCAGGGGCTGGTGAAAGGGATTTTTAAGGCTGAGCAAAAATGAGGACCAGACTGCATGAATGGGTAGGAAGCAGGAGATAAGATTTGTGATAACAGCAGAAAGTTCTTGGCGATGTTTTTTTGTGCACATATTTCTGTGCTTCCTTTTTATGATAGCGCTTGCATCTAGAGCAGGGCAAGATCAAAGTTCTGCCTGACTTTTTGCTACTAGCACAGCTGGAGCTGCTGGTCGGGGGGGAGCTGCTGGCATGCAAGGGAGGGCAGCTGCAAGAATCACTTCTCTGCCCCCAACAACCTCGGATTCAGCTGCAGCTGCACTGACCAAGCAAAGCTTGGCGTGAGCCCAGGGCACAGCTCAGCCTCCTGCTTTTGGTTCCACAGTGGGATGCCTGGGCTGCTTGGCCACCACGCCCTGCCCTATAGCACACACCCAGGGTTAAATATAATAGTGGGTTACTTTCTCCATCCTGCCACTCCTGAATTCATGGCTTACCCGTGGCAGTGTATAAATACACTCATGCTGTGATTGCTTTGCCCTGTACACAGGGGTCTGGAATTACAGTATCTCTTTCAGCAGGTCAGACCCTGGGCTCATTCCAGAGCCTTAGTATCTCTGCAGGTTATCAGACCCAAAGGCTGTTCTGGGCTGTTCAAATTTCAGCCCTCCCTGGAAAATCTTGATATCATTTTTTGCTTATCTCTTCTTTCAATAAATTTTTAGCCTTTGCTGGCTTGTGTGCCATGGGGAACTCAGGGTCCAGCCTCCTTTAAGAAGCACAAGTGTGTGTGCACACAGATGAGCCTAAAAACCTCCTGTGAGCTGGGTCTAGAGATGTTGGCCAAGCCTGTTTCCTCATTATACTTGGTTTGTATGTAGCCCTCTCCCCTGCTAGCCAGAAATGCATATGCAGGCTCAGCTTTTGTTGTCACATTAGTCGCATGTGGTGTCTTGGAGGCACTAAGAAGAGTAGCCCTGTGGCCACAGGTCTGTGCTCCCAACTTTCCTACTCGGGAAGTCATTTATTGAGGTGAGTGTGGTTGCTGCAGTGCTATTGTCATCATAAGCTGCAGCTCTGGATGCCTGGGACTTCTGTGTGCCCTGCCCTCCTGCAGATACCATCAGCCAGGCTTGGCAGAGGAAATTACCCGATCCTAGAGTGTGTGAATGTTCTGGGAAGGGAACAGAGGCTGGGAAGCTGCTTTTCCATCCCTCACCTTCCTTCCTCTCCACTATCCTGCTCCCCTGTCCCACCCCAAAGCAACCTCGCAGCTTCCAAAACAACTGTTCATCCCAACAACAGTTTGTGCTTGCAAGAGCAACAGTATCTCTGATAATAGCTCTTGGGTGAGTGCTGACTTATATTTACGTTTTCCAGACCACTCATCCCCTGCCCTTTTGGTGTATTTATCCCTTGCAATTCCAGCTGACAGGATGTGGTCTGTCCCTAGCAGCCAGGGCACAAACAGAAGTTAATGAGGCTGCATCTATCTTTGAGTTAACAAGCTAAAATCCGCAGAATTAGAATAATTGCTGCAGGTTTGGTCCATGGTGTGGCTGCAATGAAGTTTGGCTTGATTTTACAAGAGTCTGCCATATTTCCACACATATAACCTGCACAATTTCCTCTCATGAACGTGTGTGATTCAGAAGCATCTCAGGGTGTATATATGAACCTACTTCAGACCTAGAGGTGCAGGACCTTAAATGGATCATAGGCTGCTTCCATGCCACAAGAGCCCCAATGATTCTGCTTTTTGCCAACACATCCCATTTTAGGCTGTATCAGGTGAGCAAATAACTAGCTGTATTTTAATCCACATCTCTCCATTTTGACCATAGGCTAATTTTGACACAAACTTTGAAGACAGAAATGCCTTTGTGACTGGCATTGCCAGGTACATCGAGCAGGCAACGGTGCACTCCAGCATGGTGAGTCCCCTGGGCACTGCCCCCCTGGTGCTGAGTCTTCAGCGCCTGCCCTGCCCCAGCAACACCTCCCTGTCTTTCAGAATGAGATGCTGGAAGAAGGCCATGAGTATGCTGTGATGCTCTACACGTGGAGAAGCTGCTCACGAGCCATCCCTCAGGTACTCAAGCCCTTCCCAGGCAGGGATGTTTCCCAGAGCACCTGGTTGGTTTTTGTCTTGAGTGTGGGTTAGTTTGGGGTGGAGGCAGAAGACCTAAAAAACAAAGAAGACTAAAGCAGATAGAAAGGTTGAAAAGAAAGACCACTGACTCTCCAAATTGTCTCCTCCCCAGCTGAAGTACTCAACTATTGATCTGTGCAGCTGGTAGCTGTTTCTGAAGCAGACTTGTGCTACTGCACTAATAAAAGGCATCTGCTGTGTACCCTCATGCATATGAGAGCTCCATCCCTCACCCCTTCTAGCAGTGCTTCTTACCTCAAACACACCCAACCACCAGCTGACTGCCTTACATACATTTCCTGGTTTCATGAGCCCCTCCCTGCTCCCCGGAGCAGTTGCACCTGAAATTATTTCATCCCCACAGGACCAGCTTGTTTGTCTCACAGCTCCAAGCAGAACTCAGCACAGCTGTGGTCCAGTGCAGTGTTTTGTCACTTGGGTTTTTATCCATGTCTCTCTGGAGAACGGGTAGCCTTTGCTTTAATTCAAAGAAATTTTCCTCCCAGTGCACCACCTTCATATTTTTCTCTCTCATGTTATGGGGAGATGGAGTTTGCTTCAGGCAAAGGCTGTTAGTGTTGGGAAGTTGAGAATAAAATCATGAGATCTGGTTTATGTCACTCTTTTTTGATACCTTTGTATGGTATCAAGCAATTGTATGGTATCAGGAACTTCATCTTCAATTAAAAATTTCCCCAGTGCCAAGTGGGACTCTTGTGTTGTGTGAAGAAGGGAGCACAGGCAGGCTGGGATAAAAGGAGCAGGTCCTTTCAATAGGTGGCAGTCTCAGGCTCTCCCAGACTGGCACAAAGCAGACTGGGCAGCTGGAGCAGGTTTCAGCATCCCAATCTGCTGCACAGATTCCGGGATGCTCTCTCAGCTCCCACAGCAGCCCCAAAATCGTAGATGTTGTATTAGGATGCACAAAGGAGCACTTCAATAGGCCAGAAGCATTTCCTCAAAGGCTCTTTTTTTGCTGCTGATATATCTGAGGATCCTTGGTTTTAATCATTGTCCTCCTCTACTGCTCATTCTGCTTCAACTGTTCCCTAGTCCTTCTCTTTCCAACCTGGATTTTGGTGGCTTCATCCTGCAAACACCTACAGACATGAGTAAGGTTGCCCACATGGCTCGGTGGTTGTGATTCAGCTCAGTCTCCTGCAGTGTGAACACGTGCTGGATCCCTGCAAAAAAGCCAACTGACACGTGCTGGGGCGGGTGCTCTGCTCTTCCACTGCCCCTGCAGATAAAAGGGTTTGCAGCACTTCCATGGAACCAGGAAAAAATATTCCCACATGGTAATGTCCATGTTTGTGATTCCCCAGGAAAGGTCAAACCTCAGTTCCCCGTATACTCTGCTGATGGTCTCACCAGTCCCAGCAATGGGGAGATTTCTGCTGCTGGTTGGGTATTTGCTTATCTCCCATGTGTGTGTTATGCTGTGTTGCTCTTGCCTCTCGTGGCTATGCCAGTGGAAGGCAGGCTGTGGTTGAGCTACTGATCATCTGTTTTAGTGCCCTCCCTGCAACATTTGTGCCCCTCTGAGCAGCCTGTCGGGTCCCTTCTCTCTGCCCTGTGCACCCCACCAGGACTGCAGGCAGTCCCACATGTGACAGAGGAGCAGACAACTCCGTGGTGGAGGGTTCATTTAGAGATTCACCAGATGTGATCTTGGAATGTCCCCTGCACTTTGCTGTGGGGCACAGGGCCACGGGGGTTCTGTGCTCAGTCCCCCATCCTGGCTGCTCTCCCTGTGCTCCAGGTGAAGGACAGAGCCTACACCTAAAGGTGCACCACTCCCCTCTCCCATGAGCTGCATCCTTCATGGCCATGGTGTGATTCTTGGGACTGTCCTGTGCAGGGCCAGGACTTTGATGATCTTTGTGGGTGCCTTCCAACTCAGAATATTCTGTGATTTTATGATTCTGTGACACTGCCTAACTGCAGTGTGGAACACCAGGGCAGGGATGTTAGATTCCCCACTACAGAGAGGGCAAGGCTACTCTGGCATGTCCCTGTCGTGTCCCCCCATGCCCTGTGCATCAGCTGCTGAGCTACTGAATGTGCACCAGAGCTGTCAGCCCTACCACACCCTGGTATGAGCAACAGCTGCAATCAAAACCAGAGGAGGACTGCAGGATGCATTGCCCTGCACAGATGGGTTTTCCCTAAAAGTTTGATAATGATTCCAAGTAATTGTTTGGAAGTGAGATGGATGACAAGTGAGTAAGTCCTTAATTTAGCTTCCCAGGATTCCAACAACGGTGACTCAATTCATTGCTGTGAGCCACAGACAGGCCCAGTGATTTTTAATGGGTCAGCAGCAGAACCAAAATAATCCCATGAACTTCATGTCTGAAATTGGATCCCTCCACTGTCCTCAGGCGAGGACAGGACTCGCTGTGAAACAAGGAGAAGGTGGTGGCCTCTCTGATCAGGGTTAGAAGCAGATGCTGACACGGATGATTTTCTTTGCAATGCAGGTGAAATGTAATGAACAGCCAAACCGAGTGGAGATCTATGAGAAGACTGTGGAAGTCCTGGAGCCAGAAGTCACCAAGCTTATGAAGTTCATGTATTTTCAGGTAAGTGATCAAGGAGCGAGGCAAAAATAATCTATTACTTTGGTGGTGGCATCCTAATCGAGGCCATGCCATCATTGCCTGCCAGGAGAGCTTGGAGAGGCCCCAAGCCCCTGATAGGTCTCCTCCTTGCAGCCACCCGAGCAGATACCTGAGAGCTGTTTGAAGGAAAATCTCTGTGTCCCTTACTCAACCCTAAAATTTCCTATACAAGCTGTGAAAGAGCACACCTCAGCCCTTCAAGTTCATGGAGCCCAGAGCCCTCACTGTGTGGAGCTGATGGGTGGCACAGGCTCCTGTTTTTCTGGATGGTTGGCTGAGGTGAAGAGCTGATTCTCTCCCAGCACCAGCACAGCTCACTCTTCTGCTCTTCCCTCTGAAGCAAAGCCAGGAGAAGCTGAGGGCTGGTGGTGCAGATGCCTGGGGTGGGATGCAGCTGGACACCTTCCTGCTCTGCCGGCAGGAACAGGGATGAGCTCGGGGGCAGCTGGCAAAGAGCACCACAGTTTAAACTTAGCAGTTGCTACATTTGAGGCATTTGACAAAATAATACACTTACACCCCAACACAGCAATGACCATGAGGCTATCACAGAGCTGCTGTGGGCTCCAGGGGCTTCTCCCCATCACCACCTGCATTGTAACTCTCCACAGCTGAGTTTCACAGTCATTTTTAGGTCCTGTGAGGTCTTTATGACCCACCTAACAAACGGAAGCCCGATTTTGCAGAATACACCACACTCGGGGCAGGTGTAATTAAAGGGTTTGAGCCTCCTCCCTTTGAGCACTGAGGGTGTTTGTTGGCAGTGGTGTGTGATGCTGCTTCATTTCGTGGTGACAGAAGAGGGAGCCTGGAGCTTCCATCCCCAGCCAAAAAATGGTCTTTTTAAAGGAAGAAGCTGGTGGTGGGTGGAAGGGAGTCCCGGGGTGGTGCAGTGACCCTGCGTGAGCGGCTGCAGGGATGACCCTGTCCCTGCCCTCCAGCGCAAGGCGATCGAGCGGTTCTGCAGCGAGGTGAAGCGCCTGTGTCACGCCGAGCGGAGGAAGGACTTTGTCTCTGAGGCCTATCTCCTCACTCTGGGAAAGTTCATCAACATGTTTGCTGTCCTGGATGAGCTGAAGAACATGAAATGCAGCGTCAAAAATGACCATTCTGCTTACAAGAGGTGAGAGGGGACAAAGCAGCGGGAATGGGGACAGGATTGCACTTGGTCTGCAAGGGAGCACCTGTTCTGCGCAGCAGGGAGGACAGGGGGACATCAGGAGACTGGAGGTTGGGTTTCTGTGCTGTCTCTGGCTCTCTTTGCGAGTTTAGGCAAGTCTTTGAGGCCTGTTGTGTTTCAGTTCCCTCTTGGTAAATAGAGCTGTGCTGCAGAGGGATCTGAGTCTGTGGCATTGCAGGTGAAACAGAGGAGGTGGATGGTGACAGTCTCATGCTGGCTGAGTGATCCTTGGTGATGCTGGATTTCTCCCTTCCAGAGCTGCCCAGTTTCTGCGGAAGATGGCAGACCCACAGTCCATCCAAGAGTCCCAGAACCTCTCCATGTTCCTGGCAAACCACAACCGCATCACACAGGCAGGTCCCTTTTCTCTGAGCTACTGAACCTTTCCATGCATAGAGAAGCAAAGATCTCACCAAGGCTGTAACTGCACTTTAGACCAGACTGTGGCAGTAGCTGTGGAGTCATTGCCACCGACTGATGGTCTTTTGGTCAGGCCGTGTAGTTCTAGCGGTATCTCCTTCTCGTGCATCATCCGGGGTGGCTTTGAAGGTCTCTATGTCAAGACAAAGATGAAGGTCTAAAATATGTAAGAAGAGCTCTCAGAGGTGGAGCTTCTGCCAGAACTCCAGGAAATTCATCTCCTGTGGCTGCATGGGGATTGCAGCCCAGACCCCATGGCCTCCACACTCCACAGGCTTTATAGCTTCTGCTAATTAGGTAAAATGTTGTACAGAGACAGGAGAGAGTCAGACAGTTGCTTCTGAGTCACCTTCCTTTGCATCTCACTGTCTGATGTTTGGTTGTTATGATCAGTCTGAAGGGGAGAGGAAGCTTGTTCCTTCCAGGTGGTGCCGTGAGGTCAGTCTTCTGCCAATAACTTAAGAAAAGCACGTAGAAGTGGTTTGAAGGAACCACTTACCATTCTAGTCTTAATCCTTCAAATATGTTCCCTCCCTGGTTACTGCTCTTCTTCAGCCCATGTGACTAATGTGGTTTCTGTTGATGTTTCAGTGTCTGCACCAACAACTGGAGGTTATCCCTGGCTATGAGGAATTGCTGGCTGATATTGTCAACATCTGTGTGGATTACTATGAAAACAAGATGTATCTCACTCCCAGCGAGAAGCATATGCTCTTAAAGGTGAGGTTCAGTGATGCTTTTGGGGCTGGGTGCTTGCATAGTTTCACTGTTTTATTAAAATGAAATTCACTCCTAGGATGTTCTTCTTCAATTTCTTAATTTTCCACTGCTTTGGGTTCACATGCATTCCTTCTCTGCAGAGCCAGTGTCCTCTGGTCACACAAATTGCTGTGAGCAGTCTGCAGGCAGTAGCAGAACTGCTTTGCTTCCTCCTGTTCCTCTTTCCTTTCTGATTCCTGTTACTTTTGTCTTCTATGGTGTCTCAGTCCTTGCATTTCACCTCTTCTTTGTAGCTGAACAGACTGGATGTGGCTGTGGGTCAGAGATGTCCCACCCCCATGCTCCGTAGTGGCACCTCTGCCACGCAGTGCCAAGAGCTGTCTCTTTTCCTTCTGTAACTTGAATCTTCTCCCATCATTTCTCTTGTGTCCTTCTGGTCTTCTCCCATATTCCCATATTAAAAAAATCTTCCTTCCTTTCTCCCTTTCCTCTGCTCTTCCCGATCTCCATCTGTGTGTTTTCCCCCAGTTCTTCCTAAGGTTGCCAGCAGCTCTGTCTGCCTGGGACTAAGCATGTGTTGGATGAGAGCACTGGTGGGTGCCCTGCGCTCTCCAGAGCTAGAAGGGGTTTTTCTGTTGTGCATGGATGTGCAGGATCATGGACTTGACCTGGGTAACTGTAAAGGACATTCTAAAATTACCACCAACTTTGTAATCCAGATTTTTCTTCTTGATGCCCATTCCTAGCAATGATTCCCTGCAGAAGACAGATCCTTCCAGGTTTGGTTTCCTGACTGTAAAGAGTCCTCAAGATGAACCTTCCTAAGTATCTGCTTTTTGGTGTATTACTCCTTGCTGTCAGCCAGTTGTTACAATGGTTGTTGTCACTGTTACCATTAGAACGTCATTACTGTGGCATGAGTCAACTAAAGTTCTTTGAAGGATAATGTGGGTAGTTTGACTATCTGTAATGATTGTTACTGAATTAATGGGGGAGAGAAAGCAATCCAGGAGAATATTTTAAGTGTTCTAAATTTTTCTCTGGGTGTATATGTGTGCCTTTGAGTGGAGAAGACTTTTGGGCTGTTGTTACATGGGAAAGAGGAGGAACACATTACCAAAGGAAGCATCATGTGTTTTTACACAGAAAACAGAAGCAATGTCATGTGTCCTCTGCCTACCATGTGCATCCTTGCAGATATGCGCATGTTTTAGACAGTCTCCTCATGACTGTCAGGTGGTACAGGAGCCTGAAATGGTCTTTCCTCATGACAAGTGGTGGAGAAATGTCTTTGACTTGTGCTGCTGATTTCATGCAAATGAAACTTTGCCTTTTCATCTTCCCCAGGTGATGGGGTTTGGCCTGTATCTCATGGATGGGAATGTCAGCAACATTTACAAGTTGGATGCCAAGAAGAGAATCAACCTTAGCAAAATAGACAAATTCTTCAAGGTCAGTGACCTGTCTGGTTGAGGCTGGAGGTTATTGCAGACCAATGAATTAGTGACCTGTACCATCGTGTGTGCTGCCAGCAAAAAAACAAACCACAGGGGTCATTTACAGGTCCAAAAAACCCAAAGGGTTGAGAAATTACCTGGGCCAAGGGCTGAGGAATGCAACTGCATGGACAGAGCTGCAGCGTGGGCGATGCCAGCCCTGAGTGCCAGCGAGGCTGTGGATGGGTGAGCAGTGCCCGGGGCTGGCTCTGCTCCCCAGGCACTGGAGCTGGGGAGCTGCTGCTGCAGCTCTGCCTGCCTCCTGCCTAAGGATGGGGAGGGTGTGGGGGCTGTTTGCTGCATGAGGGAAGGATGTGCCAGACTGATAACACTGCTGTCTCTTTGCACATTTCTGAGGCAGGTTGGCAGTCTTGGTGGTTTCAGGCCATCAGCAAACCTGGCTGGTTTGCTGAGATCTGTGCAGGTGATGGTTGTGCTTCTCTTTCTTTCAGTATGCTTCTGGGCTGAGGGACAGAGGACACAGCTGGCCAGCCAATGTGTGACCTGGCAGTTTTATTTTGTGTATAAAAAGTGCTCCCTGTAGAACAGAAAAAGCTTTTGTGGGAGCTTGTGTCAGCTGGGACTTGGAGGTGCTCAGTTTGATCCTCAAAGGGTCACCCGGTGGTTTGATGAACCATTTTCGTCTTATCTGAGATGTGGTTTTGGAGGAAATACCCATGAAAACCAGATGCTACCAGTGGCAGGGTGGGAAGCAGTCACACAGCCTCCCTCTGCCGAAGCACATGTGAGGCTGAGTCGAGCTCTGGGCTGCTCTGCACCTGGAGGCCAGGCTGCACTGCCCTGCGGCCACTCAGCACGACACAGGTTTGAGATAACCCTGTTGCTACCTGCCAAAATCTGGTGTGTACCTGTGACAGATGGAGAGTGGGGCTGAGAGCCTGCGCAGCACCTCAGGGAAGGTGATGCCTCCTTTCCACTGCTTCTGCACACAGGGTGGATCCAGGAGGCATTTTGGGTTTGAGACAGGTGAGCTCTGGGAGGCACAGTGGGATCTGGCAAGGGATAAATGTGTTAGCAAAAAGAGTATAACAATATAGCAGGAGGACAGCAGAGTAATTTCCCAGGTGGAGCAATTAGTTTTCTTTGAGACGTACTCAGCTTGAGCAGTCCTTCCAGAGCCCTTCTGCCTTCATTATATTAATCTTTCTCCCGAGATGGAAAGATTAGTTTCTGTTACCGACATTTGCTCCACATCAGGGGAAATGAGCAATGAGGATTTGGGGAGGGCACAGAGCACTTCTCACCCATCACTCTTTCAGCACAGTGGATTCTCCCTGCTGCTTTACCCAGAGATCAGATGAGGAGCCTGAAAGAAGGGGTTGGTTGTGGCCTTGGATAGAGGATGCTTCCCTGCTCCTTGCCCCGAGGTTCAGTTTATAGATGATGCCCTGGGTCTGTGCAGGGGAGGGAACAGGTGAGCCCAGGTAGCTGGTTTCATGGAAGGTGTGCCAGCTGCTGCATCCTCCCCCTGAGCAAGTGGGGATCTATTTGCCCCAGTTTGCACCATCTCCTGGAGACAGCCCGGAGAGCAGGGGGCCACAGGCACCATAACCTCACAGACAGGGCAATAATGAGCTGGTTGAATACCCTCCAGTCACTGGGCAGACTGCTGAGGACTGCAGCTCTGCAAAGGTGATTTATCATGGCTGTCCTCAGAGTCTTCTGGGTTTTCCCTGGTTCAGCTTTGCTAATTCTACTAAATCTCAGTTGAAATCAAGCCTTCAGTGTAATCTGTAGACTTTGGTCACCTTGGTGCATTAAAACAGATTTGCTCTTCATTGCAAAGTGCTGTGGGCCATCAGAGAACCAGGTAAAATATCTTCCATTGCATGCAATAACTTTCTCCTTTCCAGCTTTTTTCCCATTTGCACTTCTTCAATATCTACCATGGTCTCACCTAATCAGTTAAGTACCACCCCAAACTATCAGGTCTCAATAAAGAAAAACCAACTACTCCTCTTACTACATCTGCTTATTGCCTTCTGATTAAATTTCTAGTGGATTGACCAGGAATTTGAGTAGTGAAAATGAACTACCCCTTCATTTAAACCTTTTATGGAAATGCTGCTGGGAATCCCTGATGACAGCATTACATATCCTCTACTCCACTCGGCCTGAGAAAAGTGTGATAATAGGGCAGGGAATTTGCCACCATATTCCCTGAATTTTGGGACAAGGCTTTTCTAGCTGACTGAAGTTGAAGCTTTGTATTTTATTGATGAAATGTCAGTAGCTCTTGGCTGAATTTTGTTTGCAGCTGAAAGCTTAGTGAAACAGGGACCTCTCTGAGCTTGAGGTACGTTCAGTGCACTTGGAATTTAGTTCCCATCCAAATCCTCCTAAGATATAAAGGGCAAATAACGCCGTGTTATATATTGCCAGTGTCTTTCTGTTTATGGGGAATTTTTAAGACACGTCACAAGCAGCCACAGTGCTAAAGTACAGTCAGAGTGCCTGAGGAAAGATGCCACATCTGTGGGTGTCCAAAATACCAATGTGTTGGCTTTTCATCCCTTTCTTCTCTTGGAGGATTACGCTGGGAGACAATAAGCCCTGCCCAGGAATATGCTTCTCTCTTTTTGTTGTAAAAAGAACCTTTCCTCTGGCCAGTTACAGCACTAAACTCTTCCGGCCATAACCAGCCTGGTATCAGCAAGTTCAGGGTTCCAGAGCCCTCACAGGTGGTGTTCTTACTCCCACAGAAAGCCTTGTGATCATTTTCAGTCACTTCCTAGCTGTTAAATGACCCTGGGCCCAGGTTTGCACCTTTTTGTTAAACAGCCTGACCCTTTCCACAGCTTCAGAGATGCAGGATGCCTTCCTGTAGTCCCCTTGTGTTGCGCTGGGGCCAGGCTCGCTCTCTCTGCCGTGTTTCAACCATCTTTTGTTTTCTTTTCCAGCAGCTGCAGGTGGTTCCTTTATTCGGCGATATGCAGATAGAACTGGCCAGATACATTAAGACCAGTGCTCACTATGAGGAGAACAAATCCAAGTGAGTGCCTGCCATAATGTCTCTTGGCTTCTGTGTGTGTCCCGAGGGCCGTGGGGGCTGCGGCTCTGCGGTGTGCCTGAGGTCTGTGCACGGGTACCCGTGTGTGTCCCTGTGAGGTGTGAGTGCCAGCTCTGTGTGCCCGTGTGTCCCTGTCCCCGCATGGGAGGATGCGCTCACCAGCCCCGAGCGCCTGCGTGTGCTGCCAGCTCTGAACACACGCGTGACCATCCCCGTGGCAGCAGGCGGGGCAGTGGGCACGCCTGCACCTCTGTGCCCGATGGAGGGGGCTGGCAGGGGGCTCAGTGACCACTAGGGAGGCAGGAGGAAGGAGAGGTGGCTGGTGTGTGGATCAGGGCAGCGCTGAGTGCTTGTGAGCTGTATGAGTGTGAGTGGCGTGTCCCTGCTCTGCAGAGATTTTAATCCACATTTTGCATCTCAAGGACAAAATCCTCCAGAGCATGAACACAGCAGCGGATCTCCGCAGTAGCCAGGGTGTCTCCTCTAGCTCAGGCAGGCTTCATGAGAAAGGACAGCAGGAACAAGGATTGAGCAGGGAGCTCAGATGAACTGGAAAAGGCTGGACATGGCACTTGGTGCTGTGGTTTAGTTGACAGGGTGGTGATTAGTCAAAGGTTGGACTCGATGATCTTAGAGGTCTTTTCCAGCCTAAATGATTCCGTGATTCCAAATATTGTGCGCAAAGGGCAGAAATGGAGTCTATGGAGAGCTGAGGAGCAGCATGGCAGTGTAGAGCATTGCTTTCTAGCCTGGGCTCCCAGGCAGTTTGCTGCTCCTGTCAGATGAATTCAGACATTGTTTTGGTCACACCAGGCGTGTGCAAGGCCCTGCTGGTCTTTGTAGCTTTGCCTCACTCTCAGTTACTGCTAGAAGAATCGGTGTTAGGTTTGGATACCTTTGGAATGGTATTTACAACTGCAAATAAGCCAAGGCCAGCTGAGCTATGTCTGGCTGTCGTGGCTGGTGGCAGCCTGGCTTTCATCAGTCTGTGGCCTTCACCTGTGGGACTGTATCACATGGAAGGCAGATTTCTCCAGTGTCTGTGTCTGTGAGAAACAGGCAGGCTGGAATGTCTCTTCAGCAGGACAGAAACTAACCTGCAGTCTCATCGCTTCTATTTGCTCATCCTCTTCTGCCCTGGAGGGTCTGGCTCCTCTGCCTGCCAAGAGCAGCCTTCCCCTGCCCTCCCAAAGGCTGGTTGAAAAGTGCCGATTAATTGTCCAGGAGAGATTGGAAAGCAACATGGCAAAGCTCCCTGAGCAGAAGGTTTTCAATTAAAATTTGAAAAGAGAAAAAAAAAAAAGGAAAAAAGAAAAATTATTCTGCATAATGTAAACTTAAAGAATATTTTTGAAAACTCAAAGGAGAAAATTTGTTTAAAAATATGTACCTTTTTATCTCAAATCGTTCAGAAAGCACATTTCAACGAAACACGTGTCAGCAGCATTCCTCATTTTCTCATCTCAAAACCAAGGTGGCTCGCAGGCTGTTTACCTGTTCACAGTTTTAATGTCTGTCTTTAAATCCGTCTTACCAGGTCTGTGTGCCCTGCCTTACTAACCAGTGTTTCTTCCTCACTCGCTTTCCCAGCAAATTGCATGGGGCTCCCAGCACTAACTCTGCCAAGGTGGTTCCATGTAATCCCCATTTCTTACTAATACTGTTTTTGTCACTTTCTTTCCCTCCTTGTCTCCGTGAAAGTGGAATTAATTGGTGTTTTTCCTGCATGGCGCTGTGTTTCTGCACTGTGGACTAGGCTGTGTGTGGCAGGGAGGGCTGGTGCAGCCCTGGCCATTCCTGCCAACCTGCCGATTGTCCGGTGGGGAGCACAGGACATGGAAACGGGTAAGAGTCGAACGATGGGGCTGTGGGAGGATGGACTTGACAAGGGATGAGGTGGCCCAGCACTTCCAGGACCTTCTACCACCACAAATAGTGGCAACAAGTGCAGTTAACCACAAGGATATGTCTTCGTGCCCACTTCCATATCAGAGGCAGGTTTCTCACCTTCTTTTTGTATGACCAGCCTAGTTTGGAGAACATGACTGTCTATTATAAGAGGGACAATTATTTAGGAGGAAAAAAGCATAACTTGAACTTTCACATTGTGATGATGGAGTAAGATATGAGAATCTTGCTGACAGACATTTTCTTGCACAAACCATTTTGGTGGAGCCCTTCTGATTCTGTGTCTGGGGCTAATACATTAGAGGGAAAAATATATTAAATTATATAAACCTGGTTTGTACCATTCCTTCATATGACTGTGCCTTTGCAAGAGGAATGCTGCCTTCTTTTAGGGTGTCATTACACTGTTACATGGTACATGTGGCTCAATGCAAATGAAAGTCTGGTTCAGTTAATCATACTCTGCTCATCATTTATACTCAGGGCTGCTCACTGAGCTAGTAGCACGAGCCAGAACCAAAAACACAGTGGGAGAGCTGTTCCTGTGCCGGCCCTTTGCAGAGTTTTTCCTTGCAGGAGAAGGCAGCATAACCCAGACCTGCAGGCATGACCTCTAAGGGAATGATTATCTTTAGGATTAGCAGAAAGGATGCAAACGATGCCAGGTGTTTGAAGTTCATCCTTCCCTGAAAGCTTGTCCAGTGGTGGCTTGGGAAAGAGCCATCTCTGCCCTTGGGTATAGGCGAGCCCAGGATGGAGAGCAGCCTTCAGGGTGGATGGAGTAGAGATATTCAGGCTGAAAGGTGAAGCAAGTGTCCCCATCAGACCACCTCTGGAAGACCCCACACACCAAGGGACATGAGGGACAACACAGGCCGACATTTGCCCTGAAGGTGGAATGTCTGGAGCATGTTGAAGTGAAGAGAGCAGTTGTCCCGGGGTGTCTGAGTGGAGCCCTGTGCCCTGCCCTTGACACCCCTGCCTTTTTCCCCAGGTGGACGTGCACTCAGAGCAGCATAAGTCCCCAGTACAACATCTGTGAGCAGATGGTGCAGATCCGAGACGATCACATCCGCTTCATCTCGGAGCTCGCTCGCTACAGCAACAGCGAGGTAAGTCATTTACAGCCTCTGTAATCAGGCTCATTAGATGGACAAGCCTGGGAGAGAACAATGTGGCAGGAGCATGTTCTGCCACAGACACACAGGGAGAGGGGTGAAGGACAAACCACTTCTCGATCCAGCAATAAAAGAGCAAGTTATTAAAGTCTCCTGCAGATGCAAAATCATGGGCACTGGAAGGTCTACTGCAACAGCTTCTGCTCCTTGACCACAGTTTCATTATAATAAGCAGAAAAAAATTGGCAACAAAATGTTTATTATCAGCCAGAGCACCAGTGATGGGCAAGTAGGGCTTTTCTGTTACACAGAGCTCTCAGGCAGAGCTTTGAGGAAAGTTCATGAGGTTATCTCTATTCTTTGCAGTACTGAATGCCAGAGCCCTCTCTGATGACATTGGGACTGTTTTCTTGCACATGTGTATCCTCATTAATCAGTGTTTGTTTAATGAATTGTAGTATTCTGAGTCTTTTCTTTTTTGTCATTTGTAAGTGCTTATTTGAACATTTAGTCAGTAGAAGGCTTGTGAGGATTTCGGTAGTATTAGACCATCTAAAAGGAATGGGAAAGTGGAATGAGAAGGGTAAGTTATGTGCTCTGAGGTGACAGGTCAGACTCATTTCTCTGTAGGAAATAAATTCTGCCTGGGTGTAAAGAGCCTTGCCAAGTTACACCCCTTTACCCTGAGGGACAGTATATGATCTACTGAATTTTAGCTTGACTATAAGATCACAGGGAATTAATTTCAGCTGGGATTTGAGAGAGAGAGCTGTTGGCTGAGTGAAGCCCCTGCAGGAGGTTGCTGAGTCTAGTCCTGAGGTGATATGATGTTCTGCAGGTGGTCACTGGCTCAGGACTGGACAGCCAGAAATCCGATGAAGAGTATAGGGAGCTCTTTGATCTCGCCTTACGGGGACTGCAGCTGCTGTCCAAGTGGAGTGCCCACGTCATGGAAGTGGTGAGTGTGCTGTGTCCTCCTTTTCCCAGGCGAGCGTAGATGTTTTACCATGTCTTGTGACAGACTGTGAGAAGGTGAGCTTGCTTTTATGCCACCTTACTAAGCCATTAACAGACATGCTAAGATCAGGCAGCTAATGACCCTGAACACCCTGTGTGGCAAATGGAGAAAGAGCTTGATCATCTCCCCCCAGACCTGAACCACCTTTGCAGGTGCTGGGGTGTTTTTTCTGATGTTAAAGGGGGTAGTGGGTGATTGTTCTCCTAACCTGAGCACCTCAGATAAGTACTGAAAGCTGATTGGGATGAGTCTGGGTCTGAAGCAACTAAAACTGCCATTCAAATCATGATGGAAATTCTTGATTTGAAAAATTTTGGCCACAGCTCAAGTTCATGGATGTTAAAAGCCCAGTATGCCTGGTAAGCTCCAAAAAAACAAGATCAATATTCAGTGCAGTGATAATAAAGCTAGAAAGCAGCAGAAATTTTGCTCCCAAGGGAATGTCAAACAACTGTAGTGATGTCTAGGGAGTGATATCATGACACAGGCCCTCTCGAGCCAACCTTCTTGCTCATTGCGATGTTGACATTGTCTCTCTTCATTTTCTAGTACTCTTGGAAGCTGGTTCATCCCACAGATAAATTCTGTAACAAGGATTGCCCAGGAACAGCTGAAGAGTATGAGAGAGCAACCAGGTACAACTACACCAGTGAAGAGAAGTTTGCCTTTGTGGAGGTAGGTGCCAACTGCACATCCTGTAATTTGGTTCTTAATTTGCCCTTGATCTGTCTTGGAGCTGTCTGACATTAGCTCAGTTGGACATGGGGGAAAGCTTCCAGCAGCTTCTCACAGAAGCCAGCCCTGTAGCCACCCTGCTACCAACACCTTGCCACACAAACCCCGTAGAGTGGGCTTGCAGAGCAAGGTCAGCAGCTTATGTTCAGGAGCTGTGCAAACACGAGATCTTCAGCCAGTCCCCAGGGCACAGCAGCTCTTGGTCCAGCTTTCTCTGGACATTGGGAATAGTCCTCCAAGCTTGGCTGAGGGAGGCCCTCACACCTTCATCTTGTCCAAAGTGGTTTGAGTATTGACTTGACTTCTGTCTTGCTCCACTGTGCTCTTGGAGGAGGCAGTCTGTGCCCTGGTGCGGGTGCAGGTCTGTGCAAGCTGCACTTACATGTGGAGCATGTGCAGTTTTCTTGGATTGCGTTTTATTAAAGATAGCAAGAGATTAGGAGTGGAAACAAAGCCTGCCCAGGGATGGAGGCCATTTGGAGGAAACTGATGGTGTAAATGGTCTCCTCAGCCTGTTGTCCTCTGTAAAGCAGCTAATACCAAAAAAAAAATTAGCTGCCCCATCACTGAACCTATGCTACTTGAGTAGAATTAATTCAGTCCTGGATTCTCTTAACACTGGATTTATGGACCTCTTCATACAGTGGAAAAAGTAGCAAATACCTCTGGTTTTATTGTTTGCTGCAGGTAATTGCCATGATCAAAGGTCTGCAGGTGCTGATGGGCCGGATGGAGAGTGTCTTTAACCAAGCCATCCGCAACACCATCTATGCAGCCCTGCAGGACTTTGCCCAGGTGACCCTGCGGGAGCCGCTCCGCCAGGCCGTCAGGAAGAAGAAGAACGTTCTGATCAGGTCAGTCTGTCCTTGAATTCAGTGCAAAGCCTGTGTGTTTATGTATGTAACACATTTGTACTGGATGAACATGTGGCCCTGCGTGCACTCAGCGTACACAACCAGCCAACATTCCTTGGCCAGCAGCCTCTCCCAAGGTGACTCTTGGGCATGACTCCACCAATAACAATTGTGTGTGTATGTCCCCACCTCAGATACTTTTCCTCCCATGTGGGCACAGCAGTGAATATTTTTATCTTGAAGCAAAATCAAGCTTAAGCACTACTTTCCCTCTCCCACCCACTCCAGTGTCCTTCAGGCAATTCGGAAGACAATCTGTGACTGGGAGGGAGGTCGAGAGCCTCCAAATGATCCTTGCCTGAGAGGTGAGAAGGATCCTAAAGGTGGATTTGATATTAAAGTCCCACGACGAGCAGTAGGACCATCAAGCACGCAGGTATGTAAATGTCTGTCTCTGTGTAGGGAATTAATGGTCTAACAGCCATGTAAGAGTCTCCCACCCTGTGAATTAGCAGTTGTTTCCATCTCTGTTCCACAGAGTCTTCATACTATTGCCTTAAACGTGGCTTTGGTGCCTGATTTGCTATATAGTCCCCAAAGCCTCCTTTTTTAGGGGTGTAATTTATCTAGCTCTGATGGGTAGTTGCTTGTGGATTCAGAGAATGGTTGCCACTTGGGAGAAGTGTTATTCTTTGTTCCAGAACACCATAGCTGTGTGTGGTGGTGTCTCACTGGAGAGTGGTAACTGCATGTCAATCTTCTTCTAAAGCTTTACATGGTGCGGACAATGCTGGAGTCCCTCATAGCAGACAAGAGTGGCTCGAAGAAGACTCTGAGGAGCAGTTTGGATGGACCAATAGTCTTGGCCATTGAGGAGTTCCACAAGCAGTCCTTCTTCTTCACTCACCTTCTCAACATCAGTGGTGAGATATTGGCAGGGGGAGGCTTGAATCCAACTCTTGCATGCTCAGAAAGGCAGAGGTAGATCAGCTTTGCTCCTCACTGACCTATGCAGAAGAGTTTTTCCTTGATTTTTCCCAGATATCCTACTTCTGCCTGATTCAGACATGTTTCTATGTAGTAATCGTTCTGTGAACAGGACTGAGTCAGCAATAGCAAATGTGGTAGTTTGTTTCCTAGGACTGGACTTTTCCTTCTGTCCCAGACAAACTTCTGAGCCATTGGGCACAGAAGAAATCGCAAAATTTCAGAGATTTTTCAGAGTCAGAGTAACTCCGAGCCATTTAAGTGTTCTCCCTGGAGCTCTAGAGCAAAAGGGATGATCCCTTGTTCCTTCTTCCATTACAAAGCGCTCAGACAGCATGGACATGGTCTGGGTTTAAAAAGAAACATCCTAGAAAAATGTTGCCTTTCCCAAACCAGTCCAGTCTGAGGCTGCAGCAGCTGCCTCCTGTGCAATGCCCTCACTGCCATCCCCTTGGGGGTAACGTGGGTGCCCTCTCTCCGGGGGGATCTCCTCTGCCTTTCAGAAGCACTGCAGCAGTGCTGCGACCTGTCCCAGCTCTGGTTCCGGGAATTCTTCTTGGAGCTGACCATGGGCCGCCGCATCCAGTTCCCCATCGAGATGTCCATGCCCTGGATCCTCACGGACCATATTCTGGAAACCAAAGAACCCTCCATGATGGAGTAAGAGCTGATGGGCTGTGCTGGGACTGTGCACGTGCTGGGGCTTGGGATTTTGTTTTGGAGAAGGGTAGGCTGGTGATGAAGTCTTTTTGACGTGGGAGGTAAATAGATGTTTCTTGGCTTGCTGTCACATGAATGGTACTGTACGAACACCTCATTAGCAGACACACATGGGTGGCTTCCTGGGACTGGCACTTACTTATGTGTCATAAACAGCAGCTGCCAACTGCTCTCTTGGGATGTGGGCACGACCTGGGGGTACTGTCACCTGCACGCAGCAGTCATACAGTGTGTGTGACCAAAGGAGGCTGGGCCCAGGCTAAACCACCTAAACACACTTTTTTTTATATGTATAATAAATAATGAGAGGAATTGCTGTTATGCAAAGTGCAGTTATGTTCATAATGTCATCCTGATTGGTTTTCCATTGTACAGCCATTGATGGAGCACTTTGTGGAGTGAGAGCAGGATGAAAAGCCTTTTTAAGGGTTGGAAAGAAGCAAGTGTTGGTTGAACAAGTCACAGCTCAAACCCTGGTCTGTTGTAGCTGCTTCTTGCAGGACCCAAGGAGTGAGAGCAACTATTTGAGGGTCTGGTGGGAGCAGCAGTGATAGGCATGAAGTGAAGGAAAAGCCATTTTTTGCACTGAGCAGGGCACGTGCACTGGCTGCTATTTATGCTGATATGCTCCAAAGTGACTTTAAGACCTGGTGTGTCTTCTTGCCCTCAGATACGTGTTGTACCCCTTGGACCTCTATAATGACAGCGCATACTATGCTTTGACCAAGTTCAAAAAGCAGTTCCTATATGATGAAATTGAAGCTGAAGTAAGTTCTCTTCATCTTTATTGTATAGAAAGAGCTCACTGGGGTCACATTGCCCTGTTTACAGCCCCACTCAGCAGTTTCAGTGAATTCATTATAGGCACCTCCTGAGGAAAATACCCCATCAGACAGTGGTTTTCAAAAGATCAGCATTTCCAGAGACCTTACAGACTCTCCTGATTAAGGGCTTCAGCTTATCTGTATCCATGGGAGACCATGGAGGATCTTTCTGGTGAGCAGGGAGTTATGAGACATCAGAGGAAAATGAGAAATTCCCTGAGAGCGAAGGATGATGGAGGGTAGTAGAACATGCATGTGAGAACATGCAGGAACTATAAGAGGGAAATGTAACTGCAGTTTTCTGCTTGCCTTTAGCATGTGAGAGCTGCAGTGTGTTTTTTAGATAGTGTGACCTTCAATGTTTGTATTAAATGAGAGATCTGTGTTGGGTTGTATTGATCTTGCCTGCGTAGGAAGGAGCTGCTCTGCGCTGGTGACACCCTCACCAAGTCTTGTTTTTTCTCCCCCAGGTGAATCTGTGCTTTGATCAGTTTGTGTACAAGCTGGCAGATCAGATCTTTGCCTATTACAAAGCAATGGCTGGCAGGTAGGAGAACCTGACTGCTGATGGTGACTGATGATATCACTGCATCCAAATTGCTGTTAAACCAAAAGGTTCCCCTCAGGGAGCAGCTGCACTAAGTAGATAATAACATAGATCATCCCTGTCCCACAGAGCTGGCTGTCCATGTCAGACCAGTGTAAATGGGAAAAATTAATTAATAGTGGCAAGGAGACATGGTTAAAAGTGAAAAAATAGCAATTGGCATCCTAAGTAGCTGTCTGAGTACAGTTTGAGAGCAGCAGAAAAGCAGACTGAACTGACACGTCCTTACTTGACTTCTGTTTGTGCACCAGAGGAATGGAAGTCTCCCATCTCTACAAAGCAGGAATATGTATTTGTCCTCACCCTAGTGAAGCAGCAGGACTTGTTTCCCTTGTGGGGAGATAGAACCTTTGTGGCATTTCCTTCTTAGCAATTTAAAGAATGTGGATGAACTCTCATTAGAGTCTTCTTCTCATGGCCCCAAAGGTGAACCAAGTCTTCAGTGTAACTTTGCAAGGAATTTTGTCTCTAGGTCACATTTGGCCTTAGAGAAGGAGAGCAATCACCATCACCAACCACATGTTCCCACAGCAGACTGGGGATCACCTCTGTATGGGGCACTTTCAGCACATCTTGTTTATCTTTTCGAATATTTTAGCCATAAAAGACAAGCATGGCAGTCCCCAGGGAACAACTGCTGCTCTGTGATTTAGGGGTGTAAGCAGAGGCATTAGTGTGTGGAAATTTCTTGGTGTTCAGAGCCAAGATGAAAAGGACAAAAACAACTCTGGAAGGATCCATAGAGAAGCTGATAGCGTATGTTTCTGTTTTCCTGACACTGTTTCCTTTTTTTCAGTGTTTTATTGGACAAACGTTTCCGGGCTGAATGTAAGAATTACGGGGTGATCATTCCGTACCCACCATCCAACCGCTACGAGACGCTGCTCAAGCAGAGGCACGTCCAGGTACAGTGCAAGCAGTACATTCAGTACTCACCACTCTGGTCTGTTATCCATTTGGTGGTGGTATCTCAGTGCTGGGCTCAGTTGAGATTGGTTCTGGAATGAGTTATGCTCCTCATTTCCCTCTTTCCCTCTTAAGTTGACTTTACATCACCGTTTTCACATTTTAGCAGACTTGGATGTTTGGTTCTAAGTTACCTGTTAAAAAAAGTAAAACACCTTTTCCCCATCTGTCTATAACATGCAAATCTCTTCTCTTCCCAGTTGCTGGGTAGATCAATTGACCTGAACAGGCTCATTACCCAGCGTATCTCAGCAGCGATGTACAAATCGTTAGACCAGGCCATTAGCCGCTTTGAGAGCGAGGACCTGACATCCATAGTGGTAAGAACTGTTATTGACTGCAACTATGAACAGAGAGAATAATGCACTGCTATGGATACACAGTCAACTGTCTTCTGCTTTGAGTCTTCCTACAGTAGGTTTCAGCCAGCCATGTATCCTCCTTTATGCTGCTGAGTCTCTACCATTTCTATTTATGCAGCTTTAATTGCATTATTATTGGACTGTTAAGTGTCTGCATAACTCATAAGGTGGCAGTCAGCAGTTAGACTTTGCAGAGCTCATGTAACAGAGTCCTGTAACCCGGGAGAAGGAAATCTCAACTTTAATTCCCCATTGGATGAAGGTGGCTGCAACACTTATCTGTGTGTGTACAGGACTTGCTGTCTTTGATATGTCACAGAAGCATCAGAGTCAAGTAGTGTAAAATTACGGTTCCACCTTTGGAGGATTCTGGGGTGAAAACCAGCAAGTGGAGAACAAATTAATTTTCCTTCCTGTAGATTCACAAGATATTGGACCAGGACCCCCATGAGTGGAAGTGCAATTGGCCTTGACCACTGAATTAAATTGATACCTTTAGTTCTCTGTGTGCGCGGGTATAAAATCATTCCCCCGGCAATTAAATCAGCTGCTTCTGTTGTCATTCTGGTAATATGTTGCATCTGCTGCTGCTTTATGTGCTGCAGGAGCTGGAGTGGCTCTTGGAAATAAATCGCCTGACTCACAGGTTGCTGTGCAAGCACATGACTCTGGACAGCTTCGATGCCATGTTCCGGGAGGCCAACCACAACGTCTCCGCGCCCTATGGCCGCATCACCCTCCACGTCTTCTGGGAGCTCAACTTTGACTTTCTGCCCAACTACTGCTACAATGGATCCACCAACAGGTGAGGAGGGAAAGCAGGGAAGGGGCCACCTGGAGACGCTGCTTTTCTCTCCAGAATGTCAAACCTGCCACATAAAATTCAAGTGCATTGTGGTGAGGTTTACACTTGCTATGGGATGCAACAGTTACTCTTAAAATTAAGCTGAAGCCCACAGTCTCCTATTGGCCCTTCAAGATGTTAGTAACAAGGTGAAGCAAAAGTTAGACAGTGATTGCAAGTGGTTGACTCAGCAGCAGAGCTCTGGTAGCTGCTCCGATACAGATTTCTTGCCTGTCCTAAAGGAGAAGAAGCCTTGCTTTTGGTGGGTTAAACTGATGTTTTGCACCGCCGGTAGATTGGGGCAGGAGTTTGCATTCCAGTTCATACAGCTCAGGTGATGAATTCTAATTAGCCGGCAACTTCAGGTCATCCCAGACTGTGCCGTGTCTGCTCTCAGTTAATTGTGCTCTGATCACTTCCCTCCCCATCTCTCGTGCCCTGCACAGGTTTGTGAGGACGGCGATCCCGTTCACACAGGAACCCCAGAGGGACAAGCCAGCCAATGTTCAGCCCTATTACCTCTACGGATCCAAGGTCAGTAAATGAGCCACAACAACCAGAAGGGGTGGATGATGGAAATATTTATTTAGGAAGGAAAAAATGCAAGGACTAGTTCATTAACAGAATGGTGGGTGCAAATGTGCAGGGTCACATTGCTGTATGAAACCAAAAGGCCATGCAAGAAGCAGATTCAATATGCTTTTGCTATTGCTTTCCCATACTCTTCTCCATGACATGCCCGTGCTAAGAGATGCCAACACTGCTCTGTGCTTGGTGTTGGCACTGAGGCTGAGTCACGTCCATCTGAATGTACAGAGAGATGAGCACATTGGTGCTCCAACGCAGTGTTCCTTCCCAAGGAAGGTACCAGTTCAGGAATCTCATTTGTAGTTCAAAATAGGAATTACTAAAATACTTGAGTGTGCAAATATAAACTACTTAATACAGACAAAAAGCTTTCTTCTCTGGCTGCAATGACTGTTCATACAGGCACTATGAGGGCTTGGGGTGTGATGCTAGTGAAGGATCACTCAAGTGGGAAACTGCTTGAGTGGAGTTTATTTCTTGTGCACATTGGTGAATGACTCTGAAGTGAACCTACAGCACTGATGCAGATGAGCTAATGACACTACGGTCTGTCAAACCTGGCTGTTTCCAGAGAGCTGACTTGGATTCTTTTTTAAAAATTCTCAGCAAATGAGACTATTTTTGTCACTTGACAAAATCTTTCTCCCTGCAGCTGATGTCTGTGCCTCATGTTCTTCCCTGGGACAGACACCTGCCATGGACACACAGACAGTCCTCTTGGCAAGAACTGGGAAAGAGAGGACAAACCAAACCTCTGAGCAGGATCTTGTTTTATTTTGCTCTCACTGAAGGCCGTTCTGTGGCAAGATGGCCCTTTTATCATCGCTGTTTTTATAGGGGAAAAAGCAGGGAGGGGAACCATGTGGGCTCTCCCTCATGAAACTGGGGCTCCTCATCAGCACAGTGGTCATGGGGACTTCCAGCAGCTCCTCTCTCAGTCCATCGTTCAGTGGCCCTTCCAGTGAGCTGCTTCCTTCCACCACTTCCTCGGGGCTGGTGTTGGGATGCTTCATCCTCTCAGCCTGGTGGCACCGTGCCGACCAGAACTGCAGGCAGCCATAGGCCAGGAGGGCGAGGAAGCAGAGGAGCAGCAGGCTGCTCACCATCCACATGGAGGTGGCGGGTTCGTGCTTCGAGCCACCAAAAACCAGGGGGATTTTGTCCAGAGTGTGGAAGGTGGTGCAGTGGTTGCTGGCGGGGTAAGAGTTTTTGCACGTGATGCAGAGGACATAGATGGTGGACGGCGTGAGGCGGTGGAGGACGAGGGAGCTGAGGGGGTGAGGAACTCGCTCCTCACGGTGGAAGTTTTGGCGTAAATAGCCGGCAAAGACGCTGTTCCAGTTGGGGCGGTACATGACGTGGTAGTAGTTCTCTGGACAGGGGCTGTTCATGGCCCAGGACACGGTGGCACTGGTGTAAGTGATGTTGTGCACTTCGATGTTCATCGTGCCCCTGAAACCAGATGCAGGGAGAGGCTGAGTTTTCTGATCCACGTACAGGCTCCAAGGCCACTGACACCAGTGAAGTCTTTCCACTGGGTTTACTGGCCCTTGCATCGGACTCAGGACTATCCTGGCTCACTTAGGTTAGGAGCTACGTCTTGGATAGCTAAAATGACAAAAGATAAATCTTCCTCTTGCCCAGACTTCTGCTTCATATCCAAAAAAAAAAAACAACAGTTTGGGCATAGGGTATACTTTAGTTAGATTTTTAAAAAATCTCTCTGACTGGTCATGTATATCAGAAGCATTTTTTAGCTTTTTTCTTTCCCATGAAATAGAAAGGACACTGCAAGTGTGATTCACGTAAAGTGATCATTAAACTAGCTCCAACTTGCCTTGTGAAGCTGCCAGTTAGTAGATATTTTGATTTTTACACCTAAATGCCATTTGAAAAGCTTCCTTATGGTTAATTTGCTGGTTTAAGTTGTTGCTGCATTTTCTGTACCTTACTTGCTGCTTAATAGAGTATAAACTTTCTGTTCCTGCAGCATGTCACATTGTAATATCAGGATCTTAAATGTGAACTCTGTAGGTTGGCTAAATATAAAATCAATGCTTGTAGGGAAATACAAATACATGAAATATAAGAACAAAGCTCTCCCCCAGATAAAAGATACTGAGCAGTAACAAATTACTGCTTAGAAACAGCCACAAATCAACTGAGCACATCACTCCTTTAGACCCCAAAGTGCTCTCTGAGTGCTGTTGGTTCTCTCTCCCAACCAGCCGAATGCTCAGAGCAGCAGCTGCATGCAACAGAGCTGGTTTGATTTTTCCCTTCTTCCTCTCTCTTTAACAATAACTAACTTTCCTTTAATTTGCTCAAGAACCAGCTCATCTTATCGACTGCTTTAGCTGTTCTTCCATGAAGCGCTGGACAGCACACGTGCCCATCCCTGAGCCCCCCCAGACCACGGGCAGGCACTTACCTCCCTGGCAGGTCCACGGTGGTCGTCGGTGCTGGGGACAGAGTGGCCACGGACAGGCAGTGCCTTCTCCTCTTCCCACCCTCTCCTCTCTCCTGCCTCTGCTGAATCCCTTCCCCGCGCTCTGCCTCGTATTATACCCATCTGGGGCTCCGTCATCTCTCACCATGGCAACTAGTAAGAAAGGATGGGCAGGCATCTTTGAGTGATTTGGGAATGTTGTCCCTAAAACCTTCTGCTATGTTTCTGAGGCAGAAAAAAAAAAAAAAGGCAGGTAGTTTTGTTTGCTGGCTTCTTTGGGTTTTCTTTTTTTTTTGCCCCAGCAAGACCATCACTGACCCCCAGCAGGGTCTGGAATTACAGACGTGTTAATACACAGTGTGAAATCTGGGATCCTGGTCTGTGGTACACATTGGCTCAGGGACTTGGTCTTTAATTCTGTGATTTCTTGCATGCTGAAACTACTGATTTAAGCCAAAGCCAGTGAGCAGTAGGTTTTGCTCCCTAATGGTGTAGCAATGTCCAGTAGCTTTTGAATATTTTCTAAACTGTGTGATGAGAGCAGGAATTGGGTTTTCAAAGATCTCGACCTCCTGATGAACTATGTGGGATTAAGACAGGCTCTTCTTTGAATGGCCCTGACTTAAGACAACTTGGGGATGTCCCCGTCATTCTGTGAGAAGGCAGGAGGGAGAGGCAAAGCCAGTGCCAGTGGTGTTCAGGGGAGCAGCTCAAGTCTGTGGCCAGGAGGGGACAGGTGTGTCACTGGGCCTGGTAAGAAGAGGCTCTGAACAAGTGTCTCACTGCTCTCCAAAGCCAAAATGTGCTTGAGAGGAACTTTTCTAGAAGAAATGTTTGTTCTGAGTCTGGAGTTACTCATGTAATTTCTGGAAAGGTGCTTGCAACTTTTCAAAAATCTTTTAGATGCCAACAGTGATGAGATAATGCAAACTGCATCAGGAGGGGCTGTTACAGGCTTGGGGAGTACGTGTGACCCTTGCTTTTGATTGACATTTCACAGTTCTGGATGGTTTTCTCTTTCAAGATCTGTATTCCATTCTGTCTCTGTAAGAGCAGCGGAGCTGCAGCTGCCAGCGAGCTGAAAACTGGGAGCAGAGATGAAAATAATTATGGGCAAAGATGTAAATGGAAGTGCTCCCAGGTGGCTTCCTGCCCTTGACATGGTTCAGTCCTCCTTATGAAAGCAAGGGGATAGACACCTCTTAGCTGGCCCCGTGCTGTGAGTAAAGTACCTCTTTGCCTGCAGAGAGAGAGCTGGGGTTAAAAATCCCAGCTTCAGAAAGGTGGATTACAGAAAGCGGTAGCAATTTTAATAGGAGAGCCACCTTCTTATGGCATTTGGGTTGCTGAGTTTATCGGCGTTCACAGCTGCTTTGAAAGTAAATTTCAGTTGTTCACAAGTAAGATGCATTAACAGGAAGAGAGGAAACCAAGGATAATGGGAATAGCTGGATTAGGCCAGCAAGGGGTCCTGCTGACCTTTCTGTATGCCATGATCCATACCACTAGCCAAGGGAAATGCAGCAAAGCTTTCAGAGGTGCTGGGATTACCTGCTCCCAAAATCAAGCTTGCACTGGTGCTGAGCTTGAAATTCTCATTTCCCTGGATGAGAAGATGCCAAAACCATGCCAGTGCCAGGTCTGGTCCAGCACTGATGTTTCCCATACCTGCAGAGGGACCCAGCTGTGGCCCTGCCAGGGCCCCTCACTCCTTATCATAGGATACAAACCGTGGGCATGCTCCAGTGGCCAGCAGAAACTGAGCCATTTTCTGTCATTCAGTCACTTATAAAACACAGCAGGCTGCCAAGTCTCCAACAAAGAAGCAGCAAAATTACCATCAACCCACTGTTTACTGCTTGCTAACCACTTCTTTGCACTGTAAATGCTTTAGATTGGGCTTCATTTATGTATTTTCATGACTTCTTATGTTTTTCTTGGCACTGCTGGACCCAGGGTCGCACCAGAATCACTGGAAATCCCTGTTTCCCTTTCCCTGGTTGAATTTACCCCCTTTTTTAACAAGTGTGCAGGCACATGTAACCTGTGCATGCTGCTGCTGCTTGTAAAATTAGTCACAGTGTGTGAACAGGATGGAGCCACTCTATTTTCTGCTGCCATGTCTGCAACAACAGCCCAGAGGTGTGAAGGAGCTGTGGTTGCTGCAGGAGGTGTTGGCAGCGGGGGCTGCTGATCCCCTCCAAGTGACTTCCTGGGCTGTGCTACCTGGCTTGTTGTGCCATCAGCTTGCTGTGATAAATATCCGTGTGCACAGTCCCTGAAAATCAGTACTGGTGTGATGGGATCATAGAATGGTATTTGGGTTGGAAAGGACCTTAAAGATCATCCAGTTCCAACCCACCTGCCATGGGCAGGGGCACCTCCCTCTAGACCAGTTTGTTCAGAGCTCCATCCAACACTTCCAGGGATGGGGCAGCCACAGCTTCCCTGGGCAACCTGTGCCAGGGCCTCACCACCCTCACAGGGAAGATTTTTTTCCTAATATCTAACTATGCTGGGACACAGAATATGCACAGGCACATTCTCAACACAGTCTGTAACCATGCCTGCTGCACTGTACATGTCCTGTCCATCTCAGATAGGAACTATGTGGGATTTTTGCATGGAAGTCTCAGCAACTGGCTGATACAGCCAAATATGGTAGAAACTCGAGGGGAGTGAAGGTTGCTTGTGGCAGGGGAAGGAACCAGGCCATATTCAGGCTGTTTGATTAGAGACCCTCCTCTGGCAGAATTGTTTTTTGCTTTCTAAGATACTGTCTCAGCTGTCATACTGCAGTTAGGTTGGCTGGGAGCCCTGGCTAGTCTTGGGCTGTGTGCAAGTCCTTTTTTGTCTATATATTCCTCTTTCATTAGCTCTTCATTTTCCCAAGGGAATTTTGGAACAGTTAGTACTATCTGTTTATTTTCTCTCTCTGATCTATTTTATCAGCCAGAACTCTCCCTGCCTTTCCTCAGGTGAGCCCAGACAGGTCTGGGCCAACAACAGGCTCAAAGATGTGGAAATAGAACTGGGTTTTGATTTGCTTCATTTGCTGCTAAATCTGCTCCAGAGCATCCCTAGTAACCTCCTGAGCTCCCAAGCACTGCAGGGGCCTTTCCCACATGCTCACAATTGTGGGTGGCTGTCCCTGAGACCTGGGTGCAGGCTGGGATACCCGGGCTCTGCAGGACACTGGGAATCTGCCCCACGCTGCACATCCCCAGCCTGCCTGCACATCCCCAGCCTGCCTGCACATCCCCAGCCTCCCATTCCCAAAACCTGCCTGTTTGGCTGCAAACCAAAGGTGGGATAAACCTCCCCAGTGCCTCCAGCAGCTGCTGCTCCCAAGTGGTGTCGAGATCAGGGCTTTGCTTTGGCTCTCCGAGGGGTTGGAAGCAGCCATCCAGCATGGGGGAGTGAGCTGTGCCTTGTACCTTCAGCTGGTTTGTCTTAAAATACCCACTGGTGTCATTTTTTACATCCTACAGTCTTTACCTCAAGCTGTGTATCTCACCCTTAAATGGAGTTATACTTTTAATTGCTGGCAGAGTGTTATTATCAGAGGCAAGCCTGCTATTCGTGCGGCGTGTGGCTCTGCGGAGGGCTCGGTGAACATACCTCATCTTGCAGACAGGCAGGGATGAATCATCCTGCTCATCTACAGCCAATGCACATCCTCAAATGTGTCTTCTCCCAGTCAGGCTAATTGCTGAGACCCCCATTTGAGGGGGGGAGCTGCTCTCCAGCCCCATTGTCCCTCTAAGAGGGAAGGGAGTGCTGCGAGGTGGGCGGCTGGGCAGTGGCACCACCCGCTCGCTGCCTGGGCAGCCCTTCTCTGCTGGCCTGAATCGTGATGCCAACGCTATTTCAGAGCCTTCACTGAGCATGTGGTGTCTCAGCTAAGCCTGATTTTCAGTGCTTCTTTTTTTTTTTTTTTTTTTTGACGATCACACAAGTGAATTCATTTCCCCTGCTTCTGTTTCCCTCACACCAAATGGATCCTGTAAATGTTCCCGTGATAAAATGCTGCAGCAATTTCCACATTTCCAAGATGACACTGATAGAGTACATTCCTGGAAATTACTTTCTGTTCTCTGCTGCTGAAAACCTTTGGGAGCCAATGACCTGACTACTATTCTCCCTAGACCAGGGTCAGATTCTTTCCCTTGTCACAGACGAATGGGGGTGTCTGTTAAGTAGAGGCTGATGTAGAACTTCGCAGGATGCAAAAAGGATCTTTTCTGGGTCTCTTCCAGCTGCCCTTAAACTCAGTTGCTGCAATTCCTGCTTTTCTTAATAAGCCTCATTTAAAGCAAGTGCCATAGGGAAAAAAATGTCTGCTTCAATGTATATATAAAGGTATTCATTTTAGTAGAGAAGAATTTGGTTTTGAAGAGGCAAAGGGCCACTGAACTGAAATACTTGATTTGGAATATATAGGAGAGTAAATTACCTTGGAAATGAAAGTCATGTTGCTACATAGTAGGATAATAAACCTTGTGACATGACAGTGTGTTGAGATTAGAGTGTATCTGACTGCACAGGAAGAAAAGCAATCTCTTTGCCACAAGAAGTAGAAGTGGGAATTGTCATGGGTATTGTTATTTCTCCTTCTCTCCCTTAAAAATTGCTTGAAATGATGGCACATAATACTGTGATAAGAGGATTACGTTGAGGTCTTGTCGATGCTCCTGTCTGACTGTCACTGTGCTTCTAATTTCTCAGCCTCTCAACATTGCCTACAGTCACATCTACAGCTCCTACCGCAATTTTGTGGGGCCGCCTCATTTCAAGACAATCTGCCGCCTTCTTGGCTACCAGGGCATCGCAGTGGTCATGGAGGAGCTGCTGAAGATCGTCAAGAGCCTGGTAATTCTGAGCCTGACCCTGGGGATGGAGAAACCCCAAAGCCTTGATAGGTACAGGCAGGACAGTCACTGTCATCTTTGTGCTCAGGGTGTTCACATCTGGGCGCCTTCATGTCCTTGGATCCACAGAAACACTTGTAGCCACAGTCTGATTTTCACTGTTGCTGAGGAATCCCTGTGAGACAGTGGAGTGTTTCCACCAGGATCAGACAGCTTTCAGCACAAAACCAGAGGTCTTAGGTTTGACTAAATAAATTTTAGTCCATAATCCCAGATAATGTATCTGCAGGATGCAGGTGTGTAACTGCAAATGCCAGCAAGTGCTTTAAAATATGAAATGTGCTTTGCTCTAGTCCATATTAGTGCAAAACATCAGATCTGCAGAAACTTGTTCTACATGAATGTAAATTCTTGCTTAAACCCTGAGTACCCAGTGTTATTCCTCAGGTGGAAGGAGCATTTCCTGTGCTGGGGAAGGACTTCTTTGGCAGCTCTGATGAAATGCTTTTTGGTTTAGGAGCACAAGTCCAGCTGGATCTAAGACTGAGCCTTGTTTGGATTTCAGCTCCAAACAGTGCAAACACAGCAAGCTGTATTTTGAATTCGAAAATCCATGCAGCTGTGATTTATTTTTTGGGAGGAAGCTGTAAAAGCTCTCTGACTCCATACGCTTGGACTGAATTTTATATTTGAGTGAAATCCAAATTAAGCAAGTTCTTCTTGGACTCCTGCTGAAGTTTCATCCTGTGCTGCCAGATGTGGACCCAACCACAACCAGCCTCTTTCAAAACCCATGCCAGGAGCCCTGTCATTCCTGTTCAACCTCCCTTTGCCTCCAACAGCTCCAAGGCACCATCCTGCAGTATGTGAAGACTCTGATCGAAGTAATGCCCAAGATATGCCGCTTGCCAAGACACGAGTATGGCTCTCCAGGTGGGTGTAGGGGGGTGTTTGGGCAAGAGCTCACTCATCATGTTGGTGCAGCATCTACTCAGGCCCACACTGATGGTTAACCCAGGCTGGGCACCTGATGTGCCAGTGCCCTGCCAGCCAGGCTTGCTGGGTCACATTCAGCTGCTTTGCTGTCAACACTGGAACGTGTATGGGAAACTTCTCCAGGAAATCTCCTGTTGGAAATTTCCTTTGGAACACACAGATGGCTGATAAGGGAATATCTTCCTGTAGCTTCTGTTTTGTTTTCAGGATTTTGTAAGCTTTTGTTATTTTTCAAATGCTCTGCTTAGCTCTAGTGCAAAGATTTTATGCAGTGTGTCTGCAGTAAGAAACTCTGGCTGGTATTACATGAGCCAGCAGCAAATAATCCATTACAGCCTTGAACCTCTTTTTTACTCTGATGAGGAAAGCCAAGGATTTCATGTGAACTACTTCCTATTTCCCAAGGATTACTGAAATCCAGATAAGACACTGCCTGTTAGTTCTTCCCAATGCCAGTCTCTGTGTATTCCTTTAGCACTTGAGCTTGCAATTTGTGATTAAGGAAATATCAGGCACTGATTGTCTTTTTACCCAAGTGTATCACAGGATGATCTGCTCTTTTTCTGACTGTCCTGCCTTGTATTTTAAGGAATCCTGGAGTTTTTCCACCATCAGCTGAAGGACATAATTGAGTACGCAGAGCTGAAGACAGACGTGTTCCAGAGCCTCAGAGAAGTGGGCAATGCCATTCTCTTCTGCCTCCTTATCGAGCAGGCTTTGGTAAGGCAAAACCCCCTGCACCAACAGAGCATACTTGAAATTTCCAGCTCAAGAGTAAAAGTGGAAGTGGGTTCTCCAGCAGAAGAGTTTGGGAAATGTTACTTTCCAGGTTCTCATGTTTTCAGGGTCTCTCTGGGTCTCTGTTGTTGGAGTCTTTGGGCATGTCCATGGGGATGGTGTGCACTGGCACTTGGTCAGGCCTCTGGGATTGCTGAAGGAGAATCTGAATACTGGAAGATCTAGATTTAATTCTTGGACCCAAAGCTACCCCTTGTTCGTCCTTCTCAGAAATAAAACCAACTGGAGTTTATTTCTAGATTGTAAGCTCTCTGGGGCAGGGATCAATACTTTTTTATACACATATATACAGTAGGAAGTAGATTTGAGCCCTTTGCTATTTTGGGGTACCAGTGCAATGAAAACAACCTGGTTGATTCTAATGGTGATGCGAGTTAAACAATCCACCAGAAAGGAAATCTGAGAAGAGCTGATGATATATTTCCTATGACATCTTCACTGAAAATTTAGCTGGAGTGAAACTCTGTTTTGCCCCCTGCTCAGGTGTTTTGCAGGTGCACAAGTCTCTCAGTCTCAGTGATGCGCTTTTGGTGTGGGGCAGAGGCTGTGGCTGAGTGCCACTCATCATCTTACCTTCTAGCTTTACACACAATAAATTTACTTTGTAATGAATTTATCTCATACTTTGGCCTAGAGCCAACGGAGGAGTGTTCAACAGCACAGTTTTATATGAAATATATATATTTTGCATCATAATGGCAGGGTTATTTCAGAAAGACTTCCCTAGCATGAGATGGGATTCTAAGCAAAGGCAGAAATTTCGGAGCGAAATCAGAAGGAAATTCAAAAATTCCAAGTTTTATCCAGCCACAGAGCACAGGAAAAACAAAGTCTCTGCATGTCCTAAATATATATATATTTCTGCCCTTGCCTTTGCATTTTAATTCTGGGTTAAGAGATTTCCAATTCCTGATGTGGTGTATCAAACACATTCAGTGAGCAGTGTTTGCATAAGATTGAGAAAACTAGAGAGATGTGTATCCCCCAGCAGCTTGGCTTTTATAAATTTTACAGAATAACCAGAGTTCCAAAATATATTCTGACAATTTCTATTCCTTTTGTGGCTTTGTCACTGCTTTCTGCTGTTCTCAGTGTTGGGTTTTATGCTGGATGTACTGCATTTGCGTTTTCTGTCCCATCTTTAAATGGAAAATTAAGGGACATGTGGTGGTTTCTTTTAGAAATCCTTCATTTCAATGAAAAAAATGTTCCTTCAGTCCCAGGAACTGTACATCAGCACTGTACTGGCATTTTAGAATAGCAGAAAATAAAGCAAAGATGATGGGAATTTGGGGATCCCTTTAGGAAGACTGCCCATCCAAGTCCACATCTGCCCACTTTCTGTGCCAAAGGAAACAGAAATAGATTTCCTCACAGAAATAGATTCAGAATATAAAGCCATTTTGAATGCAGCTGCACTGGTTCCCACTTGCTGGAAGGTGTCAGGTGCATAGAGCTATCACAGAACAAGATTTTTCCCTCTAATGGAGCTCCTGTGCAGCAGGAGGAATTGCTTTTATGGTGCAGTTGCCTTCAGAGCTGTCTGAGTGATCTAAGGCTGCTGACAAAAACTGCTCTAGCAGAGATGCTCAGTCTGCTCCTTTTTACCCCCTTTTTATTGTCTTAAGTTTAAGGAGTGAGGGGTTGCTTGGGACTAAACTTTTAAGCAGAATTTGGAGTCTCAGTTAATGGGCCTTGGGGAAGAGGTCTATAATAGCATGACTAATTTTGGGACAGATATCAGGTGAAGGCAGGATGCAAATGGTGAAAATACTCTCTTTATCAGAAGGAAGAACATCCGTCTAGGAATGAATAGTGTTTTACAAACAAAATAACAAAGGTGACAGGCCCACTCTTGTTAGCATCAGCACCTCTCTCTGCCCATGGAGGGACCCCAGACTGTTCCTGTCCCTCCAGCACTGTGTCACAAACTGCACTCCTACAAACCTGCTCCCATCCCGCATCCATGCGCCAGCACAGCCTCCTGCAGCTCCATGCTACACTGTGCTCCTGGCTGGAAGGTGGGCTGTCCCCCCGTGCATCCCAAACAGAGCCAGCCGAGTCATTCCATCTGGCCCCTGGGTATCTTTTGCTGCGCTGTCATGATCTGCTTTTGAGTGTGTCTACATCTCTACGGTGAGCTCAGAACTGGAAGCATGTCTAGCAGGACTAGGTTTGTAGGCGCAGACTGATGCCGTGTTGTGATTCTGTAACTCTGTGTTAAACAGCTTTGGTTTCCCTGCTGCTGTTTCCCATTGCAGACTCGTATACAATGTACTGTCAGCCATCGCTCCTCAGTCTCCACCTGCCTATTTCTAGGTTTCTCCTCCTTGTGCATTTGTGTTTGGGATTATTTTTTCTCAAGTGCATTGGCATGCATCCCCTCTGGTGGCATCTCATGGTGTTATTCCTCTCTGGACTTCTGTTGTATTCTCCCTGGTGCCTGCACCACTGGGATTCTGATAGCCCTGGCTGAGAACACCATAGGAAGAACTAAATCATTTCAGACCGATGTATGATGGACCTATTTGCAGTAGAGCCACATGTCAGTATATTTTACATGTACACTTCCTAAAATAACTAAGCCAAGGGGTAATTTTCTCCTGGGCACTCTCTGTAAGAGCAGACAGCAGGAATTCATCAGGGTAAGATGAAACTGAAACCTCCATGTTCTTTATCCCTCCTTGCTCGCAGTGGTAGTAAGTAGGACAGAAAGTAAATATAAAGGTCTGGCCTTGTACAGGCAGGAAGTAACTTATTTGAGTTAGGGTAATGTCCTGTCTTAAGTTCAGGTATTTCTTCCAGTTGTAGTTCATTTAGGTTCAAACTGGTGGAGTTGCTGCTGACCTGGGTTGGATCTGAATAGGTGCTGTAGTCATGAACTGTTGTAGTGTTGCCCAGGCCCCTGAGCCATTCACTCATCCCCTGTAGGTATTTTTTAACTTACTTTATCTTTCTTTCTTCCTGCCTCAGTCCCAGGAAGAAGTTTGTGATTTGCTGCATGCTGCTCCCTTCCAAAATATTTTGCCCAGGGTCTACATCAAAGGTAAGAAGCTGAGAGGGAAGCAGTGGGCAGACTCAGAGGTCTCTGCCCAGAAGCTGGTTCTCTCCCATTTCTGCTGAGGATTAGTTCTAGCCCTGTTCCCCCCTCCAGACAGATAAGTGGATACAGCCAAACGTCAGGTGCAAACGAAAGCCAAGGGTGCGTTTCCTGTAGCCTGAAACCTCAAGTCAGTTTGGGGGTTCCCTTCAGGTTTTAAAGCCATTTCACAGCCTCTTTGGAGAATGACAGCATGAAATGTCCATCCCAACAGGAGCGCTCGGTAGCAGGGACATGCTTTTGGACATGTGCGATAAAGCTGCTGCTGAGACCTGCAATGGCACATCCCTCCCTTCTCTGCATCACTGGTTTCCTCATTGCTGTCGGTTTGGCTCTCCTTGGATGGTTGCTGGGGGGCAGCTCTGAGCACACTCGGCGGAAATTGCGGGTCTCCACTTCCTCCTCTCATTTCACTGTTTGCTGCTCGCTTGACAGAAGGAGAACGCTTGGAGGTGCGCATGAAGCGTCTCGAAGCCAAGTATGCCCCACTTCACCTGGTTCCCTTAATAGAGAGGCTGGGCACTCCGCAGGTAAGGATTTCATTGAAAGGGATGGCTGTTGAAAACTTGTAGCAGTCCCCAGATGGCCTGTTTGGCCTTGGGAAAGTGATCCTTTTTTTTTTTCATTGGTTTATTTTTTTTCCCCCAAAACATCAATTGGACAAGCAAACCAGAATCCTTGCCCTAGCAGACACCTTGAAGGGAAATTTATGAGTGGGTCCAGAGATGATGTGTTGCTCCCTCTGGTCTGGCAGGGAGCTGTAAGGCAAGTGTGCTAGAAGACAGTTCTGAATCAGAACAATGCTGAAAAACTCTCCTTCTCCATTTTAAAAAGGTGGAGAATTGCCAGACTGGTTTGAGGGGAAACTTTGCAGAGCTGTCCCTAACTTGATCAATTGCCATCACTTTTGGGGATCCCATTTTAGGGCTGCAGCGTGGTCCATTTTAAGCTCATCCCTGTCAGGGAATACATCTGAGAATGGTTTCCCTCCTAGCACATGCTTAGAGCTTCAGCACATGCTTGAAATTATGGCTCCATTAAAGTATCTTCTTGACGTGGGTCTCAGCATGGGAAAGATCCCTTGTGCAGAAACTGAATGCTGTTAAAAATGTGTCTGTAGACTGATCAATGTAATGGGCAAAATCTGAGCTCCATTGATAGTAATAATCAAACTTCCAGTGCCCACTTAATGGGGTTGATGGGGTAAAAGACATTCAAAGTGTCAAATGAATCAACACCCTTTTTCTGTAATGTACTGATGGGGGAATGGAATGAGGTGACAGATCTATGGCAGGCAAGAAGTTGCTGATTTTTTTTTTCTTGGTTTTCTTTTTTCTGATGAATCAAGGACATTCTGAACTTTGCATCATTGGAAATCATCTGAAACAAAGAAATTGGCTAGATAACTGAGGGCTTTGTCTTACTTTGTAGAGACTTCCTTTTAAAGGAGACACTCGAGAAAAAGAATTCACCTCTGTGTTTTTGTGTCTTTGTGTTGGTCTTTCTATCTTTCCTTCTTTCCATGCAAAATCATCATTGAAATCTGCTATTAGAGTCACTCGTTGCTTATCCCTGCCATAGTTATAATGGTGATGAAAACAAAAGGTACTTCATGTCCAACAAAAAAAGCAGTTTTTCTGTAAACTGCTCCATATTCATCACACAGGTACCCCAACTGGGTACCTGACTTTTTTTGAGCTCAAATGTAAATGAACACAAGAATCGCTTTCTAAAGGTGCCTCCATAGCTTCTAAGCTTGCTCCTTATGCAATTTTGGACATGCATTTTGGAAATGCAGTTTTGGACACAGGCAATATGGGATTTTTCCTGCAAAATGCATATATGTCTCTTAACAACTGTCCAGAATCTGAGCAGACATTGCCTGCTAGATGCCTCTCCCAAAAGGTGGCCCTATAAATTTCATAGAATTCCGTGGTGTGAAGGGGCTGAGCCAGGGCTAGTGGGGATCTTTGCAGGTTTTGGGTTGGGTTCTGGCAAGCTCACCAGTTAATGGGCTGTAAAAGAAGTTCAAAAACAGGAAAATCAAAACTGGGTTTGTGCAATGGCAGGAAAACTGTCAGTGATTCTTGTAAATAATTACTTAGGGAATCCAGAAGCAGCTGTTTGATGTGTCAGTCATAAAGAACCAGGCAGGTCCAAGTGGTTCATTAAAGGAATCCTCTTTCTTTTAATGCTGACCATAGAGGTATTTAGTAAGGGATTTTCAAATCCTCGCTTGGTCTGTCTGGTTTCTTCACTGGAAGTAATGGGAGCATTTCCTTCTGAAGACAGAGGGAATAGTTGAGCCAGCACAGTGGCATCCTTTGACAATTTATCTTGAGAGCACCTTTCCTCTCCAGATCTTAGAAATCAGTGGGACCCCAGACTGTGAGACAGCTCTGGCCACAAGACCAACAGCTCTCCAGCTGTCCATGTTAGATATCTACCCAAGGATGGTAGTCCTGTGTCAAACACTTGTCTTATTTTGATGAATTTTAGAACCAAATTCTGTCTGTGAATGTGCATGACTGAGTGGCATTGCCTGCTTTGAAAGCCAGATGTATCCCTTTCTAAATTAAGATTTCCTCAGAAACAGTGTACTAAGATCATTGGAGAAGTTGGTTCTCAAAAGTACCTTGTTTTATCACTGTATCCTAGCAAACAGTCATGCCAACACCTAATTTACATTTGAGATGGCTCTGCTTCTGTTGTGTCCTCATTTTGCCATGGTAGACCAGTGTCTGCAGATCTGTACCCATAAGAGCTTGAGGAGAGGAAAAGTGAACAGCATTTAGCTAAGAAAAAGCTGGATAAAATAAGTCTTTACTTGGTAAGCAAACACATGCAGGTGCATGCCATGGAACTGGTGATACCATTCCTATGTTTAACAGATTTAGAGATCTCAGATCCAATCTGGCCTTTGCACACCAATACAGCTTTCCCATGGTATTTGCTATTAGTTGAATATTAATTGAGCTGAGGTTCCCAGAACATCCTTGAAATTGTGACACAAACAAGACTTTTAACACTTCCAATTTCCAGAGCCAACAAACTGAAAGTGCTTTAGGTTAGTGCCAGCATAAAGTAATAGTCAGGGGGCTGTGCAGGCACACTCATGCATTTTTCATAGTGCAATGAAGATCACCCCAGTAAACCAAGCGTAATTCATGTTCTTAACATCTGACCAGGATATGTCCCTACCCTCTGTCCCAGCTGCTCCAAGTCCCCATCATGACTCTGACTGGGAGAGCATTTTTATAGGCATTACAGGGACAACTGGAAATGGAGCAAGTGCTTAAAAACTACTTAAGGCTCCAGGAACTCCTGTGGGGTATGCAGGGTCTCGGTAAATGTCACTGCCTGCTCTTCGTGTCTCTGCCAAAGTGGTGAGAGGGGTGAAGGGCTCTGCTTGTGGGGCCAGGGCTGCCTGTCCTGTACTTGGGTGAGCACAGCAGAGCCAGAGCCTCCCACGGCCACGGGCAGGGCTCTGACAGCACTCAGCTCCCCTTTCCCATGGTGGTGTTGGCAGCACTGCAAACAGAAGTCGGTCATGCCGCTGGAACAGCAATAAATGGGGCAGCTAAGAGGATGCCAGGGCAGTGAGTGACCCCCATGCTTGCACCACAGCCCCACTCAGGGAGCTCGGGGGGTCAGTGCTCCCAGGGGCAGGCCCTACTTGCTTATTTACAATCCCCATTTTTTTCTTATTCTGAGGGAGAAATGCGGATAAAACAAAAGTTGATTCCTTTTTCATTTTCCTTTAGTGTAAAAGCCAAAATAATCAATCCAATGGAGCCATTCCAGATTTGTGTATCTAAATCTGAACGGGGATGTCACAGAAATTCTCCATATGTGTAAAGCTCCCACATCTGGAAAAAGTATTATTTGACTTTCTTATAAAGCTCAGGTTTTCCAGTATTAAGGTTCTAGTTACTTCTCATCGTGCTCAGAGCTTTTTAACCCTAACTACAGAAGAAATCAAGTAAGCCATAGGCTATCTACATTTAAAAGAGATGATGGCAATGTCCTTGGAAGCAAAATGTCCCTGTTCTCTCCTGATTTATTTTCATAATTTGCAGAGATTACGACATGAAACCCAGCAACGCTGCGTAGCACTAATAGAACAGAACAGCCCGCTAGCAGAATTAAGGATCAGTATTTCTGATCAGAGCTTTGCTCTCACCTTTCGTTTTCTGACGTACATAGTTATTCCAAAAGATACTGAGGTTGGTAAAATGTAACTGAGGACAATATTAAGTCTTCTTCTGTTTGAGGGATGAGTATTCTCTGGTGGGAAGTGCCATGGGAGCAGCCATCAGAGGTAAGGTTGGACCTTCCACGGGCTCTGTGGTAACTTTGAAAGAGCCGAGGAGAGACCAGGCAGCATTATGTCCCGCGAGAGGGCCCATCCGTGTCACATCATCACCTCTGTTTCTCTGGCTGTCCCCCTCCCCAGCAAATAGCCATCGCCCGGGAGGGTGACCTGCTGACCAAGGAGCGGCTGTGCTGCGGGCTCTCCATGTTCGAGGTGATCCTGACGCGGATTCGGAGCTACCTGCAGGACCCCATCTGGCGTGGGCCACCCCCGACCAACGGGGTCATGCACGTGGACGAGTGCGTGGAGTTCCACCGGCTCTGGAGCGCCATGCAGTTCGTGTACTGCATCCCCGTGGGCACCAACGAGTTCACTGCAGAGTGAGTGTCCCTGCCCAGGGGCCAGCGGGGCCGGCAAGCCCTGCGGTGCCCTCTGCTGAGGTGACGGTGGAGGTGGAGGGGGAACGTGGGTCCTCGGTGTTGCCGTGCGTGGATATTAAACTGATGCTCAGAGAGCTTTCTGTCAGAAGAGCTGGAGAAAAGAGCACGGCAAAGGGACATGCCCAAAGGAGATGGGTAGGTGGGCCAACAACCCAAGAGTAGGTCCTCAGCCATCTCGCCCTGTGATTCACCCTGCACAGCCTGGCCTGGGTGTCATTCTGCGCATGTCTTTCTGAGTTCAGTTTCTCCGGGTGTATACCCACTTTCTAGGAGCAGGACTGAATCCAGTTTCCCTAGGAATTCACCAAAGAAAGTTCCTAGTGCCATAGTACTTCTGCCTGACTCTATCCTGTCATCTCTCCCCACCCCATCTCCCTTCCAGGCAGTGCTTTGGAGATGGTCTGAACTGGGCAGGTTGCTCTATTATTGTTCTCCTCGGACAGCAGCGGCGCTTTGACCTCTTTGACTTCTGCTACCACCTGCTGAAGGTGCAGAGGCAGGATGGGAAGGATGAAATCATAAAAAACGTGGTAAGTTGACGGATGAGCTCCCAAAGGACCTGAGCACACTTTCCTGTTTTCTCTCTTGCTTTGTCCAAACTCATCGATTATAACCGTGCCCAGTGTTAACCTCATTAAACTGGACACATTCACTCTAAGGTTTTCGTCTGCGGTCTCAGCAGAGATGCCAAGGTTTTAATTGGCTTGAAAAATCCAATCTTTTTTTCTCCCAAAGCTTTCCCCTTCTTCCTGGGGTTGGGAAGCAGGATCTGAGGAGCTGGTATTTCCAGCAACCACGCTGTGATCTTGCTGGCTTTATCAATAAGCAGCTGGGAGTCTAGACTTTGGAACAGTTGACTTAGGACCACTCACTGATCTTGTTAATGCTCTGGCTTGAGTCATCAAACCCTATAATGAGGCGAGTCACTGGTCCCTGAGAAGTGCTAAGTGGAACAGTAACACGTGTTCTGCTTTAGCAGAGGTTTCCAGCAGCAGGACAGAGGTACTGCTATTTTCTAGCTGATCAGATGACATAAGACTCTTCATCTGCTGTTTTTCTCCCTCACCATCCCTCCAGCCCTTGAAGAAGATGGCCGACAGGATCAGGAAGTATCAGATCCTGAACAATGAGATTTTTGCCATCCTGAACAAGTACATGAAGTCGGTGGAGACAGACAGTTCCACGGTGGAGCACGTGCGCTGCTTCCAGCCCCCAATCCACCAGTCGCTGGCCACCACCTGCTAGTGCGGACACGGACCCCACGTGGGTTGGGAAGGGAGAAGGGACTGAACCCAAACCAGCTGGGAGGGGTCAACTTGGTGTGAGACCTGGCAACGAAGTGATGCTGGGTCTGCCCCTACACCCGAGGATGCCTCTTGCCCTCGGCCCCGTTTGAGTGCATGTTCCTCTGTACCATCCCTGTGATCGGTTTTACTTGTAGCTTTCGGACTTGGGGGTGGGTGGGGGTGGGTGGGCGAAACGTGCTTTTGTTCCATGAAGTGGTCCGGTTTTCCCCCATGGTTCGCTCAGCCAGACGCGTCACTCTGAGGCCCTCCTGCAGCCCCCTGCGTGGGGGTCCTGCTGGAAGAGTCCCACCCTTCCACAGTGCCGGGAACCCGCGCCCGCCGCAGGAATAATGGGGCAAATCCACCCCCACTGACTTGGGCCGCTGGCCGCAGAGCAGGAGGCTCTGAAGAGAAGTCCCTGATTGACTCTTTGAGGGGAAGAAGGGATGAGGGCAGGATGGTCACCTGAAGGTCAGGTGGCTGGCGTGGAGGAGCCCTGCCAGGGTGGTCATGGGTGGCTGAGCCTCGTGCTCCCTGCCACGTTGTTGGCCTCTCCAGCAGTTCTTAGAGGGAGCTTTGGCACTTGGGCTTCAGAACAGCAATGATGTAGTCACTGAATAACTCCTCAGCACTTCAGAGAGCTGGGGAAAGAGAAGATGGCCTGGCTTTTTCCCCTGCTGTGGGGCATCCGTTTATTTTAATGCAGAGTTTCTCCCCCGAAGATACATCTTCCATGGACTAAATCAGATTTCTTAGAGACTACAGAGGAGGCTGCATTCATGTGGGTGTGCTCTTGAACACTTTAATTTGGGTGGAAATAATCACTGGTCCTGACAGGATGCAGGTGTAGTTACCTTGAACATACGAGATCTTTGATCTTCAGCCAGGGATGAGAGCTGGGGTGCATAATCCATGTATGTTCAGGGAGCTGTTTTCCCTCGGTTTAGACAAATTCCTAATGGCACAGCGACCAAATACCTTTCTTCAGAGAATGGTGACTATCAGCAGGGCTTAGGAAACTTTCCATCACTCAGAAATTATGTAATTGTTTACAAGAGGTGAAATACAGGATAAGCATTAAAAAATACCAAGAATTTTCTAAATTTAAAGGCATTCAGAGGGAACACTGGAGTCTGTTTCCTTTTCTCACTCAGCTATTCTAAGATCCCTGGATAATGAGAACAGATTCAGGTGGAACTTCAAGAAGGATTTCATAACTCATGGTCTTCCCTGCTTCCCCTCAGTAGTGTCATTGGAGTGATAAAAAAGCTTGTGCTTGAAGTTCAGGGAGATGAAACCACATGCTCCAAGAGAAAATGATCCCAGCCTCACCACTGGCTTTCCTCAGCTTTAGCCGGGTCACAGCAGGTAATTACTGTGGCAATATACAGATGTGATAATATATATTCCTTTCATGCATTTCATCATGCCTTGTAAACTGCATGCTGTTACAGATGTTACAAGTCAGAGCCTGGGCATTTATTCTCTCAGAGGGAACATAGAATTAATTAGTAGGAATGTCCCAGCTGTAGTATTTTGTCTTAGGGAACAACAGCCAGCAAACTACTATTGGCAAGAGATCTTGCTGGGTGGGATGAATTTATCTCAGATGTTCATCACCTACTCCCTTGATAATCAGTCAATACCCGACACGTGACTAGTGGTGGACATTTTCACACCTCGAGTTTCCATTAATTACTGAGACAGACATTTCAGCTGCAGGGAGGAAATTGTGTAGCACAGCAATCTGAAAGTAAAATGAAATCTCAGGAAGTCTGGGCTGAAATCTTGGAGTGGCAGGGAAGGACCCAGCCCAACAAGGCGAGTTGTTTCCTCTGTGTTGTGAGGAGGAGCAGCAGAAGAGCATCTGGGCCTTGTTGACACTGCAGGGCTCTTACTCTCCATTTACTCTTCCACTAGGGATGGCAGTTCTGGTTTTCCATCATGTTCCACCACCTCCACACTACTGGAGTGAGGGTATCTAAAGATACATATTTTTAAAAGGAAGAGGAGAATCAAGCACTTTATTTTTTGTGGAAAACAAGATACAAGGAAGATAGATCCAACCAAGATCTTATTTTTCCTGACCTAAATAGCATGTGCTTGTTTCTTTGGTATGAAAGTGTTGCTGAAAAGGTGGCACAAGTCCTTGCCTGGCTCTCAGAGCCACCTCTAGGCACAGCACAAACTAAATGTCCTGCTGCACCTGACCTGTTATGGGATGTTGGAGTCTTCTCAGAAACCTGCACGAGCAACAGGGTTGCTACAGAAGGACAAACTGTACCAAATGACCCAGTCTCAGCTACCTACAAAATGGGATATAACAAGGTGAATTTAAATGCCTGTTTAGGTTGGAAACGAGTCCTGAGATATTTCACCTAAACCTGTAAATGTCTTTGCATTCTTTTGCTGTAGTTTTGCCATAATAATTCCCTGAAGCTCTGCAAACCATGGTTGCACATACTTGGAAGAAGCGGTAGATGAAATCTATTTGTTGCCCTTGGATTTGCATGAACCAAATGTAAAGTGTTTTGACTGTAGAGTGTATGCAGATGTTTTCCCTTGTTGCTCAGATAGTGTGAGATATCAGCTAGGAATAATGTTACGGTCTTAATTTCTGAGATTTTATGTTGCTGTCCTTTGATTATCTCAAGGGTTCAAATAGTTTTCTCATCCTCCTTGACTGTGTATGAGAAAGAGGTCCAGGCTTAGGTCTTTAAACAACTCCGTTAAAATGGATTTTTTTTTTCCTTCTATCCTTTCTTTTAAAGTTATCATTGTTAATGGAAATAGGGACCAAATTTGTGACAGTAGGGCTAAAGAATAACAGATTGCCATGGGTATATTCTCCATGCCTGCAGACATTCTGCCAAATTTGGATGTCTTCCTTCCAGATATGCTCCAATCCTACCGTTTTCAGCCTTTTATAATCTGCAGACCCCTAATGTTCTTTTTCTAGGGAAATGTTGACCCCTCTCTGAATAATTCCAAGTCCACTAACTATGGACTTACTGTTTTACTTGTATTTTCCTGCTTATGCTGAAGTAGTCTGCAAACTCCCTGGGATGTACCAGCCACCACTTGGAATGTCCACTTCGAAGACAGGTTGTTGGCTCCATACAGGAATTACAGGGGGAGAAGGATGGCCTGTGTCATGAATGAAGTCAGACGGGGTTATTTTAATGTTCACTCTGGCTGTGCCATTATAAAATGTGACTATTGGCAGTGCACATGCTTTTCTGGGATGATGCTGCACTTGACTTTCAATCCTACAATAGAAAGGGGAAACAAACTAGTTCAAGCTCAGCACTTCAATGGTTTTCCTTTTAAACTCTGACAGCACTTAGTAGCATTGAACAATGTTAGTCCTTTTTCTCCTGCATTACTCCAGTCCAGTAGGTTCATGTGTGTTTGAGAACAAAAGAAAAAAGAATTGAGGGTGTAAAAAAAACCAAGAAAATATTCTCAAAAACTGTTGTCAAATGTACCATATTTGTATGAAAAGCTGCTTGAGTTATTTTGTACAATGAATTTTATTTATGGTGAGGTATATTTACGCTTGTGATCTGATACAGTGTTAAATTTTTGATCCATATTTGCTATGCAGCTGAAGATGATATTTTGGTTTTGTATTTTTTGCTGTTGCTCTGAAATACAGCCAACAGAAGCTTCCATCTCCATTAGAAGTGCTTCTGCAAGAGTAAACCATCTGGTACCTGGTGATATGTCCCATAACACAGCAACCAACAGTGTGTACAACAAATGTGGGATGACTTTTGTGATGAAGAGAAATAAAAATTGGGCTCATTCGTGAAATGGGCAGACTTTACTTTGTGGTGTCATCATCATGTTATCTGTAATTTGAGGACATCCTCCAATTGCACCTGGCACAAAGGAAAAGCTAAGTTGGTAAAAATGTCAAGCTTTTGTCAAAACAAAAAGGGAAAAATTTGAGGCTTTCTGGCCAACACCAAAACAGACATATTTTCCTGTCAAAAAGTTAAATTAGTTTTGAGGAAAACTTCCTTGCACAACAAATATTTACATGAAAACTTGTTTTATTATAAGGGGGCCAGTGGAGGGAAAATTATATAATTATTTTTAATAGAATTTGATAGGCTCTACTGAGAACAAAGCTAAACTGAGGAGCTAATGTTCTCTCATAACCACAGCCTTGTCAACTCCACGGGGGCCTTTTTATTCCAGGAGACTCTCCTTGCTATTTTTTTCCCAAATTTCCATTTGAAACCAGGCAGCTCTGTTCATCTTTCCAATGTGCTTCAAGTCAGGATGTGCTGCAGCGTTGTGGGTGACATCTGGCTGTGCAGGACTGTTTGCCTCGTGGTTGAAAGTTGCCCAATGTTTACTGATTTCAACATGCAGCAGGGAATGGCAGAGGGGAGAGCAGGACTTTCTCCCTGCCTCGGCCGCTGATACTGGGCAGGTTGTTTGGGTTTCATTCTTTCTTCAACCAATATTTCTCTTTTTTTTTTTTCCCTAACAAATTTTAGCTGCTGTCTCATGCACACCCCAGTTCTCACAGCAGCCTTAAGCGCTGAGAGTTCACGTGGTCTCACCTGGAACCAGAAGCAATTCTTGCTTTGAGTCTCAGGGTCCAAGACTCTGAATTTTGAACAACCAGCCCTACGGGACTGGTATCAGAGACAGGCTTACATCATCTTCGTAGCGTTCCTAAATATGTTTACATCTTCACATTAAAGGCACATCACCAATCTGAAGAACAGTTCATTAATGATTGTTTTATTCTTTCAAAAGCTTAACAAAATTACCCTTTCTGTGACCCCCTCTGCAAGCCAAGAGTGCCTTTCATATCTAGTTTTGCTTGATTTAGAGTTCTGATGCAAATGCCTGGCAGATAAGAGGTCAGCAAACAAAGATCTGCTGATTGCATGTCACTTCACCTCTTGCATGTCACTTCACCTCATGGCACTGCTGCTCCAGTGCCTCAAGGCCTCCAATGCCCACTGAGCACCAGCTCCCATCCATCCATCACCAACCCACCACTCCTGTTCTGACATCAGACATGCTTTATGGGGCCACAGTGACCTGGATCACTGAACTGGTCTGGATAAAACATTTAACAACCCTGGGAGAAGGAGCTGGGGTGTGTTTTATGGCCTCGTGACCCTGGGTCACTCAGCAGCCCCTGAGCACAGACACACAGGTATGTGCACTGGCAGTACCACGAGGGTGGGAACCCACCGTGGGTGTGACGGGCTTGGGAACTCTCCTTGTTGGTGTTGTCTAAACTCTTGTAGTACCAAATGTCAGCCACTGCTGACACGGTTACCTTGAGACAGGCTGAATTAAAAGCTGTCTGCTCAACAGAGCTCAGTCTTTCAAGCTTGGAGCATCCTTTCAAGTAGTGCCGCAATCATCCAACAGCAGGCAATTCCTTTAACTCCTACACTGTCAGGTCGTTGCCAGGAAAAGGATTTACCCTCTCTTTGAAGCAGCAAAAGGCTCCTTGGAGCCCTAAAACTATACAAAGCCAGAGCAGAATATTGCAGCCCTGTTCAGGGTCCACAGGAACCATGCCTAGCAGACATCCAAGGGCAAAAGTTTCCATCACCTGTTAGCAGGATACTTCCACCCTTATTTTTAACACAGGACAATTGATACCTAGTATTTTTCCATCATTTTTTTTTCCAGACCAGAAGAGATGAGCAGACAAGAGGGCAGGAAAGAAAAGCCTTTTGATGTTGCTAAAGAGGTTATTTGTAGGCAACGCTGCCTTGCTCTGCCCTGTGGATTCCAGTCAAGTTTTTTGGCCTGGAAACCAGTATTTCAGGAGGAACTGCATTGTTAGAAGATGAGCTGCTAAGGAAGGCTCCCTGATTTCTGATGAGTTATTTTTAAGGCAACATCTGATGGGAGTATCAACCAGTGAGGTCATAGCTTGGAGCTGAATTCCCTTAATTACAACCTTCCCATTAAAATGAGGATATGAAGCAATAAAAGAGGCATTGGCTGCCTCCCTGCTTTATTGTTATCAGTCTCAACTTGCCCTTGACTGAGCATAGAAGGCAATTCCATGCCAATCCTACGTGGCTTTTAACTCCCATATTGCCATACACAGCCTTGGTAAATCCATCAAATGCAACTCCTGGGACTGTGATTTTATACACTGCATTCCACAGCCCCTGCACCAAAGAGTAAGAAATCTATGACACATTTGTGTCTGTGGTTGATGACAAGATCTGACTGAAGTTTCTCCCACAGTGGTGACAACTAGGCATGCTCTTTCCCCGATGTCTGATAGAGTCAGCTCACATTGCAGTGTCCCCTCCTTGGGATCTCTTCCCCATCATGTCTCTCTTCCCAGAACTTAAAATGGCTTCTTTTGGAGGTCTCACCCCTTGCCAAATCTGGCAAAAGTAGCCCACAGCATCAAATATCTCTGGGGATGAAAGGGAGTATATAAACACACATGAAAGTGGTCACAATTAGCCTTTTCCTTTAGGAAATCAAGCCTATTGCTTTTAACTGCACCTTGCTGTGGCAGTAATGTATGAGGTTGCACCACGACCAAAAGGATTATTTTAATCCCAGATCCCTCCCTCCCTCTCTTGGTGCACAGTGGGCGGCTGTGCTCTACACAGGTAACAACACTCACCTGCAGAAACTTGGAAATTATTAATTAGTTTAACCGGCAATAATCACATCACAATTAGCACTCCCCAGCTATGAGCAAGGCCTCAGGGTGTTGGAAAAGGTCCAGCAAAGGGGAGAGCCCCGCAGTGCCCCAAGCACCAGGGCAAACCGGTGGAGCAGCCTGTGAAGGGACAGGGGACACGAATTCCTCAGCCAGTGCAGGCAGTCAGCACTGCAAACACAGCGAGTACTTGTCCCACTCCACCATCACACTGGTTTCTGCAGCCAGCTTCATATTCACACTTTGCATGAATAGCTCTTAGCATCAGTGAGTAAATTTACTAAATAGAGGCCAAATCCTGCCATCATTATCTTGCCCAGGGTCTTGCCCCTTTTTCCTGCCTAATATATAATAGAAGCAGAACTCGCTCATTAGCACATGTTTCATTTCCTACTTCAAAACCTGCTGCCAAATGGTTTGGATTGATTATCAAGTGCTCTGTGACAAAGGGGAGGACATGGTATTTGGCTGGCACATCGCTGCCAGCCAGTGACCCGCAGGACTGTGATGGACTAACAGACCTGATTAAAATCAAATGACTCACGGAGCACTTGAGCATTACACTGACTGGAGAAAACAGTTGCTCCCAGATAGGATCAGGCACTGAGTGAAGGAGCCATGAGGTGTTAGCAAGGCTGCAGCCTGATGGTCTAAGGGCAATTACTGTTGTAGCAGGTAATTTATTTTATAGGGGAAAAAAGAAAAGCAATTTTTCAGACACATTCAGATCCTGCAAATTTTACATCTTTATATCGCCTTATGACTGTTTCTACCTATCAATGTGGGCTTGCTGAAGAAAAGCTATTGTTTGGCTATTGGTTTTACTTATCTCTGCTGACCTACAGCAAAACGCAGCTAATGGCACCGAAAGGCCTTTTTTATGGGCAGTAGGTTTGTGTGTGCACAGGGGCACTGGGCACAAACGCTGGAAGGGAGGTCGGCAGAGGAGGGTGGGGATGAAGACAACACCCACTGGTGTGCAACACGTTCCAAAAGGTTCACACGCTGTGATCAGCCGTGGGAGAGGGAGCTGATGGAGTCTCCTCCAGGCTCAAAAAACCCCAAGTGACCTCAGCTGCTCCTCATACGGCTTCCCCGCCAGACCCTTCACCATCTTCTCCTCCGGATGCTAATGGCTTTATAGCATAGAATCACAGAATCAGCTGGGTTGGAGGAGACCTCTGAGATCATCAAGGCCAACCCTTGCTCCAACATACACATCCTGCATATATTTTGGCACCCAAAACTTTTAGGCTCGAAAGCACCTCTAAGCTCATCGAGTCCGACCATTAACCTGCCACTGCCACTAACATTTCTCTTGTTTACCTTTAATTTCTCTTCCACCACGCCCCGCCCCTGTTTAAAGCCCCCGGCTTGGGCAGCGTGGGCGACCTGCTGAGCGCACAGCGAGGGTCGCACACCCCCGGGCTGCCACCGCACCTTCTCCTGCCCCTGCCATGAGGAAAACACGCTCCAGAGGAGATACCCCTGCCCGGGCTGCGGCAGGAGCCTCACCCCGGATGGGTGGGAAGGAACAGAACTGCTGCCACCGCACCCCGGGCAGGGGAGGGACGGGGATGGGGCTCACGGGCTGCGGGGAGCGGGGGCTGCCCCGGGGGGCTCTTCCGAGGCTCTCCCGGGTATCGCTGTCGGTGCTCGGAGCCCATCGAGGGGCCGGCCCGTGGCGGGGGAGGAGCCGGGCGGGCACAGGTGAGCCGGCACCTGACCCTGCCCGGCCCCGCTCTGCCCTCGGGATGCGCTGAGCCATCGGCGCACGGAGGCGATGGAGCCGCTGGAGACGAACAGGAGCTGCGGCAACGGTGGGTGCGGGAGCGGGAGCGGGGGGAGCAGGACCGGGAGCGGGGGGTGCGGGACCGAACCAGGACCGGGACCGGGGGGTGCGGGAGCGGGAGCAGAGGAAGCGGGACCGGCAGCGGGGGGAGCGGGACCGGACCAGGACCGGGACCGGCCCCGGCTCTGCCCGCGGGGGAGCGGAGGGAGAGGTCGGGAAGGGGCTGAGCCCGCGGCACCCCCCGGCATTACCACCCCAAAAACCACCCCCGCCCCGGCTTCAGGGCTGTCCTCTGTCCCTGCCGAGGTTTTTTCTCCTTTTTGGGGTTTCTTGTCTTTGGTGTTTGGTTGTTTTTTTGTTTGTTTTTTTTTCTTTTTTCTTTTTTTTTTGAGGTCTGTATAGGAACGGGAAACCTTGAGCCACGCAGCCTGCGCTGCAAGCAGGCAGCGCCGCGCTCTGCCAGCCTTATAGCACCCAAAGAACTCAGGATTTGGGGTTTTAGTCCTTTACAGATTAACTAATTCGGGCAGTGATCACCCCATCCCGCTGCCTGACGCTTGTGCCCATTCACCCAGACGGGGAGGCAAGTTCCTCCCGTGTGCCCCAGGATCTATTTCCACGATCAAAGATGTTTTTCTCCTAGAGAAAAAAAGAAAAAATACTGTTAGAGAACCTTTGGAAATTCATCTAGAAAGTCACTGGAATATTTTTCCCCTGGAAAAAAGTTCATTTCCCATTCAGATCCAAAACCTCAGCTATGTGTGCCAGGGCCAGGGGTTGCAGCTGCAGAAGATCTAAGCCAGTCTCCTGGTTCAGGAAGAACATGGGCCCCGTGCCCAGGCTGCCAGCAGTGCTGGGAGCACTTCAGTCATTGCATACCCCTGTCTGCAGAGACACAAATACTTGCTCCGTATTTCCTACGTGAGTTCAAGTGGAAAATTGAAGTCTTTTACTACAAAGGCACTTCTGTGACACTCCACCTGGCTGCTCTGTTCCCCACAGTCGCAGTCATGCTGCCTTTACTACACCCAGAGTGAAGATTGCAATAGAGAGGTGTGCTGGGTGTGGTAGGAGTGTCAGGGGTGGAAGAAACTCAGCAATTTTCCCACCCACACACAGCAACACACCTTGGCCAGAGACACAGAGCTCTAGTGCTCTTGGTATATATATGTATGTGTATATATATATATATATATATAACAGCAGGAAAGTGTGACTGCTCTCAGTCCTTCAGCAGTGGCAGGACTGGGTTTGGTTTAGGAGCAGTCAGACACTCTGCAAACAGGTAGAATAGAGCCATTAAACAGCAGAGGTAACACAACGATGAAACTTTGGTCTGAGACAAACCAGTTGTTATGACACGGCTCAGTGCAGAGCTGGAACAGATGCACAGTTACAAAGTGCTGGCATCACTCCACATCAAACCCAAAGTTATGAGCTGGCAGATGTAGGGATTAGTTGGCTGGAAAGCACCAAAACCTTTGAATTAACGAGGCTGAGTGCTGATAATGCATAGTTCAACCCCATAACATTGGAGTTTGGTGGAGATACTCTGGTATACATATTTGCAAAGTTAAATTACTTTATTAGAGGAGTCCATGTGGCTTTCCAGTTCAGCGTGTAGACTGGTCAACACACTCCGTGTCAAAGAGATGCTTGAAATGTAGGCCATAAATCTGTCACTCACCTTGCCATTTCCACCTGTGAGTAGAGAGGTGTCCTGAGCTGTTGGGAGCTGATGGGTATGTGCCATTAGGGTGAGTCCAAGGGCAATACAGGCACTGCTGATAGTCATGTCAGTAATTTCCTGTTTTATCTCCACTGTGGTCTCACAGGGTCTCTGCTCACCCTTTCGTGCCTTTCCCACCGGGTCGTGTGCCAAGTGATCAGCGATGCTGACCTAGCTGAGTCCGTCCAGGACAACGGGACTTCTGATAATTCCTGGATAACTAGGCTGGAAAGCAATTATGGATTCTACATTGGCCTGGGCTTGGCTGTCTTCTCCAGCTTCCTCATTGGAAGCAGTGTCATCCTCAAGAAGAAGGGGCTGCTACGGCTGGTGGAGAAGGGAGGCACCAGGGCAGGTAAGGCTTGTTTTGGGGTAGAGGAAGGGGAAAGGAGGGAGAAGGTCCCCCTCTTCCCAGAACCACACACATCATCCAAACTCCAGCACTCATAAGGCAGGGAACACCTCTGGGTACAATCAGTTCTCTGTCAGCAATGTAAATAAGTAATAATGTAAATAGATTTTGGGAATGTGTTTTTCTGTGTGAAACCGAGACAGCAGCGCTGTGCAGGAGCTGAGGTGCTGATTTACAGAGCTCTGCACTGGAAAGGAGCTGCTTTGCAGAGCCCTGCACTGGAAGAGCTCAGCTAAAAGCAGCATATCCCTGCCTGGCACTGCAAATAGCAAGGGATTTTCCCTGTGCAATCAGAGGTGCCCCACCAGAAGGACTGTACTTATCCATCACAGCTCTCGCATGGGAAAGAGTGAGGCCAGGAGGAAGCAGAGTGCTGAAATCCCTCTGAGAAGGGCCCCCTTGCACAAAGCTGCAAGTCATCACTGTGCCACAGACCGGAGCAGAACAGCACAGCACTGTGACCCCACTCCTGCTCTTACTGATGCACCGGGCAGCTTTGCCACCAAGTCACCGAGTCAAGGAGGTGGCCCCACGTGCTTTAATTAGCAGAAGCCATGTATGAATGCAGGGCTGCACGCCAGCACTCCGTGTGAGCTCTGCTTGTGGTTTCAGAAGGGTTCCTTCTGAGGGGTGTTGCTCAACAGCCTGTAGATAACTTTCCTCCAGCACCAGGCTCTTAGGGTGAAGCGTGTGTTTATGGATGGGCAGTGGTGGAGGAGCACTGCCTACAGCAGAATTGCACTGTGGAACTGGACACATCCCATCAACACTGCAAACGTGTGCTCTAGCAGCAGTGTAAGTCCTACCCAGCAGCTGACCTACTTGCATAACTACAAAGCCAAGTAATGATAATTAAAATACTACTGCTTCCAAGGTCTGACCTAGGAACAGCTCTTAAATAATTTTTCAGAGGAAGTCAATATCACCATGCCCATTTTACTGAGGGGGGACATACAGAGGCATGGAATGAAGAAGTGACTGTCCAGAGCCAAGCACCAAAGCAGCCAACAGCACCTGAGCCACAGGCCAGTCTCGAGTCCGTCTCCATCCTCTGCCCTTTGCCCACGTGCAGCTGCTGAACTCCGATGGATTTGCTTTATGGAATTATATTTGCACAGTGAAATATCCGTATTGCTTCAACCGTAGAAGATGTCTCTCTCCTCTTTTCCTCCATGAACTCTTCCCAAAACAGAGCCAAGTGAATGTTAACAAGGAATTAGGGATTAATGACAGTAAACTGCAGCTGACAAAAAGAGTTCTGGAGAAAAAAAACCCAAAACAAATAAACCAGTCGTTTCTAAGGAATACAAAAGCATAACATTTGAACTTCAACACTTGTGAATTTTTTGAAGAACCAGAAAAGGCTGCATTCTAGCAAAAAACTTTTTCCTGTGTCCTGAAGTCTTGTTCAGTCTTCATTCCCCCTTGTCCTACATCACCCTTTAATCTCTCAGTGCCAGGGTGTCACCCCTTCTGTCTGAGCACATCACTTTTCTCCAGGGCAGGTCAAGCACTACTGTTACTGACAGCTCGAGTCAGGCCAGATTTATCAAAAACATGGACTCTCTCTGACCCAGCAAAATCAGGGTTCACAATGTCAGCAGGCTTAAGCTCCTTATGGCTAACAGCTTGTGGGTTAGGACAGAGCTGGATTAGTTCCCAACACAGTATGTCCATTCTGCCTTATTTATATCACATTTTCTTTCATTTGGTTGCTTCAGTGCCAGGAGTTATTTTTCATCAGTAATGCTCGGTCACATAATGGCTCTTCCACATAAAATTAACATTAGATTTTCTTGTGGTTCATGCTGAGACCCTGCAATACAAACACGATACACAGCGGTGAACAAAAGGAGCAGACAGCTTCTGGGACAGGACACAGGGAGCCTTCACCTTGCAATTTATCCCTCTCCAAAGGGGCATTTCTCATCTCTTGCTCTGATGAACGTGGTTGTTAATTCCTGTATATCCATGTGCTTTTCTTCCCCAGGAGATGGAGGCCACGGCTACCTAAAGGACTGGCTCTGGTGGGCTGGCTTGTTAACCAGTAAGTAGAAGCTCTTTCCCTGGGTCTGAAGCTTTCCCAGGGTCTGTCCCTGTGAATGAGGTGTGGAACGAGCTGTCTCATGGCTTCAAGCCTGTCTTCTGTCGAGTTCCCCTTCCCCGTCCCCAGCAGAAGTTCCCTGAGAAGATGAGAGGCAGTGAGCCACGCAGGATCTCCCTCTCTGTCCTGCAGGGCTGGTAGGACTTGCTTGCTCAGTTTTACCTGATCAAAAGCCTGAAAAGCCAGGTTTTAATAAGGCAGCTGGCAGGTCTGCTGTGTCCCAGGCACAGGGCAAACAGCCCCCTGTGCCTGCCTGGGGGCTCGGGGCAAGGTTCCTGCTGAGGCACAGGGAGATAACAAGGAGTTGCAGGGAGCAGCTCCTTTCTGAGCAAAGCTTGTTTCCCCTTAGAGCAAGCCTTAAAACCTTTCTTTTATGCTGCAGCCTTACAATATCTTCTCAAAGGGAACTCAAAGCTGCACAGAGACCAGCAGATTTCACAAGAGGGTTTTTCAGAGCCCTCTGTTCTGGCTCTCACCGTGGCAGCAGCTCAAGGTGCCCCCACCTTGCTCTGCCCTTGTAGCTCCTGTGAGCGAGCACACAGTCCCCACTGTTTGGGGACAAGGACAGCCCAGCCACAGAGGACACCACAGCCCCAAGGACATGCCGTGCAGGTGAGGAGCAGCCTCCCAGCACTGGGGCTCCCACAGCTGCCCCTCTCCCTCATTAACCCCCAGACACAGCAGCTGCCTGGCTGGGCTGGAGGGTTTAGTGAGTTCAGGCGGCTCAGCCCTGGCACCCCAGCCCTTGCCAGGGTGGGCGCAGAGCTCCAGGGGTGCCTCTCTGCTTGGGTTCATTTGTAATAACTTCCACCCACCGTCTGCCCCTGTTTGGCAGCAGCGTGAAACCCCAGCATAAACCCCATTCTCCAGCTCATGTCTTATTGGGTTTGCAAGCCCACAAGAGAAAACATGAAATGTACGCCGTAACTCACTGGTATTTATTTTTCTTGTGTTTGTTCAGTGGGTGGAGGGGAAGCTGCCAACTTTGCTGCCTATGCCTTTGCTCCTGCTACCATAGTCACGCCTCTGGGGGCTCTGAGCGTTCTCATAAGGTGACTTTTTTGTCTATAGTTTGCAATTTGGTGTTGTTTTTTTTTATTTGCCTGTTTGTCTTGTAGTGATGGAAAGGCTTGAAGTGATGCTAATATGATTTATTCTGCCTAGAGGGAAAAATGTCTCAGTGTTTTCTAAAAAACACTTTAAATGTCGTTGTCCTTTAGGGGAATCATTTGGGAACCATTGAATTAAGTAGTAGGCCCTTCTGGAAATGTTGCTTGTGGATAGCAGCCACATACACTGCATGTTAAATTATTGCAAATATCAGCATTACTTCCTGCTTTATTCCAGCTCTTTAGCCAACTCGAGATTGTTTTGGTTTGTTTGTTTGATTTGTTTTGATCTTGTAGTCAACAACACTAAAAATCTAAAAGGGTCAAAAATATCAGGCTTGTTTTGAAACTGTGCCTCACTTGCCTTTTATTTTCTAGGCTTTTAAGGCACTCATGTTGTGGGGTTTTGTACTTCTGGCTGTTGACAAAAGGGCTGAAACTCCATGTTATTTCTTTATTTTTAAACATAACATGACTCTGGGTACTGAAGATTTTATAGAAAGACTGTTATTGTGAAATGTATAAGCAAACTGAGAGTTAAGACTGCTCCTGGTGCCTTGTCCCAAACTTTTATGGACAACAACTAGATATTTTTGTAGAATTATCTATAGCCACAGCACTTTCTGCGTTTCTCTGAGGCTTAACAGTTCTGCTGATTTAGTTAAAATTAATGTGACTCTTTTGTTCTGATGTTTGGGGTTTTTTTCTCCATTACACTGGTCCTTGAAGTAATTTCCTTGAGCACTAAAAGCTCCATAACACCCAGCAGCTCAGGGGTGATTCGGTAGACCCTGAAAATATTTCTGAGGATGTGTTAATGCATTCAGCACTTTTGCACCTTGTTGACACAAGAGCTGTGATCTGCAGGTCACACCTGCACCTCTGCAGTAGATGCAATGTCATTGTGTATTAACACACCGGAATCCAGCTAATTTATGTGAATTTGTGTCCCTGTATCACACAAAAGCATTCTTAACTTGATTTTAGCTGCTGTTCCTTCTTTAAAGGACTGTAAAGCACCAGCTGACATTTTTCTGTCCCATGCAGTGCCATCCTGTCTTCCTATTTGCTTGGAGAACGGCTCAACCTGCTAGGAAAGCTGGGCTGCATGCTGAGCCTGGTGGGCAGCACTGTGATGGTGATACACGCTCCAGAGGACGAGGAGGTCACCAGTCTGGATGAAATGACTTCCAAGCTGAAGGAGCCAGGTAGGCAGGAGGCCGTGTTTTCCTCCCGGGGTGGGCAGTGCCTACTGCTCCCCGCGCCCACTGCTCAGTTTTGAGTTCATCTCTCCCTCTTCCAGGTTTCCTCGCTTATGCTGCGATCCTCTTGGCTCTCTGCTTCCTCCTGATCTTCTACCTCGCCCCTCGTTATGGCCAGAGCAACATCCTTGTCTACCTCACCATCTGCTCCGTTATCGGTGCCTTCTCCGTGTCCTCAGTCAAGGGCTTGGGAATTGCCATTAAGGGCTTCTTTGCTGGCCAGCCTGTGCTGCAGCACCCACTGACATGGATCCTGGTCATCACGCTGGTGGCATCCATCACTACACAAATTAACTACCTCAACAAGTCTCTGGACATTTTCAATACCTCTTTGGTGTTTCCCATCTACTATGTGCTGTTCACCACCATCGTCATCACAACTTCCATCATCCTCTTCAAGGAGTGGGTCACCATGACCGTAATCGACATCATTGGGACAGTTTGTGGCTTCCTCACCATCATTTTGGGGGTGTTTTTACTCCATGCCTTCAAAGACATGGATGTCAGTTTCGGGAATCTGCCAGAGGTCCTCCAGAATGAACAGCAAGTGCCAGTCACCAGAGACGACAAGAACATCCTGATAGAGGTGGACAACTCCAGCATCGCCCCAGAGGATAAACCCAAAGTATCCATGCTCTGCACCTAGCATGTTCTATGTGAGGGACTGGAGGTTGGGTGAAGGGGTTGGTGTTAATAGTCCAGGTGTCACTGAGCAACTGAAAAATGGAAAAACAGCAAAGAAAACCAAAAGCATCGTATCCAAAGCTTGTTAGAGTCAAGCCAGACCTTTCTCCAGGCTTTTGGGTGGGATCTCTGTCATGGTGTGGCAGCAAGGGGTATGTTTAATCCTCACCGCGCCTTAATGCACACAGCCACTGAAAACAAAGATCCTCTTGAAACATCATAGTCCTGGGAGAAATCTCCCCTCCAAGGCCCCTGCCCATCTCTTATTCTTGGCAGGGCTAATGTTTATTCTTGAACTCCATCCCCTTGGGTGGCCACTGATGTCTTTATTTCCAGGCCTTGATTGAGTCATTGATTCATGCTTTTTGTCTTCTTTTTTTTTTCCCCTTTTCTAGACACTGGCATGAGCTCTAAAATACACACCAGTATCTCAAGTGGAGGCGAGACAAGGACTGAACAGTGCACGCCTGCTCTTCAGACTCTGCTTATCCACATTCAGTGACTTGAAGATTGGTGAACATGGACAAAATGTGGTGAATTTTGGAACAGGCACTCACTGGGGCTCAGTAGCTGGACCCAAATCACAAAGTGTTTTTGGGCCATGGCAGAGAAATCTTTCAGCTTCTGTTTTTCTGTGAGGTCCAGGAGTTTCCCTTCAGCACAGTGTTAATTACTTCTTACAGGAGTTTTGTTTGGGTTTTTTTGACCTTGCAGCCACAGTGCCCAGGCCATGTTGATGTGGTTGATAAATTTGCTGGGCTTGTTCTTGCTCAGGTTGAGGAGGTCTGGCAGGATAAACCCCATGTCAGGGAAAGCATTGCCACCATCCCCAAGACTGCTTGTGAAAATCTTTTCAGTCTGAAAGACAAAGTGGCTGTAATTGTTAAGTAATTTTTTTCTTAGGAAATACCTTGATCTTGGCAAGGAAGGTAAAAAAAGAAGGTATTAGTGCAGTTAAAATGTTTTTGCCATCTTGCTACTGGGTCTTACAGGGAGACTGGAATTCATTTGCTGGCAGCACATCCTAAACAGGGAGCAGCGAAGCCTGAGCTGGCTCAGTCCAGAGGCAGCTCTGCCCGGGTTATCCCTGGACCACAGCACACACTGGTGCTCTCTGAGATGCTCACCTGGTTATACCTGGCTCTGAGCACCACTGAACAAATGCACCTTGGGGGTTTGCAGGAGAGAGGACAATCCAAGCTCTTATTTTAATAACATTTCAGTACTATTTGCTTTGGAATGTGGAAAGGGAAATAAAGGGGTTTTTTTCTAAAATAAATAAATATATATATATATATATACATATATCTAACAGTTGCAAGTGGATCTGAACGTTTTTAATGTTTACTCTCATCTTACTGGCATAGCCCTAAAGGATAAACAGGCTCAGGGACAGCGTGTACAGCAGAAAGAGCATCTGGAGCAGAGCAGCGACCTCCTTTGGTGGCAGAAAATAATCCAAGTCACTCACTCTAGCTTTGGTTTTGGCATCCTAATCAGCGTAATGCTTTATGCATTTTATGAAATGACTGCAAATGAGACTCATCTTTCCTCACTGACTGCATTTCATAAAGGCCATACCTCCAGCAGTCCTGCCACCTCTGGAGAAACGCCACTCAGAAAATGAAGGTTTGAACTGAGGTAATAAAATAGCACACAGTAAAAGAGTATTTGTTAATGACAACCAACAAATTTATTAAAACTAGGCAAAAAGGCACCATTAATTGCATTCTTCAAGTATTTGCATAGATGCATAGAGCATTATTGTAAACCAGTAATAAACCATTACTATGGTGGACACAGAAGAAAGTGAGATGTATTTTAATACATTTTCTCCCAAGTAACATTGTATTTTTTAAAAATCAGGTTTTACCATCTTTTACTCCTGCAGTTCCCCTGTTCTCATTCACTCAACTTGCACACATCTGAAAATTTAAAAGGACTCACTTAAAACTACCTTCTGGAGATTTTTATGATATTCCAGCAATAAAGTATTCCATTAGAGTTTGGGCATGTCCAGTTGTCCTCTGCGCATTGTGTGTCCACAGGCATTTTTTTAAAACCTTGATCCCACTCCCATGGGAACTGCATTGAAAATAATTTTAGTGATTTTGAGTGGCCATTTGGAGCAGAAGTGTGCTGCTGTCCTCAGGGAGGGCTCAGAGACAAGGTCAAGTTCCTGTGGTTGAATCTACTACTACAGTGTATATACAGTCCTGCTCCACCTGTGAGCAACAAAACATGCCATTCCATCCAAAGCCACACTGGCTGCACCCCAAGAAACAACAAATTTGGGGGTTGTTTGAGTATACATTTTTATATGTAATATATCCCAACTAAAGAAAAAGACATATAAAGACTAGAAAGATGTTATCTTTCACTTGCCATCCCTTAATTCAGAAAGGAGTTCTTTTAGGTTGTTTTCCAGGCACATAGAAGGTAAGAAAAAGTCTAAAACTAGTAAGATAAAGAATAATCAGAGAGAAATTCAACCCTGTGAACTGTTTCCTTGTGGAGAAAGAGGTAGTAAAGTTGTGAAAACTAGTGTGGTTTAAGTCCTTACAGATACACTACTGAGTGTAACTACACATTTAACGAGTACTTGGAGTTTATCTGTGGGTTTTTTTCATAAGTACATCTTAGGGAAAGAGAACCATCAGACAAGACTCTTTTTCTTTATGCCAATAACACAGTTTCTCACATGTGGAGCAGCAGTCACGCTGTTTGAGGATTTTTCCATAATAAATCAGACACAACAGAACTGTTGCAACCACAGCTCCAGATTTCCTTGTGTTCTCCTAGGAAATCATTTAAAGAAAAAAAAAATCTGGCATAACAAAAGGTCTTATTTTAAATTCCTGAGGCAAGAAAAAAAACCACCCAACATACAAAAGCCCAAACTATTAGGAGAAGAAAAAACCAAATCCATAAGGGAGGGTCCTCAAGGTCATAACCACTGGCTGCTTAAAGTGCACACAGACTCTCTCCATCCATGGCCTGGAGAAAAAACCTGGAGTAAAAGAGCTGCCCTGCAAAAGCACCATGTGTTGTTTTAATATTTCTACTGTTGCACCACCTGGGCATTTTTAAGGTAGGTTTCTCAATGGTTTGGGGAGCAGGCAGCCCACGCTGAGTAGGCTGAAGCACAGACTGAAGCCTGAGGAGATGTGCAAAAATGTCTATGGGTCCACGGTACCGCATGCTGGAGGGGAGGTCTCAGCACTGCCTTTTGCTGAGCTTCCTTCTGGCCATTTGCTGTGTATCCTGGCCAGTTTCCCTGTCGTACCTTGAGTGTGTCCTAATGACATGGATGAGAGCTCACGGGCCGTGCTGGGGATGCTTTCAGGTTTTACAGCACCGAGGGCAGACAAGCGAGTGCTGGAGGACAGACAGGTTGCAACGTTCTTCCTGGAGATGGTTATATGGGGAAAATAATTAACCCGCTCTACTAAAGCTGTTCAAAACCCACAGTGGCCCACAAATTGTATTTCCGTGGTCGTGACCTCACTTGCCCCACACTGTAAACTGAAAATGAACTGAAGAAAGTTATCACCAGCTGCCTCCTGCTCTCCCAGGAGGCAGCGGGTTCTTTATAGCACCAATGTATGTTCCTGCAGCTGCGTGGAGGGGCTGAGGAAGCCAACAGGGCTGGGGCTCACATAAAAGCCCATCAGGGCCAGCACCTGCACTCGCAGCTTGTTCTCCCTGGCAACACTTCAGTAACTGATTAAAAACAGGCGAAACCCCCATCACCCCATCCCTGCATTGGATATTGCACAACAATATTTAAATACCGTATAAACAAGTCATCCCTACACAGAAAAGGCTATCAGCAGAGAGGGTCCAGCTCAGCTTGGCATGTACCTGGGGCACTCCTGCCATGCCTGACTGCAGCTCGGTGAGCCACGGAGGAAACAGGAGGCAAGAGGAGAGCAACGGAGACACTGTGGCACCGAGTGGTGTTGGGTGATGAAGAAAGTGCTGTGCCCTGCAAAGGCCAGAACAGGCTGCTTCAGGGGTGCCCACGGGAGCCTGGCTGTCCCACTCTCCAGCTGTTTGCTGCTCCAGCCGTCCAGGCACCAGTACTCTGGGCGAGATGGAAAAAGGGAAAAGAGGGGAGTGAGCACTGATGGAAGAACAAGCACTGCCCTTGCCCTTTCCTGGAGCTGATGTTACAGCCAGCCTGGGGAAGCCCGTCTCCATTCACATGCATTCACACCCTAAAGCATCACCTGCATAGGAAACTCTCCCACCAGGAGCACAATGAAATTCATGCAGTGTTCTCCATTTTTCACAGCTGGCCTCCAGTATATTGCAGGCTGGAGGCAATGTAACTGTGCTGTGTGGAGTGGAGGTGCTTTGTGTTGAGTGATTCAGTTTGCAGGGCACTGAACTCAGGGTCTAAAAATCCCCTATTACCTGCCCTTATTGAGGACAATTTTGGGAAACACTCCTTGCAGAGAAAGCATCTCCTTACCCATGGCTAGAGAAGCTGGAAACAATTTTTGTTCCTTATTGGGATCTTCAAGTCTTGTGTGAATCTTCCTGTTTTGCTGCTCTTCACTAAAAGTTCTGGGTCACATACACCTTGATACCCCCATTGCTCTGCCCCACTCACACCATCGCCTTGTCTGAGGAAGTGCTCAGGGATGGGGAGAACTGAATTAACTGTTTGGCTCAACCCAAAAAATGCTTGATTTGGAAGAGTTAAAAACAGACCCCTGCAATGAAGGCAAGCAACCCAGCAACCTCCATGTTTCCACCCACCTGGGCTGTGCATGCAGGTGTTCTGCAGTGTGATATTCCCTCCAGAGTGCTTTTATTGCCCAGGGGTGAGGGGACACTGTAGAGGACACCACCACACCCAGTACCTACCTCTGCCACAGGCTGGAGCCGTCCTGGGGTTCTGGTGTGTGCAGGAGGCAGTGGGACAGCAGGGCTGGTCCCCTGCCAGGCTCTGGATCTGGATGGCACAGGATTAGCTGGCAAAGCCCTCTGGGGTGGCCGGGGTCTCGAAATATCCTATGCAAGAAAGAAATAGTTTTGAACTCTCAGCTTCAACAGATGCCCAACCTATATAAAGCATTCACTTTACATGGTGTGAAATTCTGCGTATGGCCACAGGTCCTGCAGACCTCCTGGGCTTTTCTCTTGCTTTGCTGGTCTGAGCAGGCTGGGTGTGGAGCTGCCCACCTCAAGGTCTCTGGTTCGGAGTTAACCCCAGGGTTATTACAATTTATGGCCGCATGATGAAAAACAGGAGAAACCCACCCCAGCTGAGCCTGTAGCATCTCTGCCTGTAGCATCAGACAGGGGGGCTGAGAGACACAAGCAAAACCAGGCTTAAGAAGACCTCTCCCTCTCTGACTCCAGGAGGAAGCCCAGGCAGCTGCAGCTGTGGCTTGTTGTATTACACAGGTGATTAGTGGTTTTCAACACCTAAGAGGTTTTCACCTGTCAATTTTCATGAAGACAGGATGGCCTCAGGCTGCTGGGCAGCTGCTTTCAGCCAAGGACACCCAAACAGGGTTACCAGCTTGCCCTGCCCCGCCTCCCAGATGGAGCTGTGGCCTGAAAGTGCACCTTATTCTGGCTGTTAGAGAACCCAGGAGTTTTAATCCCTGAATTTTGCCAGTAGTAGGGAAGCTATGTTCCGGAGCCTTTTAATTAGCCACATTACTGATGCACTTCAGGTTGGAAGCAAGTTTCACACACATACACTCTATATGTTTGCCCACACAGTGCCCATAAACACTCTGTGTGTATATACATGTGCCCATACAAACACATGCAGACTCCCAAGCAGTTTTCTATTTGTTTGTGCACACAGCTGTCCCTAATAGGATACTTGGAGCATTATATTTTCCATTCATCTAATGAATTTCAGTGGAAAGCATGGCCCTGGGGAGGAGTTACCCCACAAGGGCTGACTGCCTGTTGTTGCTCAGGCTCTGTGGTTTACAGGTGCTGATTTAACAAACACAGCTGCACTCACAACTTGGAGGGCACCCAAAAACCCTGCAGTCCCCTCAGACTATGCATAAATGCAGTGCTTGATGGCTTGGGGATCTATCGCTCTCCAAAGATCTTGCCCTGTGACTCCAGGAAGGACAAGGCAGACTAAATCCCACTGACTGCCAAGTCTGAAGAACTCCTACAGGAATAGCAAGAGAGCAAATCTGGCAGATGCTGCAAACGTCTAGGAAGGACACTGAGACTAGCAAACAGTGACATTAATTATTTCCCCTGTACCTTCTCCATCTTGTGGCTCTCCACCAACCCAGAAACAGCAAAGTTTCTTTTGGAAATCCTATGAAAAGTGTTCCATCTAGTAGGGCTGACTGAGATAAAGAGGCTGGATGCGTTGGGGAAGGAACACAATGGAGATTGTGGGGAACTTGTCAACAACCAGCTGGGAAGGATACCTATTCCTTATTGACAACAGTCAGCTTCCTGCTTTTGTTATAGTTTTCTTTCCTGCTGAAGTGCTGGCTGTTCACAGGAACAATGGAGCTGGAAACAAATCCAATTTGCTAAAACTTTCCTCTATAGGAAGCCCTCAAGGGTTTGTTTTCCTCCATATCCTTCAGAGGGAGACTGTCTGTGAGCCAACCTCCTGCTACCTGCTGTAATGGGGCCCTTTGCTTTTTTCATGGCCCCAACCAAATAGTATTTTGGCAAAATTGGTTTAAGTCTCTCTCAGTGATTTATCATCTCTTCCATAAGAATTTGGGATCATCAGTAAGTTTAGAACAAAGCTTCCAGCAAAAGAAGTAAATCAATACCCTTTCCTTTTAACCCTCAAAATAACTTCATGGCTAGGATGCTCCCGAAAGATGGGGTCCATTTGAGTTAAGGCTAATGTTTTCTAGGAAACATACTGAAAGTCCCATTTCCTGCTCCACACCAAAATTTGTCTGAGGCTCCTGAGGCTTTAGTCCAGGAATGGCCAAATGCAAGATATCTGGGGGATCATCCCAAGGAATGGAGATGCTGCACTCAATACTGAACCACTGAGTGGTAATCTCAGAAGGGCTTGTTGGATGGAGCTCTGAGCAACCTGGACTGGTGGGAGCTGTCCCTGCCCACAGCAGAAGGAGTGGAACAAGATGGTCCTTAAGGTTCCCTCCAACCCAGGCCATTCTATGGTATTCAAATGGTAAAGGGAGCTATGCTTGGCTTGCTTAGGGAAAGATCTGTACAGTCCTTTCATTCCTGACATGTTATCTCTCTGATTTGCAGATAAAAAACTCTTTAGATGACCTTGGTAAAGTGAACGTTGCTTTGTGATCCAAGGTTCAGGTCAGAGATATTGGGGGACCTGAATTAAGTAAGAGTAATTGTGTGGAGTAGTGCCCAGCAGAGTCATTGCCAGTCAAAGCCCAGGAGAACCACTGGGGACGGATCACGCACCGGTGAGCACGGGAAGTCCTACACCCCACCGGGGGAGAGGCTCCACCAGCCCCGCTCAGAACAAACCTCCCATCCAGCAGCATCCACGGGACAGCAGCACAGCTCCATACCTGAGAGACGGGGGGTTTGGGAGCAGGAGGTGCTGGCCTGCTCGGGGGTGTCCGTCGTGCCACGTCCCTCTGGGGTGCTGGCAGTGCCGGCCCCACCGGCTGCCCCACGCTGCAGCTGGAGGAGAAGGCAGAAGGCTCCTGCCTGCTTATCTGGAGCCCTGGAGCTTGGTGGGCAGGAGGCTTTGGTGGGATGTCAGGGACACCAATCACCTGTGCGGAAGACAAATCCTCAGAGTTAGGTATTTCCACCTCAAATCACTTTTTTTACTCTCTGGGATACTTTTGAGGATCTACATGAGGTCTATGAGCCATAGTAGAAAATACTGCCTGCAACACCAGTACATGTTCTTTATGTCTAGAGGGCATTAATTAGATAGACTGGGATAATTTGGGATCATAAGGCAAAAATGGGAAGCAAGAAAAAGGAGTAATTCAGGCTTCAGTGTGACACTTGCAAATAAACTAATTTCTACAGTTGTAAGAGTAGGATGTAACAGCAGAGGGTCTATCAGAGGAGACAAGCAGCTGCACAGGTCTGGTCAAAGCCCAGCTCCTGTCCATAAGAAATCACTAGAAACAGGTTCTACATCCAGCTCCCACTGACTTTCAGCCACAGGTGAGGTCTGTCTATTTTTCCCATCCTTTAATAAAACCAATCCCTAACTACAGCGTGAGAGGGAACCACATCCCACATCTAAGGGCAGCTGGTTCTTTTCCCCGGGGGTTGGAATGTGACCCTGTCCCTACCTTCCTCTGCTGCTGGGGCGTTTTCAACTTGAAGGCAGGGTTTGCGTGCCCAGTTCCAGAGGTGTCACTGACAGTGAGAGAAAGAAAAGAAAGTTATTGCCTTGATACATTTTCTGCTGTTTTCCTCCTGTAGTTTCTATTTTAATTTCATCAAGAGAAGCAAATACTGACCATACCAACAAACCCATTTAGTTACACTCCTTACAGCCTTTGCAGTGTCTCTTCTGACCTGGCAGTGAAGGTGGGAGGGGACGCAAGCAGACAAGGCACAGCACTGACAACTCACCTGAACTGTGGTGTCTTCTTTGGAGAACAGATGGCAAATTTATTCCAGCATTTCAGACAATAGCATAAAACCATGATTCCGATGAGAAGGAGAATGGGAGCCAGGATTGCAAGAGTTATCACAACTGCTGAAGAGCCTGAGGGCAAGAAAGTAGAGTTTGTTAAATGGAAATCTCTCTGCTCCCAGTTTAACTCAAGTCCTTCTGAAGTGGTACTATCACAGAGTTGGTCCCACTCACCTTCAGGTCGGGGGGGACCACTGTCCAAGCTTCCTCCCCTTCCCTCCTTGTTGCAAAATGGGGGGTCCCACCCCTGGTTGCAGTGGCAGTTCTTGTTGTTATTGCAGACCTGGAGTGAGAAGATTCGGAGACTTTAGTGCCAGCTACTAAGGAACCTGCAAGCTAAAACAAATTAAGCCACTGCTGAATATAACACTACAGAAGAAACTCTCATTGGCATAAATAAGGAGTGAAGTGCCTGGAAACTTTTTTTTGCAGGGAGTGAAAGTGCCTTTTATTGCCTTAGATATTCTCCCTTTCTCCAAAAGATGAAGGTTCTTCAGCTGAAGTGCCAATAATGTGAATTCAGGAGAAAAGCAGCTTTTACAAATGCCTTTCTCTTATCTCTAAACTGAAGGAAACGACTCTTCCCTTTCATCCAGTGAAGATTTCTTATTGTTTAGGCCAAATATCTCGGCCCATTGGTATTTGTGTTTTCTCTCCATCCCCTGGGGGCACTGTAGAAGGGATAAATTGTTCTAAACGTGATTTTTTACTAGGTTTTTCCTTTGGTAAGTCTGATATATTTTTTTATTCAATTTAAACTGAGGCCAGAAGATTTCTCTTTAAGATTACCCCTTCTTGTTTTTCATTCATTGTAACTCATATCCCTCCAGTAGACCTCCTTAAATCCTATGTCAAAGGGACACTCATGGACCAGAAAATGCATCAAACAGGAAAGGAAGAAAGAAAGAACCCAAAGGCTGGAGTGAACCCAAGCCTGATATTAGAACTGAGCTGAATAACCACCCACAGAAAAATGGCAGCCCATCCTGCTTCAGCCTGAAATGGAGATCAAAAGGAAGACACTTACTCCATGCCCATGGCACTTCTTGCTACAGCTTTCAAAATCAAAGATGATGGATGTGTTCTGGCAGCGACCCTCAAAACAAACCTGCAGAGAAAGGATCCAAACACTCAGTGGTAGCTCTTTATGTACCACGTTACTGCCTTGTGTTATTTTGTGACTCGTGGGGTCCCAGACACCTTGGAAATAGAACTAATTGCCTGGGCAGAACAACAGCAATGAAGGTAACCTGGTTCCCAAGAAAACAGTGAATCCCTAAATCCCAGCTAATGCGCATCAGAGGAGTGGGTGCTCTACTGTCAATAACTTGGCTTACCTGTGCCAAGCCCCTGAAGGAGATCTTGCATGTCTTGATTTTCAATTGTGTGTCTCACCTCAAAGTAAAAACCAACCTCAACCAACTAGAAAATCCCAAATTTAGCATGGCCCTGGAATTATTTGGCAAAGACATAAGGCCTTCCCCATGTGTGTTCTTCTATCTCTTCTCGGAAGCCCCTAAGAAATTATTTTTCTAACAAATACAAAAGTCCCCTAGAAAGGCATTCGACATAAGAAATTAATGGCTTGATAACCAAAAAGCACATTCTGGGTGGAAAAGTGATAACCTGAAACCTCCCCCAAGCCACTTCAGGCAGAACTGTACCTACATGGTGGCTCCCACATTTTGTTCCCGTCAACACCAAGCCAGGATCCAGCATCTCCTTTTCTTCACTGTCAGATCTGTACACGTGGGTCCCTCGGCACCTGTGCGTGTTGACAGTTGTGTCTATGCCCACCGCATTGGACTGCAGGGGTTTGGAAGCAGAGCTCTGGCACTGGATCTTCCCACATTTAGCATCTCTGATTTCAAAGGAAAGGCCAAAGGGATTATTTCTGGCTTGCTGAACGTTTTGCAGGCATCAGCTCTACACATAAATTAAAGCAGCAGCGTTGAGTCATTGCTGATGAGCAGGCACCTCCCAAGAATTAGCCCAAGCCAACGGTGTCTGATGGGAACTGATGGTACCACCTCACAGTCCCCATGGATGGGGGATGTCCCCACAATGTCCCCATGCCAACCTCAACAAAATCACAGGTAAGACTAGGAAATTTTTGTCTCAGTTAGAAAGCTACATTTAGCTTACAGATTTAAAAATTCCCTCTTCTGTTGCATTGAAAAAAAAAGATCAGCTAGATGTTTGAAAATGCAAAAGGCAGAAAAATGGTCAACTGAAAGCTTCAGCCATAAGGGCTCTAAATCTCACAAGGATGCAGCTGGATTCCCAGGAGGCAGAGGGAGGGAGAGAAACCAGTGCATGTTATCAGTTTTATCTACTGGCCCACAGGGTTTTTTTGATATATAAGAACATATTCTCCAATGAGCAACAATTTGCTGCCCCTCTACTTTGTACCTGATCTCGCACTTCCTGTAGTTCCCATAGATGTCCTTCCCACAGTTCCCATAGATGTCTCCAGCAACATTAACCTTCTCAAAGCAGGCGTCTGGCGCTGGCCGTGCCCCTGCAGGGAAGAGACTCGTGTGGGTGACTCCTGTGGGGCCTGACAGCCCATCTCACCCACCCCAGTCCAACCACTCAGTTTTGTTCTTTTTCTGGAACGGTTTGATCACGGGGAAGTTTTGCTGCCTCCTCCGAGTGAGGAAGGCAGGAGAGAAGAACGCTCAGACTCTGCCACCGCCAAGGGGTATGGGATGTGCTGCCTTACACAGGGTGAGCAACAGCAGGATGCCACGGAACACTGCCTGTTCCTTACCAGGCCCCCACAGCTGCACGCACTGGTCCCTGTAGGTGAGGCACATGCCGCTGTAGCAATAGGCTGTTCCCTCATCGCAGGGAGCCCCATCCATCTGGTAAGAGTTGAGGGGGCAAAACGGGGACTCGCCAGTGCAGTATTCCGGGAGGTCACAGAGTCCTGACCTTTCCCTGCAGAGCGTTCCTGGAGACAGCAGCTAAAAAGAGACAATGAGGGGAAAAAACCCCCCCAAATTATTGCCTGACTCTTTTGCGGTTTCGTGTCTGTACAACGTCTGCCTGTAGATAAGACAAAATCTTGCGTGTGTCACTTCATCCTCCTTGTCTTAGGTTTTTTGAGGTCAGCAGTGAGCCACACGATTCTGTAATTTCATTATCTGGGTGAACTGTGTAGAATCAAATTAATGACTGGATCCTTTCCCCAGGTAGCAATGAGATCATTCACAGATGCTGCCAGATCTCACAGGGACACTGATCCAACTCACTCTACCCTTGGGTAGGATCCAGTTAACCCAAACCATTTCTGACAGATGTTCTCAAACCCCTCCCTGGTTTGGGAAGTTTCAGTGTTTGCCTGTCATTTCTGCTGGAGACATGTTCCTAATGCATAGCATATGTCTCCCTTGCTTATGAGTTTACTCAGCTCATTCTTCTCCTGTCCACCATGCACATGGAGAACAAAGGGCATACACAATTACATCTAGGAGGTCATTCCAAGTCTTTTGTGAAAGGAATGACTCCAGGTGGATTTCCACATGCTCAGGATAGGTCAGAAAGAGCATGCAATCAATGTGCAAACAAAGATGAGACTAAGAGAAATGTTTGCCTATGTTCGTTTTTGAATTAATTTGTTGTCAAAGCTTGAGATCTTTGGCTCCAAAATCAGAAACATATTTTAACCAGCCTCTACAATGAAAGCTGAGGTTTAAAATGATAGTGGTCACATGTATACAGTTCTCTTTATCAGCATTTCTTCAACAAGCACCTGATCTAAAGGAATTCAACTGCACCTCAGAAAAGAGGGTTTGGAGCAAAGACAGCATCCAGCCTACACCCCAGAGGAAGTGTTTGCCCCAAGAGCTCTGCCTAGATTTCTTCTGGAGCCAAAGGAAGAAATATTCACCCCATCCCTAAGTGTTTGAGAGAGGCAGTGTGACTTCATTCCAGCAGTATTCACAGCTCATCTTAAATTATCATAGGAGCAAATTAAATTAGTCAGCCAGAAGAAAGGACCCCATCAGTTTGATTGCACGGGTAGCTGTTGTACCTAAAAGATCAAACCATGTGAGGAGCTAAACTCTATTTGGCTGTTTGCTCCTTTTTCCCCTCCAGTTTTCACACTTTCACCCCCATTATTGCCTCTCCTCTTCGGAAAACCCGGCGCTCCCACCTTGCACTGCTGACAGCAGCTGCCGTGGGCACATTCAGCACCAGCTTTCAGGGAGCAGGTGCTGGCGTCGCAGCAGGGGTTGTTGCACTCCTGGAAGACAGTGAGACGCAGCAGAGTTCACAGGGCACATGTGAGGCTCACACTGATCTGTTCTCATACACGAGGAAATGCATGCAAAGTAACATCCTTCCTTCCACAGTGTGCTCATGACAACCAGCATGTGCTGAGTTACAGCACTGCACAGCCGTACCCTCTGGTGGACTGACATCACATCTGCAGAGTCTGGGCTGGTGCTTCCAGCTCCCTTTTCTCTTGTTTGTCAAAGGATGGATTTGGAGAAGTGAGATGCCACACTAAGAGAAGTTCTACCCTTATCAGGAATGGAGCTGTACGTAAAGTGAACCTACACATGAAACTCCAACATCTGGAAGAATTCTTCCTGGGCATCAGGGAGAATTTCTTCTCAGAAAGGGCTGTTGAGCATTGGAAAGTGCTGCCCAGGGAGGTGGTGGAGTCATTATCCCTGGAAGTGTTCAAGAAAAGACTGGAGGTAGCACTCAGTGCTCTGGTCTAGTTGACAGGGTGGTGATTGGTCAGAGGTTGGACTCAATGATCTTGGAGATTTTTTCCCAAACTTAATGATTCTGTGATTCTGCAATCTAAAATCACTTTTCGGTCTCTTTTTTAAATGAAGTTTTCACCACCTCTGTTCAGCCCTGGATCACCCCATCCCTGAGTTCTGGGATGCATTGTACTACACACTGTGAATTTAGTTTTACTTGGTATCTTAGAACCTTGATTTACATTGTGTATACATTTACACACAAGGAAGGTATGTGTATCTCCTGCACAAAGAAAAACTGATTACAGATCACAGAACTGTATTTGCAAAACACATAATTAAAACATCATGTCCCACTAAACCCCAAATGGTTGGATCTGCACGACTGTTACCTCCACCTCTCCACAGTCACACTCCTCCCCATCTTCCAGGTAGCCATTTCCACATTTTTTTCCACCATACATTTTCTTGGTATCTGGCATATTGGAGAGACACATCCCCCCACCAGACTGCAGATAAATCTCCAGCTCTCGTCTGTTGCACTGGTTGAACACCTTAGGGAATGGGTGCCTGAAGACAGACAGTGGAGAAGAACATCAAGACAGATCTGGGCAATGGTTTAGAGAACTAAAAATGACCACATGCAAATCCTGATAAATGCCAAAGGATACAGGTCTCTCCCTGAAATCTATGGAGTTGTGTTAAAGCAGGTTGTGATTTCATGTGCCTAAATTACACTTGAAGACAAGGTGAGACTGCACTGCAAGACTGTCCAGTAATATAATGGCCTTAAAAACCAAACTTTATAGAACTAAAGCATGTTGAGTTAGATTTGACTTTCGACAAGCATGGCTGTCCTTACGTGCTCAGTCCTGCTGCTTGAACAAGCCTTGGAATCCAGCACTCAGCCTGTGAATAAGTGCTTGAACCCAACTGCTAAAAATAACACTTAATTTTTCCTATCTACAGCCTCTTTTTGAAGAATGTGAACATTTTCTGCTACAGGAATGATTAATTTCTGTTGCCACAATACCAGAACCTCTGTGTATGACCATGCATGTGTGTGTGCATGCTGTGGGCTCTACTTGTGTGCCATTACATTTTCACTTCTCACACACATTATTCTTTTTTTTAGAGGAAATCACATAAAAGAAGATGGAGGAAAACAATACTGTTGAATGCTAAACCCCAAGGAGGAAGGCTTCAGGAAATGGGGAATGTGACTTTAAGTGAATGGGTTGTCTGATGTTTTTACGTGACTGAAATATAGAAGTTGTGTGTTTTCTCATCCAAAATGAGCTATTGGATCCCCTGTGGTTTTCAGAGTCACTCCTGCTTCCCCTTTCTCTCAAAGCCGACTATTTCTTCCCTTTAAAACAGATTCACTGAAAGCAAGGAGCATTCTTAAGAAAAGAGAATAGGAAAATCTTTCATTTTACCAGACAGTTTAGAGCTCCACATCTGAATGCTGCCAGGTCCCTATACTACCTAAGGCCAAGTTCAGGCCTAGAGGATATTCAGGCAGGAAGCAATTCATTGTGAATTTAGCAAATTCCTACTGATCCACGACAGAAGATTTATCCAGAATTTACTCTATAAACCCACTGCCTCCAACAGACAGTAACAGACACCTTCAGTCTGCATTTCTAGTTCTTACTCCACCGAGGCTCTTGTAACAAAGCCCCCTGCAATCCTCCACGAGACCACACACAATAAACTCACCCCGTTGCAGAGGCCATGATGCAACCTCCATCTGCTGCAGGGGTCGTACAGCAGCCAGCAGAGTCGTGATTCATGCCAAAATTGTGTCCCATCTCGTGGGCAATGGTGGCAGCGACGCCTATGGCATTGTCAGAGTGATCCTGGGCAAGGGCAGAGAGGCACATCAGCATTTCACCCGTGCCTGTCTGATGCACCTCTGATAAGTGGCACTGCATATCACTACACGTAGAAGATATCTCCTGAAGGTACTCCTGTCTATAAGCGGGGGAGCTGGAGAACTTCACAGGAAATATTTCCTTTCTGGGCTTTTGGAGGCATCTATCTAAATATTCACTGCTGGAAAGAAGGTTTATATTAGGTATTAGCAATTACTTACCATGTTTACTCCTCCTGACTGGAAATCAGAGCACATGGCCATCACGGGAGCCAAGCCTACCGTGGTACCTTTGAAGGGCACACCCCTAAAATCAACCCAGAAAGACCATGAAATAGCACTGAGGAACTTGAGAAGGCAGGCAGAGAATTGCACCCTGCAGAGCACGGCTTCATACACAGGCACAGTGTCAGGGGGACACATTGTCTTTAGTAGTATCTTCAAGTACAAGACACCATAGCAGAGCTACAAAGCCTTAAGATCTGTTTTTCTTGGACTGTTGCTTTGTTTCATGGGCCAGCCAGACAATCCTATGTTTTATAATAGCCTGGTGCCAAAAAGCGCTCCTGCTGAGCTTTGCAAAAAGCACAGAAGAGACTGTTTCTGGATCCTTAGTTGAGTACTGTTTGTGAATACTTAATTTACCCTCAGCCTGGTATTTGCCAGCTTGGGATTCAGGGACTTGACAGTGTGCCATGTAACACCTTTGAGGTGCAGCCGTGCTCAGCTCCTGCCTGGTGAGCTGGAATTCTGCACCATCCCTGGCAGCACATCTGAATTGGAAGTTCTGGATATTGTGCTCAGGACATGGCCAGGTAAAGACAAAATACAGTAATGCTGAAGGGAAAAAACCAAACCAAACAAGGGAAAAGGCATTGTATCTCTGCATTTCAGCCTGGCAGGTCCTCTGACTCACCACTATTTCCTGGTGGATGAATTACCACGGAAGAGGTAATGAGATCTGAGAGTTGCTGCAAATTTTTTATTCCAATGTCATCTGCACTGCTGGCCCTAATGAGATCACTGTGCCATCAGTCACAGAGGCCAGCACTTGGACCCTCTGTCCCAGCAGCATGAGCTAAGAATGAGTGCCTTCCACAAAGGGCTTAGCTCCCCTTTGCAGGTCCTGCTTGTGGTTGGATTTTCTTGAAATGGTCCACGTAGCTGTGCCAGATCATTTGCAGTCCTTTGTGACACACAATAATGGTGATGCACTTTGGAGCACATGTATTGAGATCACTGCATAGCCTGGGACTTCCACTCTTCCTAAAATGGTTGGGTTCTGGGTGCTGGAGCTTAACACTGGCTAAGCAGCCTCTCCATAAATCTGCCACTCATCTTAGAAAAACAGGATCTTACAAAGTGATTTCCCACCCACTCAACCCACTTGTCAGAAACAGGAGAAATCAACTTACGTGATTAGCTGGGCATTATCATGTTTTCTGTGCACTCTCTCTTTGCTGCTCCAGGCTAGAAAGGACTTCAGGGTGGAGTAGGGATTCTCAGTTACATCACATTTATTCCAGTTACTCCAGATCTCCAGCCCCACCAAGGCAATCCGGATATTCATGGATCGGTAAAACTAAAATACAGAAGAGAAGAGATAACAAAATAAGCACCACAAATTTATTTTACAGTGTTTTAAATCTTGACTATATACCCTGCTAATTGCTACTAGAAATCCGTATGTACAGAGAAGATGCTCCCTCTGGAAATGCACTGCAACTTAGTGCCATAGTCCGCAGAGAGAAATGTGCAAACACCCATGAACTCAAACTTGTAATAGAGACCTTTCACTTTTGAATGAATCACAGACAATCTAGAGAAACAAAAACTGGAGACTGACACCATGTTTCATCTTCAGATATGTTCAAATTCCCAAAAAGAGGAATAAAATAATCTGCTGCCCCCATCAAGTACAAACAGGAGAAGTATTCATGGGCAGCAAGGTAAAGGGAGTGGTGGAAAGAGCTTAAGGGGATAAGTGGAGTATGAAAGGAGTAGATCTGAACAGCAGGGAAGTTCGCCTCAGCATCACTGGGTACCACTGCAAGGATGACCTCTGAAAGCTCCTTCCAGCTCTGCTTCCCAGGTTTTCTAACATTTCAAGTGAATACCTTAGGCCCTTGTCAAAAAGCATTACTTGGGTAACAGATAAAATACAGAGGTGTAGTAAACACAAGATGCTCGTGTTGGCTCCAAGGTAAGGAGTGGAGATTCCCCCCCCCCGCTCTTGATGACCAACACCACCACTGCTTGGCAGATGCTCTCCACTCCCCAAGTCACTGTGAAGAACTGCCAAATATTAATCTCCTTCCCAAAGGGCCAGTCTTCCTTTGTCACAATTAATTCTCACATTTCATGACCTGGGTCTTGCTCTTCTCATTTCACACACACTGAATCTCACCTTATCTACGTAATTAGCAGCCTCCAGTAATTTACGCCTTGTTGCTTCAATGTTGAAGTTATGCTTCTGAAACTGAACAAAATGAACACATGTTCAATGAACAAGCACCACAAAGGCAACCAGAAAGAACTGAAACGTGTACAAACAAGTCACGTTACTGTGGGAACAAGAAGGTAACTGTGAAGTGAAGCCTGAAAGTCTCCCCTCATTGTCCATCTGACTACAAGCCCACTGTATATGCACATACAGAATCCACTGCTGGCACCACACTGCAGTGATGTTACTCAGGCAGTGGCAGTAACTCAGTGGAGCAACCCAAACTTATCAGGGCCCCCAGAGCCAGGGGCTGACAAAGAGCTGACAAATGTGCCAGGTAAAATGGATGGTAACACGACTTAAAGTTTGAGGTCAAGGCTGCCATAGTGCTCATCACATTTCACTCTTCCAACCAATTTGTCCATTTAAACTACCTGGCAATTAACAAATTAATTTCAGCAAACTGTTTGATTCGAAGGATTAGTGTTTAGCATTTTGTTCAGCAAATGACAAAACCTGGGACTTTTCTTCTAATAAGGGACACAGCAAAGTATGGGCAATTAAGGACACCCCAGTCTGTCTAACCAAAACTGTTGAACAACATATGGCAGATCCTGGGTGTTATGTGTTTTTTCAGTTTCCCTGGTGTCCTGCTGCCTATTAGAGAAACCAAAATAGCTTCTGCTTCTTTAGTTTTGTTCAGAATGAATTATAGCCCAGAGCACTCTGTGGCTTTCCCTGCTGGAGTTTCAAGTTGTAAATTATGGATAGGACCAGAATGACTCCCATCTGTGCTGGAGATTAAACAATTAGCAAAACACTGTGTGGTTTGCACTGTCAGTAACAGTGTCTGGTGTGCTGTCCAGGCTGGGGCTAGGGGAGGGATTGCTGACTTCACTTGACTTCTCCCAGACCTATGACGTGATCTGGGGCCTTAAAAATGTCCATTTATGTATCTGCTACAGCACAGAGCATGATCAGGGTTATCTTCTCCAGAGATTAAGTGTTCTGCAGAGTTAGAAGCACATATTCCTGGAAACCCCCAAGTCCCCCTGTGCTGAAGGCAGTCTCTTCCATGAAGAACAAAGACCAACCACTGCCACCTTGGGAGGCCAGAACTGACCCACGTCCCCCTTCCAAATCACAACCTGCATCTCTCCCCTGCCCAGCAGTGGCTGATGGTGGTGGCAGAGGGATCATGGGTGCTGGGTCAAAAGTGACCCCGACGCAGCTCTCCCTGTCTGCTGATGAGGGTGGGACCATTGGGATGGCAAGAGGAAACCTGCTGAGCTCCAGCTGCCCTCCCTGCCCTGGGAGATGCTGCAGGTGGGACTCTTGCTCTGTGCCCAGTGCTCCATTGGCACAAACATGATCCCATTTCTTACCTCTGCATAATCAGCCACAAGCAGGAGCTCCACATACTTCGTAGCCTGCAGAGTGTCCCGTTTCACCTTCAGGAGCAGCAACACAGGTTATTCCCCAATATAGCCCAAGAAACTCTTTACAAAACAGGTGTACAGGTCATTTTTCCCAGTTTGTTTCTCACCGGCCATTCACCCCAAACCACCATACACAGGCACGTCCAGATACGATGGACTTAGAGCAACCAAGTACCACAAGTCAGTTTAACTACAGCAAGTGCCCACATGCCTGTCCACAGCCCAGCTGTTTGTTCATGCATTGGATGCAGAGATTTGTGGAAGAACAGTTACAGCCCACAACAGTCCCCAACGCTCATTTTTTTTCCCCTGCAGGAGCCACTATTTTGCAACTAGCATGCTACAAACCCTCTCATATTCTCCTTCATTTCACGTTCTGAGCTATGCTCCCAGACAACAGCAGGCTTCTCAGGCTTGGGACCGGTGGGAAACCTGGAGCATCATGCATGGACCCAGGCTGAAACCACTCACCCTCTGGGGTGGTGGTTTCATCCCAGTTGTGAAGCCCCTGAGCCAATCTTCGGCTGCATGCCCAGTGTCCTGGTAGCCACAGGCTCCTCTCTGCAATCTCAGGTTGTCCACCCTGTAAATCAAGTGCTGGTCTGGGCTGTCGGGAGCTGGCTCCAAGATGTAGCTGGAATTGCTGCTCAATATGATAAGTCCTCTGTTGAAACAGGAAGCAATAAAAGGGAAAGTTAATTACTATCACAGCAACTGGAGACAAATCCTTCTGCTGCTGCTGCTGAATTCGCATCTGATCCTGGCAAGACACTTATCTTTACCAGGCCAGTCAGTTCGTTAATAGAAAGGATAGGAATGTTTTGAGTTCAGAGGGGGAAATCCCTGAGCTTCCATATATTAAAATGTATTCAGTGGGGCTCAGACATTAAGGGGCTATTGGAGCATTTGCTGCAACAGTGCTAACCTGAGAAGTACTGATTTTTTAAACATACATCTTTTATTTCAGGGGCAGAGGAAGCTTTTACAGTAGAAGAAATTTTCCTCTAATAGAGCTGACCTGAAAAATGTGAAGACTTTATTTGTCGGGAAAAAACAAGAGTTCTCTCTGGGACATGCACATAGTCAGATGGCTCTGGTGTTCTCAATGAGCATGTTACAGCCAAGAGAGCTGGAAATCTGGGTGCAATGCCTTCTAGAAGAGGTGTGGCTCTATGGGCAGCACACCTCCCTGTGCAGGCTCAGAGTGAGAATAGCCAGCTGTGCTCAGCTCCTGTGCCTCCCCAGCAGTTTTCTAACAATGCCAAAGAGCTGCCAGCAGATGCTGACAACTCAGGGGTGCAGCAACCCCGCTGCTCGGGCACACAACATCCGTGTCCCTCTGCAGCTGGAAGGCAAAGCTTGGAAAACACAGCCTGCCAGAAGCACAGCACACCTACGACTGCTTTTGCTTTTGGATGATTCACTGCAAGCCGCAGGTGGCTGCACTGTCCTGTTTGTCTCCCTGGGCTCTTTGGCCTGTGCTACATTTACTGAAGATGTCTCAGGTTTGGTTTGGCAGGGGCTGTTTCCTGGCTGGAGCCAGTCCCATCAGCACAGCTTCCAATCGGTGCTCCACAGCAGATGACCACTAATGTCAATAAAGCCCGTGTGATGTTTTGGAAACAAACTCCGAGCTGGTGTAAATGAATGCAGCTCGTTGGTCTCAACGAACTGCTTCATTTACCCCTGGCTGAGGAAAAAACCCCCTCTTTTCCTGCCAAAGACTCCATTACTCCCAAAGGTTTCACGTGCATAACACACACACAACCCTGGCATCACCCAGGGAGAAAGCAGAGAGCAGGGTTGACAAGCCAGGAGAAAGTTCAGGCTCGGAAGACTTTGTCCCAGAAAACACACACACAAACTTGCCAGCTGTGAGAGACTGGGAGAAGGAGCTGGTTTCTGCACCAGTGTAGAGCACTGGACTGAGACATGGCGAGCCCTGTCCCTGTCACAGACACAGCCCCAAGCCACCAACAGGAGTTTTAACACCAGTGGACTCTTGATTTAAACTCATTACACCAGCCCACGTTGCCAGCACAAAGTGGGAAGAGTGCAGGAGCTGGTTAGGAGGCCACGGTTACTAACGACACCCCGATTTCTGCATTTTTCCCCAATATGCTCCTTTTTACGCCCAGGGCTGTTGGCTGGGTGGTCTTTGAGAACAGATCTATGCACTCAGAGAGCAATAGGGCAGCCCGGGTGCTGGGGAGCAGAGCTGGGGTGGCAGCACCAGCAGGCACTTACCGCAGCCCTTGGCACGTGCTGAGCGTGACGCTGGAGCGCTCCCGGCCCCGCACGACCCCGTGGTAAAAGCAGTGCTCCTGGAAGGCAGAGGCAGGCAGGGTTGGCAGTGGAGTTTGGGGATGGACACGCGCTATATTTAGACGTCGCCGAGTCCCGTGCAAGTGCTGCCAACACTCCAGTAATTGTTCTCTTTCCGCTGCATTTGGGGGCTGACTATCATCACTAAATCGCTGTGACTCTGTGTCGAAATTCGGCCTTTCAGCCGCCATGCGCGGCCTCTGCCAGAGCATCAGGCGGCTCCTTGTTGCCAGTAAAAACTGAGACCTTTGACTCCCCAGGGAAGCAACTCAGATGGCTGCAGCATTAAGGCTGACCCAAAGCTTTCTGCTTGTAACAGGAGCTGCCTATCGATGGCAGCTGGCCCTGGGCCAGGCCCCAGAGGACATGCCTTCAGCCCCAGAGAGGGTGACACCACGGGCAGTGGGGAAGTCCCTGCCTTGGAGCTCCTGGCGAGACAAAGACAGCCTCTGGCAGGGACAAGGAGGCTGTGGGGACAGAAACTCCAACACATTCATCACATCCCTTCCCCTCACCCCGAGGCAGCATTAGGAAAGATGATCTCATGGGGATTTTATCTCTTATTTTTGCTTTGCAACCAATGCACATCTTTGTGCTGCTGCAGCAGAGAGCCAGCCAAGGCCGGCATGAGATGGGTAATTTAAGGGATTTTTACTGAACAGGAGCCAGCTTACAGGGGCTTGTTTTTTCACAGGCTGGGAAGGTCCTCAGCGTGGAGTGCCCAACAGCAAAACTAAAAGCAAGAGGATGAGCAGCACGAGGGAAAAATGATTCCCCAGCACCCAGAGAGAGGGGAGCGATGCTGGCGCCTGCCCTTGGCTCTCGTAACAGAGCTCGGGCAAAACAGCAAGATGTTTTTACCATTTTTGGGGGACGGAGCAGCTTTGTCACTGAAACCTCCCAGGTCAGAAAGCCAGACTACCCTCCCCTTTAGCTTAAAGCTGTGGGGACCTGTTGCACTCAAAGAAAGGCTCTGGAGGAAGAGTCTCCCCCACCTCTCCGAGCCCCCTGCCTGGTCTCTCCTGCAGCCACGGGAGGGAACGTGCTCTGCACTCACCGTGTGGGTCAGAGGGGTGGTCTGGGCTTGGCCAGTCTGGCTGTAATGGGTCTCCGCGTAGCCTGGTGCAAAGAGGTCTCTGCAGACACAGAGAAATAAAAGGGGAAAAAAAGGCGGTAAGACCTTTCTTCAGACATGGATTTCTGCTTCACAGAGGTGTTAAAAAAAATCAGCCAGATCCAGCTCTTGCTGCAGTCAGTGTAAATACCCCTGCTGCTGTGAACCACTGTTGTGGACTCGGGGCAGTCACTATTTTCTGCCTGCGGTGCAAAACCAGCTGCAGCCCCCGCGAGGGCAGGCAGGTACCCACAGGACAGCGGCTGTGCTGCATCCCAGCACATCTCACCTGCCAGGCCCTTGTTAACAAGCTGTCCCCAGGGAGCAGTGGCAGCTCCTGGTGGCTCTGGAGCCGTCGGATCCACGGCAGGCTGTGCTGCCCTGGGCAGGGCACGCTGTGATGGCAGAGGGTCAGGAGGTGGAGGCACTGCTGACCTTGCCACATCCATCCATGTGCCGCCCTGGCAGGAGCTGAGCACTTCTCAGGGAGCACATCCGCTCCTGAAAGGGTGCAGCAGGCAGTCTAAGTGCTCTTTCAAGGCATTTATTAAATTAAAACAATAACAGAGAGCACGCCCCTGAGTTCAATTAGGCTCCAAGATCCGATTCCAACAGATGCAAGTGAACAACTCAATTTTTACATGAGGACTTCAAAAAACCCCAGAAACCCAACATCATCATTGGCCCCTAATGGGTACAAGTCTCTGTGCAATTTCCTCTCCATTGCGAAATTATGCCCCAGCTATACTGGGATTAGATTCAAAGCACCAAGTCCAGCCTAGCAAGCACACCACAGGCCAGCTCATACATGCTGGTATGAGTTCTCAGCTCAAATCCAGAGTGTCTTCAGTGCCCAAATCTGAGTATACTTATAAACCAATCTGGATTCAACTACTGCCCAGAAGCCGATTCACATCTTTATTCCAGGAAAATGCTGATTCCTGAATTTGAATTTGTTCATGTCATCCTCATGTACACAATATTCTCCCTGTCTTCAGCACAGGATCAGACCAAAAGTCCATAAAAGGAGCTTCTGTGCACTGAATAGAAAGCGTTTTGATTTTGCTCCAGAGGAAACAGCCTTCTCCTTCTTTTTAAACATCTGCATTTGCTAAACAGTGATGTAAAAGAGTACAGCAAGTCAAAATCTGGGCCAAACCAAGAAGGTCATATCCTGTGTCCATCTCAGCAGCCATAAATGTAGGTTTAAAGCAGTTTTTTTAAACAATAGCTTGACTTTGAAAAATTTGGAGAAGGATCACAGAACATGCCCCATTGATGAAACACACTCCTGCAGCAACCCCACGGTGCTGTCAGGCCACCAAAGTGCCACATTTGCCATCCACGAGGATGCCACACGCACCCTGGGCAACGGATGGCCAGATGCAGCTGCAGTTCAGTCCTTCTACATCCCCATTTAATGCATTCTGTGCACCAGATTTTAAAACTATGAACTGCAAAAAAAGAGCAAGAAAGAAAAGGTTTCTTCATTTCTTTGCCTTATTTCTTTAGGCAAACTCAAACATTTTTCCACCTCCCTTGGTTTTTAGTATGTGGCAGTCAGGTCTCATCTACCTTGAAAGCCTCCCAGTTTAAAGAAGGGACTGGGTGCTTGTGTTATCTAATTAAATTAGGTAAGAACAACAGGAAACGAACCTTTTATCAGCATGTTTGAAAGTGCTTTTGCCATCCGGCATCCAAAGGCTCAGACACCCGAATAAGTACAGATGGCTTACTGATAGACAAACCCTGTGCCACTGGTGTGTCTGATAGCATCTGATGTCAGGAATACAACAGCTTTTATCGCCACTTTTCAAGTTCAGCACAGCTCAGAAAAGCTCATTTTGTCTCTTTCTGATGTGTTAATTCTCATTACCAGATGCTGTCAGTGATCAGAAGGCGAGTTCAGCCATCCCAGGTCTGTAAAGATAAGGACCAGAGCACCATCCCATAGAACATCCCTTGATCTCCCTGACTGCAGCAGCTTGCTCAGCATGAGGCTGCAATAAACAAATATTTAATCAACAGATTGCATTAACAAGGAAATTGTTTTGAGTAACGTCAGGTATCTGGTGTGTGTCAGGAGAGCAGACAGTAAAGCAGTGTGTGTCTGTGCCATTACAGCCAGACACCAGCCCATGGGTTTACAGTAGCCGAGGCTTTGCACAGCCTGCTTGTCTCAGTCCCAAACAGGCACACTTATGTTTTCTTCCCGCTCCTTTATTCTTGGAAAGCGTCTGCTATGAATAGCTATTTGATCTCTCCCCCAGCATCAACCACAAGACTCTTGTCCAGCCCCACGGCACTGCTGCCCAGCCCTGGTGCTGAGCTGAGCAGTGCTGAGCACCCACAGCCCAGCACACCAGCTTTCAGGGCACAGGGTGATGCCACACAACACAAGGTGTGTGCACATCTCTTCCTATCTGCAGACTCAGACTCTGGCCCCTTCTAGAGTGGATTAAGGAGCTGAGAGCTCTGCCTGAATTTTTAGGGACACTTATGCAGCTGCTGAGCTGAAAGTCTGTGTCATCTCCATGCTCCAACTTCCAAGTCTCTCTCCACCAGCTGAGTCCCACCCACGGGCTCTCTTTGAAAAGTCCAGTTTCTTATTCTGATCTTGAAAAAGTCCAGTTTTGAAGACAGCTCCCAGCCTTGATGCAGGGGAGCCCTGGGGCTCTTGCAGCACTGCTAAGAAGGGCTGTCACAATGGATTGCACAGTGTGTGGTGAGGAGGGCAGTGAGGAAAGAGGAAAAACAACAGGACATCTTGCAACACGCTTGGGGTCCTATCTGACTTTGTGCCCGTACAAGTTCATTCCCAGCCCAGCTCACTTAGTCAGCACCAAGCTTTTCACCAAACTGTAAGTAAACAGCAACCAAGCCTTCTTGCCACCTCAGAGTTATCAGCCAGTCTTGACCCTCTTCTCCATGTTTACCAGTTGTTGGATAAACAGGAAAGAGACAAGTATACCCCAAAACCTTATCTGCCATCATTTCAGGACAACAACACTGCCAGGCTGAACAGCTGGTTCCAGAGGAGCTCAGCCCTACAAAAGCACTGATGGAACTACTTCACCCTTTCCAGAAGAGCACAGAGCTTACCTCTTTGCTGGAGAAGGAAAGTCTGGAAAAAATGTCATAATTTGATTCTTTCTTCTCAGTTACATTACATGTCTCACTGACCACTTCTCCAGCAGCTCACTTTGAAGCTGCAAAAGTTTGGATGCAAAGTAACATCACCTAAAGGCTTCTGAGATGCAATCAGGCAGCTGGCAGATTGCTTAGCACACATCATCTTCCTAAAAGGCTACCCAGAGTCCCTCATTAGAGGAGTTATCAGCATGAAGAATTGATGAAGTCAGAGGAAAACCTGGTTTGGGATGGGAGCACTCTCCTCTGCTAAACCTCGATAGCAGCTGCAGCCCATTTGAGGGCAGGGTAAGCCACACATGGGCCCTTGGGATGCTCTAGAGAAGCCCTCACACCTTTCCAACAGGGACCAGCTTTTGGCAAGATCAGTCATTCCCCCAGATCCAGCTCAGCATCGAAGTTCAGGGTGGAATAGCCTGCTCTTGGCAGGGTTTGCTCCCCAGAAAGCCCTGGGAGCCGGGTTAAATACGAGCACGGAAGCCAAACGAAGTTAGAGTGGCTCTGTGCCATAATGTACAGATGGCTTGGGACTGTTTCTGCTGACGACCGACGTGGAGGGATCTTGGTCCCGCTCCAGCCTGTCAATGATATCATTGTTTGACACAAAGCCCTGCTCCGTGTGCTGCTCCCTGGAAGGGCCCTGCGTGCGGAGCCGACGGGACACGCCAGCCTGGCCCTGTGCAGAGGGAGGTCACAGTCTGCACTCCTGAACCCATGGGGGCCAGCAGGAGAGGCAGGCTGAGGGCACAGGGCAAACCAGCGTCCCTGGCAGGCAGCTGCCCCCGTGGTAGCCCTGGGGACGGAGCCTGCAGCACATCTGGCCCCAGCTGTGGGGACAGGGGCTGCACGGCACACCCAAACGCTCCCCAAAACCAGCAGAGGGAAAACTGAGGCCCTTCCTGCACGACCATGCTCACACGAGGGAGTGCACTTTTCCCAGCTGCTCTGGAGAACCTCACCCCTATTTTCCTGATAAATGAGAGCAGTTTTCTATTGCCTGTGAAACATCACCTGTCAGCAGAAGCCAGAGGGGCTCAGAGCCCTCCATCCCAGTGTACCACCATCAATGTGCTCTGTTCCACCGCCAGAGATCACCCACAGGCACCAAGAGGGCCCTGGCAGCATTCTGCTGCTCTTGCTAATTGGAGCAAGAAGGATTTTTTAAAACTCGGTCAAATTAGCCACCTCGTTTGGGTTCATTTTACAGAGGAGTTAGTTTGCATGGACAGCTGCCAATTTAAAAACACCCAGAAGTCTCTAGGAGATGGACATGGTTTTTATTTCCTCTCAAAAAACCAAAAACCAAATGGTCCGTGAAGCTCTTGTGAGAAACGTCCACATTAATTTTTCAGTTATGGGACCAAGAAAAGTAAAGCCTTCAGTCTCTTACATCTCTTTCCCTGTCCCTTTCCTCAAATCACAATAAATCTGTCCAGCCAGGCTGCCAGCATCTGCGGGTGGAGGGAATTGATTCTCTCAAGAAACTTTAGACATCGTATTTCCATCTGCAATTTGTGGTCCCACTCCACTGTCTCTGAACAGGATCCAAGTAGGGTAAGAAGGGGAATTTGAACTCTTACCTCCCAGTCACTTAAATGTTCCCTAAGGTCAGAATTTATTATCAAAAAACTGAAGTGACCCCATCTTGAGCACAACCAACACATGACACATAATATGAGCAGAGAGGCCAGCTTTCCATATCCACCACTAGTGGGAAATGGGAGATTTCAAGCCTCTGGAATATTCCAGTCAAAACCTGGCACTTGATAAAACCAATGAAATCCAAAATTTTTTTTTCCTTGATGAGTCTCATCCAGATGAATCCTGGAGCCCTTAAGTTCCCTTTCTCAAGAGCTTTTGCTAAGAACATGTTTATTGTGCAAACACAGCAGTTTGGAAGGAAAATGTAGCTTCCCAGCTATTGAGATGGAACTAAACAAGTCATTTGTAAGGTCTGGGAAAACATCACAGTCTAAAGACTCTCCACCCCCTTTTGCCATCTGCATCATCCGTGTAAATCACGTTACAGGATCCAGCAAGGTTGGTCACATAGCCCCTCAGCTTAACAGTGGGAACCATAAAGGTTGCCTGGAGAGGAAAAAGGAAATAAAATGCATGGAAAACTGGCTGATAATGACTCAGTGCACAAAAGATTTAAGAGACTCCATTTCCTCGTCTCTTCCTCTGTGCCCCACACAGAGGAATCACTGAGTAACCCAAGGGAATCAGGAGACTGAAAATCAGCAATGACTTTCCAGGTCCCACCCCCATTTTTCTGATGACTCCAAAAGACAGTAGAGCAGGAAAAACTCAATTTCCCTCCTTTACACAACCCCTACCCCCTTCCCATGAAGGAGGATCATTAGACACTGATTAGGTGTAGCCCATCAGTAGAATAATCTCATACATCCTTCCTGCTCGGAAACGGGCAGCAACTTCGCCTCTTCCTCACTCAGTTGGTAGGAGAGGTCCTGGAAATGTGCAAAAGCAGGAAACAGTGAAATACAAGTGACACAGTTCTCTTGTGGCACCACTGAGAGCATCGAGCAGGGCAGGAGTGCTCGTCACCTACCCCGGTGGAGCCAGCAGAGACTGGAAATGGTATCGCTTCCTATCAGATCCAGTTGCCTAAAAAATAACTGTCTGAATGGCTCCCAAGGTCACACCAGATAAGCTCTGGACTTCCTTTGCAGTGCCCTCAGCCAGCTGGTGCACATCTCCTCTGGGCTCTGCCCCCACGGCTGCTGTGGGCAGGCAGCATCCCAAATGGGCAGCTAAAAATCCAGGCTGCTCACAGGATTCACTTGCAGGCAGGGACATCCCATGGTGGAGCCTCCACCACTCTTGGCGGCTGAGAGGGCCTTTCCCAAGTCTGCTCTTCCCACGAGAGACACAAAGTGGAAGAGAAGAGGCAGGAAAGTCTTGTTGATGCTTTTCCTGGACTCAGGTGAGAAGACAAATTTCATGCCGGATTCTGCTGAGCAGTTATGAGCTCTCCACTAAGAAAAGGCTCAGCCACACACATTGAGAGCCTCTCAGCATCCCCTCCCTGCTTGGCTCAAAGCTGGTTTTTATTAACAAATGCAAATGCCTTTTACAAAAAGTCACTTTTCATCCAAGGTTTGCAACTCAGATTCTTCCGCTCCTAAGCCCCAGCCAAATTTAAAGCTGCTTTATAGGCATCTCTCCATATAGTTGTTGCTTGTGCAGCTTTGAGCTTTCCAGTCCTGCAGCTGCAGGACATGGTTTTGAGTCATTTAAAACAAGCCTGAGCCTTTTGGGGGATATACTTTTGTCGTTATTCAGAAATATTAAATAGTGTCATGAACTCTGCTTGGAACTGCAGTGTGGTTCTGCCTTCTTGTCAAAATCCCAAGTGGGAAATAATGCAATATTACACTGATGCAATAAGAGTGTTTGTAAATATAGGGAGACCAAATGCAGATCTGTGCTGAGATTATTACAAAACACACGGTTGTGCACAGCTCTGAAGCAAGATATGCAATAATTCCTGTTTCACCTCTGTGGATGAACATAATATCCTTTTCATATGGAATATGAAATCACAGGCTTGGTGCGAACATTTCTCCCTCATTCTGAAACCAGCATGTTTCTTCCACAGCCGTACACTTCCCCCACTAATTCAAGGCAATCTCATCAGCTCTGTTTCCCCATAAGGAGAGAGGGGAACCTTGTGTAACAAGGCTGCCTAATCCCCCAAGAACAGCACTTACAGCAGTTTCAGTAGCTTGGCAAATCTCCCTTCCAGCTTTGGGAACCATTGGGAAAATCATCCCCCAACCAAACCTAAATTACGCCAATCATTCCAGGCTTTCTTTGAGTGGTGGGAGGCTGGGATGTGGAAACAAGAGTGAAACGGGCCAGGCATGTGTGTTCACACCCCTGCCATGAGCCCAGGGACGCAGCAGGGGCACAGCACCAACCTTGGCAGCAAAGCTGGTTTCCAGAAACTGCTCTGAAGCTGAGCAGTGAAATGACCCAGAGCTCTGGGGCTCAATTTAATTAAAAAAGCCCCAAGTAGCTTCCCTGAAGTTGCAGTTCTCTTATGGCCACTTTCAGGCCAACTCAAAACCAGGAGCAGACAGGCTTTAGATGGCTTTGAAGGGACACTTCCCACTTGGGGGATTTCACTTTCTCTCCCTGCTGTTTGGGCACCCAACAAACTCTCTGCAGAAGTCCTGGATGCTGCAATCACTCAGTACCCCAAAGGTCAGCTACAATCCCAGGCTCCCCCATAGGAGAAACAAGCGCAGTAATGTGATTTTTGGGGGCTGTGGAGCAGCCCCGGGCTGGGAAGCTGAGGAGCCAGGCTGGCCTCTGCCTCGCCACACACTTCAACAAGGAAAAGCAGTTTGTCTTCACTTAGAAGTGCTCTGTGGATGCTGACAAAGAGCGTCCACAGGGCTCTCGGGGACTTCATCATTCCACTTTTAATTTGAGTGCCTCTAAACAACTTCTGCACCTTCCCAAGTCTCTGAAAAGTGGAGCCTCTCCACTAATCAACCTCAGATTTGCATTTTGGCATCATATCATCTTCCTTGAGCAAGGACTTTAGGCCTGGCAAGACTCCCATGCGAAGCACTGCTGTCTATGAATCACCTGCATTTTTCACAGAAAATAAAAACAAAAACCTCCAAACCACTTGCTGTATTTCACCAGCCCAAGCAAGCGTGTGCACACACTTAAGCCTGTGTGTATATACATCTCGATGAATGACAATGCATTTCAGGAAATAAACACAATAGAAACCTTCTATTATTATAATTCTGTTTACTAACACCAGCAATGAGGTTTTTTTCTGTGCTGGAAATAGCACGGCACGGCTCCCAACAGGCACCTGGAGTTATGTCACCATGCTTGGAGCACAAATGGATTAACTCAGCAAGGATCCTTTCCCTCGCCAGCTTCCACTGTGCCACAAATATTCACCTTTGCACAGCAACTGCAGACTAAGCAAGACCTGGCAGTCCTGGGAGGAGACCCCCAGCAGCACCAGCAGTTTTGCTGCCTCCAGGTTCAGTTCAAAGCCTGGCTTGGTACCACTCTCGTCAGCACCACCTACTTCTCCTGCATTAGACAGGACTGAGTTAGCAGTGCTTGCAGGGCCTGGTCTCTGTTTTCCCAGCTGTGAGATGCCAAAAGACACTGAATTGATAGCTATTTCTGTTTAGTTCTACACAGGTGGATGACTGCCTGTGAAAAGCACCCTCCTTTTGCAGCACTGAAACTCTCAGGAGCTCATGTGGCTTATTAAGAAACACCTCATAGGATGTACCCGCCCTCTGTCAGCCGTAAGATTTCAGGCTTTACTGCAAAGAGTGCTAAGAAAAACCTGGTTTTCCTCCAAAACACTCTGGTTTATGCACTGCCATCAGAACTAGAAAAATCTTCTGACTCTTCACTCTTTCAGGAGGAAAGCTGAGCCCTCAGTCTCTGTGGTTGGGGTGTCCATATAATATATTTAAAATATAACCGGGGGCATTATTCCAAGGTTATTATTTGTACTGATTCTAGCAGACAAACTGTTGTGTTTCCATAGATAAATCTTCAGACCCATTTAAAAATAAATAAAACACCACCAGTGCAAGTGGATTCCTTAGGAAAGACAAGCCGAATTTCCAACTGCTCTTCCACCACCAGAAACTAATACACTCACAGGGCAGAGGGGCACTGGGGCAGCATCCAGACCAGAATCCTTCCACCTGCCTTAACCTCCTGCAGCTCCAGCTGAATTCAATATGCATCACACCCCATGAAATCACACAGCATTGCTGTCTCATGCCTGAGAGGAGGCTGCACTTCCATTAATGCAAAAGCAATTTTTCAGTCTACTTTAGCATGAAGGGCACTAATGAAATTGAAACTGTCAGATCATTTCTCCTAGGAAGCAGAGCAGGACCTTTTTGAATCACAACAAATGAAATCCTCATTAGAGTCACACTGATTCTAAAGCACTGAGCCATTTGGTAAATAAGGCACTTCATATCAGCAACATTTTCCACTTAATGTAGTAAAAATTATGATGCAAAAATAAGTTTACACACTGAGGGCCAGGTCACCATCTGCTTTTTGCTGACAAAGCTCTGTTACACTCAGGGCTGCTTGGCTGATTAAACATCTGAGGGGACTCAGACTTGAAATAACCTTGAAATCCAGAGAAGGATTTCCTCATCCTGTCTTTATCAAAACCCCGTTGAAGTCAGTGGAGGTTTTCCTGTTGATTTCACTGTACTCCTTATTCATCATTTTAGTGAGGTCACAATGCAAGGCACAAGCACACTTACCTATTTTTCTCCAGTTCCAGGATGAGCTCCTGTCCTTCTGCCTTTACCAAAACTTCAGCTCGGAGTGGATGCTGCATGCAAGAGAGAGGATGCCTGTTACTTACACATCATAATCACAGACACATCCACAAACACAAGCTGTTCCCCTGGAAATTGCAGCGGACCTTAAACCACTCCTTGCCTTCCTCCTACTTCAGTCCTGAAGGGATGGTCCATGGTGGCTCCCAGCTGCATCCCACAGCACAGCCATGCAGAGCCAGGGAGCAGTAAGGGCATGCTGCTGGGATGCTGTACCCGAGCTAGTGCTCCTGCTGTCTCAGGAGGAATAAAGGGCTCAGACAAGGCAAAAAGTGCTGTACCCCCCTCTCCTGTACACTGCTCGGGACCACCTCACAGGACATCCCAGTTTGGCCCAGAACGAGCTACTTAACCAAAGCTTCCTTTGCTGTGACAGCATAACGGCATTTCTAGGAGCCTATTTCAGGACAGGAGGGTTTATGCCTCTTCCAGAGATTTTCATAGTCCCTTTAGTCACAGCAAAAGCCAGTAAAGGGTCCCGTGGATGCCTTTAGGCTCTAGCCATTGCACAGACAGTATTTCACAGCTGTTGTTGTTTAGCCCCGGGCTGCCAAAGGACTGGAAATCATGACAGCAACTTTCTAGGGTGTTGGGGCACACACCACAGCCCTGGTGTGCCGTCTGCCTGCAGCTCCAAAGGAGGATGCAGGACAGCCAGCTCCCTAAGGCCTGCTGGTGTGAACAGAATGGACCCTAATTTCTTAATGCAATAGCAAATGCATACACTAAACCCAGCCTTTTTAATAAGAATCATTCAAGAATTTGAAAGCGTAGAATATGCTTCCTACAGGACCAACTAGAAGGGTCTCTGAGGTCTCCAGTTTTACCTCCCTCAAAGAAGGATCACTACACCTAACGTCAGCTTGAGATTTCTGACTCTGAGTGCTTTCTCAGAAAGGAAGAGGATGAAAACATTTCCCAGAGCAGAAATAACTCATTTGATAATGCACTTCTCTATTCAGCTGGAAGGAAAAAAAAAAAATCATGAGAACTGGTGAGATAATTAACCTCTAGTATTCTGTGTTGGAGGAAATTTTGATGAACAGAACAACTGAAAATGAAATAAAGCAAGACTGACTGAATGGGACTCTGGTGACAGACCTGTCAGCTCAGAGATATGCTCTCTTGTCACTTCATGAAATCCAGCTTGTCCTTTCATCAGCTCCCTGCTCATATTCTGGAGTTTGTTCATCCTTTCGTCAGTTTCCAGATTTTTGCATCAGGCCCACAGAGATGACGCAAAACAAGTTAATACATTTAGGATATACATCAAGGGCTAATTCCAAGGGGCTGTGTTTCATTTACTGAACTCCAGGCGCTCAGCACATCTCAGGGTAGGTCTGTGTTTCACTAACTAACACCTAAGCACCTGGAGTTGCCTTGCCCATAGCTGGGAAGGTCTGAGGGTCTCCATCAACATAAAAGTCTCTTCACAAAGGTTGTGCAAACATCATTATTACTAATATTGCCTTCCCTTCTCCTTCAGTAATCCCACTGCTCCAGAGTCCATCAATTGGTGTGTAACTGAAATATCCCAGCTGCATATGAGCTTTGCTAACACTCATTTCTGAGCCAACAGGAACTTGCCTGAAACAAACCAAGTACGACCCCTGAGACCCAGTAAATTTGTATAAGGGGAAACGCTGTCCAGATGTATTTGCATCACTATCAATAACAGAAGCAAAACTTTCTGGCAACACTGAAAGGGCATTTTAAAGAGAATTAAGATCATGAGAGAGCCATTTTAACTTTGTGTGTGTGTGTGTGATATGACACAACAGTATGTTTTAGAAACACTCATCCTATGGAAAAGATCCACAATAAACCTTCAAATAACAGCTCAAGAAACTCAAGAAAAATCATGGCATCTTTCAACAGTGCTCTAACTTTCCCTTTTCTTTGGTTGACAACATAAATAACACCCTCTGGGCTTTCCTCTTTCATTTCACTATGCAACTAGGCAACTAGATTGTTTCTGATTGTGCCAATACAAAGGCTGGGAACTTGAAATGTGGTTTGTGTTTGGTGTTAAGTCTGACACCCCAGCAAACCTCAGAATGGCCCGAGACAATCGACACACACTTCCCCAACCCATGCAACAGAAGCAGGGCTGTGATCTGCATTGACACATAGGGTGTCTGAGACACAGTTAAACCCACCTCAGCTACTGGGTGGCTTTTTTATTTTAGTGAAGCACCCTCACAGCTGGGTTTCATAGAACCACAACACAGGTTAGGTTGGAAGGTTCTTAAGAGCCTTAAAGATCATCCAATTCCAACCCCCAGCCCCCGACACAGCAGGGACACCTTTTCAGGTTGCTCAGAGTGGCATCCAACCTGGTCTTGGACGCTTCCTGGGATGGTGCATCCACAGCTTCTCTGGGCGACCTGTTGCAGCGTCTCACCACCCTCACAGTCAAAAATTTCTTCCTAATATCTAACCTAACTTCCCTTCTCAGCTTAAAGCCATTTCCCCTTGTCCTGCCACTCCATGCCCCTGTAAAAAGTCCCTCTCTGGCTCTCTTGTACATCTTTTAGGTACTGGAAGGTGCTACAAGGTCCCCAGAGTCTGCTCCAGGCTGAACAACCCCAACTCTCTCAGGCTGTCTCCCCAGGAGAGGTGCTCCAGCTCTTCGAGCCCCCTTTAGCCTTGCTCTAAGAGATCCATGTCCATCTGTGCTGGGGACCCCAGAGCTGGACACAACACTGCAAGTGGGGTCTCAGCAGAGCATCAGAATCCCCACCCTCGACCTGCTGGTCACGCTGGTTTTGATGCTGCCATGATGCACCTGGTTGTCTGGGCTTAGCCTCCCCTAAAGCAGATGCCTCTATTCAGCTGTTCCCTAAATGCCACCGATTGTACGGCCCCACTCCCCTTTCCCAGGCCAGGTAGATAAAGATCGAGGTTTTAAGGCACGGAAGAGGACGAGGTGAAAGCAACGCCCAGATGTCGCAGCCAGCTCATCCAGCCTTTCCCGGGCGGCTCGTCACAGGTTAACCAACCCAACACATCACCCGAGACATCTTCCCTGCCCCGGTAACGCTCAGGAGGTCCGAAAACAAAACAGCAATGACCTACCTTGTGGCTGCCGGGGCCGCCCAGGGCTGCCCAGCGCGGCNGCCCGGCGCTTTTATCTCCTCCCACCCCCGCCCCGCAGCCCCCCGCCTGCTTTTCTCCCAGCCCCTCGGGATGCTCTCCGGGGGATGCAGCGGTTCTGCCCCGCAGCCCCCCGCCTGCTTTTCTCCCAGCCCCTCGGGATGCTCTCCGGGGGATGCAGCGGTTCTGCTCCGCGCCGGGGGCTGCGGGGCTCGGTCGTCTCCCCGCCGGGGACCGCGGGACAAGGGGAAGCCGGAGCACCTCCCTGCAAAACCTCCCCTCCAGCTCCTCAGCCGGCACGAAAACCCAAAAGCTAGGAAAGAGAGGAGACGCTCAAGAGGCTTCCGTAAGAGCTGCGCTATGGCTTTAAGTTGTTTATTTGTTTATTTGCTATATTTATGTGTCATCAAACCATGCATAGCTGATCCCGTGGTTCCAGAGACAGCCGCTCCTGGAAAATGCATTGCCCCTGGGCAGCCGAAGGGATACAGGCTGGCTTCTTATGTGCCCGTATGAAAGGGCAGAAGCAAAATCATGTTCACTGCCTCTGTCCCCTTATGGTAGATGGAAGGGCCAGGCAGGAGAAGGGCTTGGGATCACCCGTAGCCCGTGTTCCCTGTGCTGCACTCCAGGGATATCCACTAACGCCCATGAGGCTCCCAAAGGAGCATCCCGGTCTCACCCTGCGTCCTTCAGGGCTGAGCAATGGGTTGAAGGCCACATACCATTTCTTTGCTGGTCCTGTGCCTCTTAGGGCGCTGAGAACCTGGAGGACCTTCAGAGTCTCACTGTTGAATTAACCTGGGGGGTCATGGGTGCAACAGGAGAGAAGAGTCCAAGTTGGTGGGGCCGTGCTGAAGTTACCAGCTGCAAACACCGAGTCTCCGCAGTGCTGCAGATGCTTCTTGCACACACTGAACCCCCCAAAAGCAACGGCCCTCCCTGTGTCAGTGTATTTCTCCTGCGACTCCTGGCCAGCTCAACAGCAGCCTCACTCGAGGCTGCAAGGGTGGACTGCCATGGGGTTTTATGGGGTCAGCTCCGAGCGGCAGGAAGAGGCATTACCTCTTAGTCATACTCCAGACAGCCACTGATCTGCATTATCCATCCAGCCCTTTCCCTTCGTCCCTATGCTTAAGTGTCTGTGGAGGTGAATCACCAGGGAAACAAGAAATGGGGAGAATTTGCACCTGGCTGCATTTCAGAGTGTATTGGTAAATCAGCCTGATAGGAAATTAACACTCCCTTTAGAACAAAGGGTTGCTAGATAATAGTAATGATTTCCTCTCTTGTCCAGAGGATTATTCATGCTTTTGAAAACACTGATATATCTTTTACTGAAGATCTTTGCTGGCTCCTGCCACCGTTGCCCAAAGGAAACATGACTGTTTCCATTTTCAGATACTCTTTTGGTTTGTGAGTCTCAACGTCCCATTTCTCCCCCAGCACTTCACACACTGAACCTCCGTGATCATGTGAAGGTCAGTTCATTCCTGATATCACCCTGGCAGAGGAAAGCCAGGGCGTTGTGGGGACACTTAAAGGGAATGATCATGGTGAGTGGGCTACAAATGACATTTTACCTGACCTACAGAGAGGGTCACAATTTTTCACGACACAGCTAAATTATGTTGTTTCCCAGAGCAAAAATCCAGGGATCAAATTTCAGCTCTTTTCTACTCATATGGAATATCCTGAAAGGAAACCTTGGGTATTTTCTGTGATTTCCCCCACTTATTTATAGCTGCCTATAATATAGATGAAAACAATGGCACTGTTGTCTTTATTATAAATAAGTAAAAATGCAAGCCAAATTTAGACACAATT